>JAJQQW010000015.1:61093308-61410808 GCA_025583905.1 Ia io
AGGATTGAAAGCTGGGTGGTGAAATGAAGATCTGGGCTACTATGTTCTTAGAATTTAGCAGTCAAGACCGCATGACCCTGGAGGCTATCCAGGACTAACAGTACATTTGCTCCTTTGGATTATTATTTCAAGTCCACAGCAAACTTCTTTTAAATCACTAGATTCTACTTAACACCAGCTTTCTCAAAACAGTGGTTTTCAATATGTTTTGCTTAACAATAGGATTTGGTGTTCCAAAGGAATCATATGCTGAAGCCCAGCCTATAATGAAAATAAATATTAAGCAGCTCTGGTTGTACTGTGAAAGGAGGAGAGGAGGGAGGCCGCCTTGCTGTCCATCCCCACTCCACTCCCCGCTCCTGCCCTCCACAGACCAAAGGGCTTCCACGGAGCAGTTGTCCCAGATGTTGTTGTGGGAGGGACTGAAGGAGAAACAGATTTGCTCTGTTATTTGCACAGAACTCGTTTTCCTACAGAAACCATGCCAATGGCTATAGCCTCCTGCAAACACAAAAGCCAGTCTAGCTACAACACGAAGAAGGGGGAGAAGGAGGGAAATAGGAGAAAGCCCAAACAGGCCATTGAACACTGAAAGTCAATTCAAAGAGGAAGTGTGCCCTGAGTTAACTTTTGCCTCATAATGGCTTAAATATATACTTTTACTTCTCAGTGATCCAGGAACAGACTAACAGGTTTAGGAATTAAGCAAATTTGGGAGAGAGGGGCTGCTGGAAAATCACAGATAATCCCCAAATTTCAGTTAAAACAAAATGATAGGCAAGTCTTCTTATCTGTCAACAGAGCTGCTCTGGCTAAGTGGACCTTTGAGTGCCCCCTTACCATCATCTGGACACTCAGTCCTGCCTGCCTCTGACCATCTCCTCCCGCTCTGGGACCACCATCAAGCTAAGCAGCGACCACTGCCTAATTATGGAGGCCTGCCTGGATATGAGTTTGTCTAGGTCCCTGCTATGCCTCAAACATTAATCTGACCCAAGCAATCTATAATCAATTGCAGTTTTAACAGTGATGTGGAGTGTTCCCCTCCTCATCCCATTATCTCAATTAATGTAAATTTCCTCTTTATATATGTGCCCCCTGTCTCCCCAACCCGTCTGAAAGCTCCTAGAAGAGAGGGGTATTCTTAGGCTTCTATGCCTCCCCTGAGCACCTTGCCCAGGTCCTGGCCATGGGAGCTATTTGATAAATAGCAATCAGTGAGTGGATTGAATCCAGACATGGGGGATGCCTTTAGCAAAGGCCAGAGTAGAAGTTGGAGGTAGTTTAGGGCACAATGACAAAATACTAGATGTAGCAAATTGTCAGCGGCAGAAAAGTGCATAAACTGTGAATTTGTCTGAATGCTGGTGGGTATGGGGGAGGTTTTCACTCATACTTGACCTCACATAGGACCATATGAGCATCTACACACTCCTTTTATGCATTTCAACTAATGTCTAATAGGAATCTATTATAGAACATTAGCCATGTGCTTACTGGTTAGAGCCAATCTACACTAATAAAAGAGAAAGATGCAAATTGACTGTACCTCCGTGACGCCCACCAGACAATCAGGAGTGAGTATGCAAATTAATCCAACAAAGATGGCGAGTGGCCTGGGTCCCGGGAACATCTTCGGGACCCAGGCCACTCCTAGCCTCTAGGCCCGCGCGTAGGCCCTAAGCGGCCAGGGTCCCAGAATGCCCCCAGCCACTCTGGGCCTACAGGCGCAGGTGCTGAGTGGCTGCGGGCAGGGCGGCTGCTTGCGCATGCGCCGATGCTAAGCGGCGGCCTGGGTCCATGCCCCCAGCCCAGTGCACATAGCATGGGGCTGCTGGCCTTGGAGGCGTGTCCCCGGTGGCCACTGCGTGGCCCGGGTCCACGCCCCCAGCCCAACGCGCACACACACACACACACACATCTGCAGCCTCGGGGTCTCAGCCTCAGAGCTTTGCACGTCCCCACAGAGTGATCCCCGCCTCCACACACACACCTGCAGCCTCAGGGTCTCAGCCTTGGAAGCACCCGTGCCCCCATGGAGCAATCCCCTCCCAGCGGCAGCCTCAGGGTCTCAGCCTTGGAACCTTGCACATCCCTGGCGAGTGATCCCACACACACACACCTGCAGCCTCAGGGTCTCAGCCCCTGAAGCGTCCACACGCCAGCAAGTGATCCTGCCCCACCAGCAGCCTCAGGGAGTCAGCCTCGGAACTTCCCTCGCCCCCAGCCGAGTGATTGTGGGGGGAGGGAAAGGGTAAGGGGAGGGGAGGGGCGCGGCTGGGGTATCTGGGCAACGCTGCCAGCAAACTTCTCCTGTTGGGCAGGGAAGTAAATGGGTTTTGTTTAAAATCTTTACAAACCACAAAGGAAATGTCTAAGGTAGGTTTCATGTCAGAAGTAACTTACAACTAATTTCTGAAGGAAAACTGCTACATTGCAGTTATATTACTAGAGTACCCCATGGTCCGAAGGTCAGGCTCTGCAGTGGCGGTGGCGTGCACTCCCCGCCCTGATTCCTCAGCACCTCTGGCCAGCTTGAGCCCACCCAGGAAGTTTTAACAATGATGTGGAGTGATCCCCTCCCCATCCTGTTATCTCAGGGATCTGGCCTAAACTGGCAGTTGGACATCCCCCAAGGGGTCCAAGATTGGAGAGGGTGCAGGTTAGGCTGAGGGACAACTCCCCCCCCCCCCCCAGTACATGAATATCGTGCACCGGGCCCCTAGTGAAACCATAAGAACCCCAGGGCTAGAGCAATGTGGTAGAAGTATAATAGGGACTTGGGCCCAAGGACTTAAAGCCCACCTAGCAACTTCAACTCTGCCCAACCCTTTGAACCCCACAGACTGGAGCATCACCAGGAGCTAAATCCTAAGTGATAAAACATTCCAAATTCTTTCCTCCTATAATGAGGCTACACTGTGGCCCAAGGATAATAATGAATGGACCATGGGCCTCCTGAGCTCTGGCTGAGGGAAAACCGAGGGGAAAGCTTTCATGACCTCCAGGACCTCCCGGAGGGAAGTCAGGCAGAAACTTTGGCCAGCAGCGTCACAGAAATCACCAGGCCATGTTCAGAAGTGGTGCACATCACCATCCCCCAACATGGGCAAGAGCAGTCATCCTATCTAATAAAAGAGTAATATGCAAATTAACCATCACTCCGCTACACCCACAAGCCATGCCCACCAGCCAATCAGGAGCGAGTATGCAAATTAACCCAAGATGGCTGCAGCCACAGAGAGAGCAGGAGGGAGGCTTGGGTTTCCCCGGTGATGGGGAAAGCCAAGCTTTCCACACACCCTGGCCGGCCCAGGCCTCCACTTAAGGCTACAAAGTTTCAATTATAGAAGGTAAATCAATCCCAACAAAAATGGCTGCCGCCACGGAGCAAACAGAAGGCTTGGCTTCGCTCCAGGCTACAAAGTTTCAACTGTAGAAGATAAATAAATCCCAGATACCGGGGCCTCTGCTTGGGTCACTGGGGGGCATGGCCAGGCTGCAAACCACCACAGACCCCTCGCCCAGGCCACCCCATGCCCCAAGGGAACCCCCACCCTGATCCAGGACACCCTTCAGGGCAAACCAGCTGGCCCCCACCCGTGCACCAGGCCTCTATACCATCTGATAAAAGAGTAATATGCAGATTGACCATCACTCCAACACACAAGATGGCTGCCCCCATGTGGTCAAAGATCCTGCCCCCATGTGGACACAAGATGGCCACCACAAGATGGCCAGCAGGTGAGGGCAGTTGGCAGGGACCAGGCCTGCAAGGTAGGGCAGTTGTGGGCGATCAGGCCAGCAGGGGAGGGCAGTTGGGAGGGATCAGGCCTGCAAGGGAGGGTAGTTGGGGGTGATCAAGCCTGCAGGGGAGGGCAGTTAGGGGTGACCAGGCTGGCAGAGGAGGGAAGTTGGGGGTGACTGGGCCTGCAGGGAAGGGCAGTTGGGGGGAACCCAGGCCTGTAGGGGAGAGCAGTTGGGGGGCCCAGGCCTGCAGGGGAGGGCAGTTAGGGGTGACCAGGCCTGCAGGGGAGGGCAGTTAGGGGCAAACAGGCTGGCAGGGGAGTGGTTAGGGGGTGATCAGGCTGGCAGGCAGAAGCGGTTAGGGGCAATCAGGAAGGCAGGCAGGCGAGCAGTTGGGAGCCAACAGTCCTGGATTGTGAGAGGGATGCCCTACTGGGATCAGGCCTAAACGGGCAGTCAGACATCCTTCGAGGGATCCCATATTGGAGAGGGTGCAGGCTGGGCTGAGGGACACCCCCGCCCCCTGTGCACGAATTTCGTGCACTGGGCTTCTAGTAGTCTTATAATAGGATGAACATGAGTCTGAGTTGGACAGATAATTCCTATTATGGTGACCAAGAATCTGATCACACAGCTGAACTGCCAGCTCATCTCCAATAGCAAGGTTTCAAACAGGGAAAGGTTCAGCAGGGCCAAGCATAGAATGGGAGATGCTCAGAGCCACCGAGCTGGCCCCATGGCCAGATTAGAAATTGTTAGGTCTTAAAGGTTCTTATACATTTGAACAGGTTAGAAGAGTTGGAGGCAAGGGTTTCTCCATGGCTTAGCCCGTGACCTTAACAAAGCTTCCATTTCCTTATCTGTAGAACAGGCATGATACCATGACCTGCGTCAGAGGACTGTTAGGAGGATGAAAGGAGGTAATGTACATAGAGCGTTAGCAAGGCTACTGGAACACAATGAGAACTCGGTAAGTGCTAGCTGCTGGCACTTCCTGCCATCCCTGCCCTCTGAGGCATCAGATCTGAGCTCAGAATGAAACACATCCTCAAAGAATAATACTATCATTTATTGAAGGACCATGTGCCAGCCACTACAATACAAATTAGACTTGTTTAATCATTAAAACTTTTACTAAGAAATATTTACATAGCATAAAGTTAGCCCATTTCAAGGGCATAATTCCATAACTTTTACTAAATTTACAAGTTGTGCAAACACTTTTTTGGAACATTTCCATCATCCAAACAGACTCCTAGTGTTCACTTGCAGTCACTTCCTGTTTCCATGCCCAACCCCAGGCAGCTGCTAAGCTACTTTCTGACTCTATGAGTTACTTGGATGTTTCGTATAAGTGGATTCCTGTAATATGTAGGGTTCTGCATCTGGCTTCTTTCATTTAGCTTGTTTTTGTGGTTCAGGTTGTAGCATGTATACCAAGTTTGCTCTTTTTTGTGGATGAATAGTATTCTGCTGTACAAATAAAAGGCATTTGATTGACCCCTTCAGCAGCTGACGGACATTTGTTTCCAGGGTGGCAGCTGTTATGAATAAAGTTGCTATGAACATTTATACTCACGTCTGTGTGTGGATGTTTTGTTTTTGTTAGTAGATTCCTAGGAGTAGAATTTCTGAGTCACATGGTAAATTTACGTTTAACTTTTAAAAGAAACTGTCAAATTGTATTCCCAAGTAACTGTACCATTTACATTTCCACCAGCAGTGTATAAGGGTACTAATTTCTCCATATCCTCTCTCGTACTTATCTTTTTTAAAAGAGAGTCATTCTTTTTAAAATATATATATATATATATATTTTTTTTTTATTGATTTCAGAGAGGAAAGGAGAGGGAGAGAGATAGGAACATCAATGATGAGAGAATCATTGATTGGCTGCTCCTGCACACCCCCTACTGGGGATCGAGCCCGCAACCCGGGCATGTGCCCTGACCAGGAATCGAACCATGACCTCCTTGTTCATAGGTTAACACTGAACCACTGAGCCACCCAGCTGGACTATTGTCTCTCTTTTTTATTATAACATTTCAATGTGTGTGAAGTGGTATTTCATCCTAGTTTTAATTTGTATTTTTCTACTAATCATCTTGAGCATCTTTATGTATACTTATCTACCATTCGCCAATCTTTTTTGGTGAAATGTCCATTCAAATCTTTAGCCCATTTTATAATAATTTTTCTTCTATATTGAGTTAAAAGAATTCATTATACATTTCAAAATAAGTCCTTTATCAGGTATATGATTTGCATATATTTTCTCCCAGGCTGTTGCTTATCTTTTCATTTTCTTAATAGTATCTTTTGAAGCCATATATTTTTAATTTTGCTGTAGCACAATTCATCAATTTTTTCTTTTATAGATTATGCTTTTGTCATAGTATGTAAGAAATTTTTCCCCGACTCAAGGTCACAATTATTTTCTCCTATATTTTCTTCTGAAAGTTTAATAGTTTTAGGTTTTACATCAGGTTAATGATCCATTTTGAGTGAAGCTTTTTGTATGGTACATGAACCTAGATAGATTAATCTTTTTACATGTGGATATTCCATTGTCACAGCACCATTTCTTGGAAAGACTAGTCTTTCCCCGTTGAATTGTCATGGTACTTTTGTTGAAAAAATCAATTGACCATAAATATAAGGGTTTATTTTTGGACTTTTAATTTTGTTCCAGTGATCTGTATGTCTTTATGCCAGTACCCTAGAGTCTTAATTACTGTAGCTTCACAGTAAGTTTTGATATTGGGAAGTATAAATCCTCCAATTTACAAGATTGTTTTGGCTATTTAAGGCCCTTTGTTTTTCCACATAAGTTTTAGGATTGTCTCGTCAGCATCTCAATTTTTGCAAAGAAAAAAAAAAAGCCCACAAAAACAAAACTAAACAATAACAAAAAACAAACATACAAACAAAAAAAAAAAAACCCTGCTGGGATTTGATAAGAATGGCAATTCTCTCCAAAATGGCATTCTCTCCAAATTGAACCTCAATTTGGGGAGAATTAACATCTTAATAATATTGAGTCTTCCAATTAATCAGTGAACATAAAATATCTCTCCATTTATTTGGATCTTCTTTAGTTTCTCTTAGAAATACCGTACAGTTTTCAATATGCAAGTCTTACAGTTCTTTTGCTAAATTTATTCCTAAGTGTTTTATTCTATCTGATGCCATTAGGAATGAAATTGCTTCCTAATCTCATTATGGGATTATTCATTCCTAATATACAGAGGTTCAATTGATTTTTGTATATTGTTCTTGTATTCTGTGACCTTGTTGAGCTCATTTATTCTACTAGTGTATGTTTCTTAAAACTTTTCTACCTACAGGATCATGTTGTCTTTAAATAAAGATAGCTTTTACTTCTTCCTTCCATTCAGGTTTGTTTTATTTCTTTTTCTTACCTGATTGCACTAATTAACTCCAATAAAATGTTAAATTGAAGCAGTGATAGCAATCATGTTTCTGATCTCAAGGGAAAGGTTTCAGTCTTTCCCAATAAGAGAGGTATTAGCTGTAGGTTTTTTGTAGATGCTTTTTATCAGATTGAGGAAGTTCCCACCTACTATGCCTACTTTGTTGAGCGCTTTTATGATTGGGTGTTAGATTTTGTCTAATACTTCTGCATCTATTAAGATGATCATGGGGTTTTTATCCTTTATTAATGTAGTATATTAATTTATTTTTTAGTATAAACTCATCTTATATTCTTGAGATAATCCTACTTGATCATGATGTATAAATCTTTTTATATGTTGCTGGGTTCAGTTTACTACCCTTTTTTGCTATTTATAAGAGCTGCACTTTTTATTACATTTTTAAAATTTTTTCAGTGACAGTTGATATTCAATATTACATTAGTTTCAGGTGTACAACATAGTGGTTAGACATTTACATAACTTATAAAGTGATCCCCCCCATAAGTCTAATATTTTGTTGAAGATTTTTGTGCCTATAGTCCTGCGGGATAGTGGTCAGTAATTTCCTTGTCATGCTTTTGTGTGGCTTTGATATCAGGATTAATTCTTCTGTCATAGAGTGAACTGGGAACTTTCCCCTACTCCTCTATTTTCTGGAAGAGTTTCTAAAGAACTAGCATTACTTCTTCAGATGTCTGGTGGAATTTACGCTATCCGGGCCTCGGCTTTTGTTCATGGAAAACTTTTCATTATTAATTCAATGTCTTCCCTTGTTATAGGCCTATTCAGATTCCTATTTCTTCTTTAGTCATTTCAGTGACTTGTAGCTTTTAAATTCAAGTTAGTATTTCTAATAACCCCTTAAAGAAGTAAGCCCAATATATTTTGAGATTCAAAAAAACGGAGTGAATCATCTCAAGGTCAGCTATGTGGAAAATGGCCAATCTGTGGGGTTCCGAAGTCCATACTCCTAACATTAAGCCACACTGCCTCTAAACAGATAGGGCTTCTTAAAGTGACTCCTCTGAGGGGGAAGAGGGGCATATGTAATACCTTCAACAATAAAGTATTATTTTTTAAAAAAATATTTTTAATTTAAAATTACAAAAAAAGAAAAAATAACATAAAAATCAAGTGATTCTTTCCCCGCCACCCCACCACACACACACACCTCCTGAGAGTCACCACTAAAAACAACCTTCTTTTTTATGCCACAGCCCATCAAAGTTTTTTCCTCTCAAAGACCTGTCCCTCCTTGGAGTCCCAGTTGCTGGGACAAGGGATGCTGCCCACACAGGCCAGGGTTCTCCTTCTTTAACAGCCCCATTAAGAATCGCTGCCTTAAAACTCAGCATGGTGTTCACAGATAAACCCTCTTGGGAAGGCACCCAGTGACAGAGGCTGCCCTTAATTTAAACGGACACTTTCCTCCCTCACGACCAAGGAGAAAACCAAAGGCTGAAGGACCTAGGGGGAAGAACGAAGCACACCTGCTTTGGCACTGGCAGCTGCCAGCTGATCATCCAGACCTCTGCTAGGTGGGAAGAGCCCGGTGTGCGATTTCCTAAATGTTTTTCACTCACACAGAAATGATAGGGTTGCACCCCAAACAGGAAGAACCCATCAGAGAGAACATTTATTTGGCTCTGTGTGCTTCACACAAAATCAAGAATTAGGCTTTTTAATTAACTGGTCAATATGTCTTCTATCAGGGATGGTGAATTGCCTAAAAAATTATTATATAAGATGAGGCCAAAGGGCTCACACTAAGTAGATTTACTTGAGGTGGGCTCAACAGGCCTCTCTTCATCAGAAAATGTTATACATTAAAATGATAAAACAATGGAATTGAGCTAACATTCTCCCCATTTGGGATAATTTCTTTTGTTTTGCTGTTTCTAAAGACAAGAACATTGCAGCTTTGAAATTTCTCATTTTCATCAGCTTGAGGAAAATATTCCAAAAGTAACTTCTGTTTGAGCTAAAACCGTTTTCAATCTGAAACATATATCTTGGCTGAGATAAATTATCTGATAGTCATTCTCAAATGAATTTGATGGATAAAATTATGAGTAACTAAACTAAAACACCTCTTTAGCTTCAAACATAAAGTCTACTACATACAAAGTTTAGTTTATAACCAAAGGTTTTTATTAACAAGAGTTACATCCAAGAATTTTGGGAGAATAAGTGTACACATATGTGTGTATACATACACACACATATATATACACACACACATGAAGCTCTAAAATAATCATCAATAAAAATAGTAAAGAGGGAAGGAAACTTTTGGAGGTAATGAATATGTTTATAGCATAGATTGTGGTGCTAGTTTCATTAATGTATATACTTATCTCCAAATTCATTAAATTGTATATCTAAGTATGTACAGCCTTTCATATGTATTGTGATACAGTGGCTTTTTTTAAAAAAACAAGCATGAGTCAAGAGCAGTCTGAGTTTGGAAAATAAATACATCGTACTATTTTTAACATTAAAATATAATCACTTGAGAGAATATAGGATTTAATGGCCAAACATATAGCTTCATTTGGGAGGAATACATTTATTCCTTTGAAGACACTATGCTGGATGTATACGGCAACTCTAATTTGGGGTTTTTTGTGTAAGCCACCCAGTTTGTAATACTTCGTCACAGGAACCCTGATATACTCACATGTCCTAGACTTGTAGCTGAAAATGCTGACCATCTTGAAACTGCAATGGGCACAAACAAAAAGCCCCGGCAAAGCCCATACTCTTTAGACAAAAGACAAGGAAAGAGGCAGCATAACAAGGCAGAAAACTTTCAGACAATAACCACTCTAATTCAGCCAAATGCCACAGAAAAAAATGTGGCTCACACTCACACCAGCCCGGATGTCCCCCTCATCTTAAACTCTTCACCAAAGACTGCGTGGAGAGAACCTTCATCCCTGCCAGCAGATAATGAAGCATCACCCTCAGCAATATCGGTGGAAACTGTGCGTGGAGCCCCCACGGGGAAACATCAAGGCAACCACTAGGGCGGGGTCAGTGGAGGCCCAGTGGAGAGTCAGGATATTCACCACAGTGGAAATGAGGCCACATCTCCCTTCCTATCACAGTGACACAGTCCATGTAGGCAGCAGTAATGAGGCCCCTCTCAGCCAGGGTGATATTAGCAAAATATCTGCTACTGGGCATCTAGAACTCCCACCCCAACCCTGCAGTAAGGAGAAGCCAACCACAGCTTCCACTACCATCTGGCAGTAATGATGCTGCTCTCCATTTCCCTGCTGGAACTTCGTCAGACTAGGCCTGTTAAAACACAAACTTCAAATAAGATCCAGAGTCTCATAATATAATACCCCAAATATCCAGGTTGCAACCAAAACTCACATGTCATACCATGAATATAGATGATCTCAGGTTGAATGACAAAAGGGGATATCAATAGGGGATAACACTAAGATGACACAGAGGTTAGAATTACCTGACAAAGATTTAAAGTAACCACGATGAAATGATTCGGCAAGCAATTAGAAACATGCCTGAAAAAAGTAAAAATACTGAAAAGTTTCAGCAAAGAAATAGAAGACAAAACCAAGTGAAAATCTTACAGCTAAAAACTATAATATTAAATAAAACTCAGTGGATAAGCTCAACAATAGACTGGAGGAGACAGAGAAAACAATCAGTGAACAATAAAAATTGTTCAATCTGAACAAGCAAAAGACAATAGAACGGGGGGAAAATCAACAGAATCTCAGAAACGCATGAAACTGTAACAAAGGACCTAACAATTATGTCACTGGAGTCTTGGAAGAAGAGGAAAGGGTGGGGGTAAAGAAGTACTCAAAGAAATAATGCCTGAAAACTTCCCAAGAAGCTAAGCAAATTTTAAGTAGCATAAACCTAAGGAAATACACATATGACATATTACAGTCAAACTTCTAAAAACTTAAAACAAAGAAAAAAATCTTGGAACTTGCAAGAGAGAAACAACACCTTAACTATAAAGAGAAAACAATTTTAATTAAAACATTTCTCATCAGAAACCATGGAGACCAGAAGTATATGGCACAATATATTCAAATGTTGAAAGAAAAGAACCATAATCATGAATTTATACATAGTGAAAATATCCTGCAGGAATGAAGAGGAAGTCAAGACATTCTGAATGAAGGAAAACTAAGAGAATTTGTCAACATTAGATGTACCCTAAAAGTACTGCTAAAAGAGTTCTCTTAACAAAATCAATATATATAAAAGGCTACTATGATAAGTGTCTGACCATCCAACTGACCACCAGGGGGCATGATGTGCAGTGACCACCAGGGGGCAGACGCTCAACACAGGAGCTGCCAAGCTGCAGTGACTTGGCAGCAGTGGTTCTCAGGTGATGCACCCCGAAATCAGAGAGGAGGGAGCCCAGTTCTTTGTGGGGCCGTGTAATTCCACCTTCGGCCATGTTTATGTTGTTGCTGGGACACTGTAGGCTCCGAATCTGGTTTACTGCACACTTCCATTGGCGTTCCACACCCTGTACAACAGCAACTTTGCAGAGTGCCCTCTCACACTCCGGGGCCTCTCGGGGGATGTCGGAGAGCCAGAGGGACCCTGATCACTCCACAGATGCCGGTGGAGGGACCGCAGGAGGTTGGCTCCAGGGCATGTCCAGCCCATCTCGCCCAGTCCCACCCCGCTAGCCACTGTCTAATTAATTTCCATTCAATGTGCACAAATTCATGCACCAAGTCACTAGTAAATAAATAAAAGAAGAAATCTTGGACTATCAGGAGAAATAAAAACCACAAGAAAGAATAAAAATATGGTTAAGTACAATACACTGCCTTTCTCTTCTTGTTTTCTAAAGTATACTAGTTGGTTAAAGAAAAATTATTATACTTTATTATGTGATTCTAAGTGTATGCAGAATTAATATTTAATTATTTCATAATTTTAAATTATAATTATGGGTAAAGGGACAGTAAGAAGGTAAGGTTACTATACCTCACTGGGACTGATAAAATTACACTAGAAGATTGTGATAAGTTATGTATATGTAATGTCACCTAGAACAACCAATGAAAAAAAAACTCTACAAAATAATACAGTAAAAAATGTTATAGATAAGTCAAAATAGAATTCTCTACAAATGTTTAAGTAACCAAGAGGAAAGCAGAAAAAACTAAACAGGAAAATTAAAAATTAAAATAATAAAAATAAATAAAATGTCAGACTTAAGCCCTGATTAACAATTATATTAAATGTAAATGGTTGAGCGTTGACCTATGAACCAGGAGGGCATGGTTCCATTCCCAGTCAGGGCACATGCCCAGGTGTGGGCTTGATCTCCAGTTGGGACATGCAGAAGGCTGATCAATGATTCTTTCTCATTATTGATGTTTTTCTCTCTCCCTTTGCCTTCTTCTCTCTGAAATCAATAAAAACGTATTGTAAAAAAAGATTAAAAGTCTCAAGTCAATAATCTTAAGACCCTATCTCAAGCATCTAGAAAAAAAAGAGCAAAATAACTCCAAAGTAAGCATAAGAAAAGAAAAAAGAGAATAAATCAATGAGATTGAAAGCAGAAAAAAATAAAGAAAATCAATAAAACAAAGAGCTGATTCTTTGAAGAAAATCAATAAAATTGACAAATCTCTAGCAAGACTGACAAAGAAAAAAAATGATGACACAAATTACCAATATCAGGAATAAAATAGGGGATATTACTGCAGAACCTGCAGAAATAAAAATAAAATGATAATAAAGGGAATGCTATGAACAACACAATTATGAATGCTATGGAAACAAATATTTATTTGACAACATAGTTGAAATGGACCAAGTCCTTGAAAAATACCAGTTATCACAACCCATTCAATATAAAATAGATCACTTGGACAATCCTAAAACTATTGAGGAAATTGAACTCACAAATTTAAAAACTACCAAAAATATATATATATATCCTACTTGGAAAACTATAGGACATTGAAAAAAGAGATAGAGGAAGACATAAACAAATGGAAGAACATACCATGTTCATGGACTGGTAGAATCAACATCATTAAAATGTGCATACTACCCAAAGCAATATATAGATTCAATGCAATCCCCATTAAAATACCAATGGCATATTTCACAGACCTAGAACAAACTCTCCAAAAATTCATCTGAAATAAAAAAAATACCCCAAACAGCCACAGCAATCCTGAGAAAGAAGAACAAAGTTGGAGGGATCACAATACCAGATATCAAGCTATACAGGGAACTCATACAACTTAAAAAAAGGAAGATAAACAATCCAATCAAGAATAGACAAATGGAACAGAATAGAGAACCCAGAAATAGACCCAAGCCATTATGATCAATTAATATTTGACAAAGGAGGCAAGAGCATACAATGGAGTCAAGACAGTCTCTTCAATAAATGGTGCTGGGAAATTTGGTCAGATGCATGCAAAAAATAATTAAACTAGATTACCAACTTACACCATACACAAAAACAAACTTAAAATGGTTAAAGGACTTAAATGTCAGACGGGAAACCATAAAAATCTTAGAAAACTCCATAGGCAGCAAAATATCAGATGTAAGTCATAGCAATATCTTTACTGATACAGACGTATGTTTTATCAATATCTTTACCGATACAGCTCCTAGGGCAATGGAAACTAAGGAGAAAATAAACAATGGGACTACATCAAAATAAAAAGCTTCTGCACAGCAAAAGAAACCATCAACAAAACAATAAGAAAGCCCCCTGCATGGGAGAACCTATTTACCAATGCCATTTCAGATAAGGGTTTAATCTCCAAAATATACAGGGAACTCATACAACTTAACAAAAGGAAGATAAACAATCCAATCAAAAGATGGGCAAAGGACCTAAATAGACACTTTTCGAAAGAGGACATACAGAAGGCCGAGAGACATAGGAAAACATGCTCAAAGTCACTAATCATCCGAGAGATGCAAATCACAAAAACAATGAGGTACCATCTCACACCTGTCAAAATGGCTATCATCAACAAACCAGCAAACGACAAGTGCTGGCAAGGATTCGAAGAAAAAGGAACCCTCTTGCACTGCTGGTGGGAATGCAGACTGGTGCAGCCACTGCGGAAAACAGTATGGAGTTTCCTCAAAAAATTACAAATGGAACTCCCATTTGACCCAGTAATCCCACTTCTAGGAATATATCCCAGAAATCAGAAACACCAATCAGAAAGAATATATGCACCCCTATGTTCATAGTGGCACAATTTAAAATAGCTAAGATCTGGAAACAGCCTAAGTGCCCATCAGCAGATGAGTGGATTAAAAAAACTGTGGTACATCTATACAATGGAATACTATGCTGCTGTAAAAAAAGAAGGAACTTTTACCATTTACAACAGCAGGGATGGAACTGGAGAGCATTATGCTAAGTGAAATAAACCAGTCAGAGAAAGATACAATCACATGATCTCACTCATATGTGGGATATAATGATCAACATAAACTGATGAACAGAAATAGATCCAGAAACAAGGTAGCACTGAACAGACCATCCAACCTCAGAGAGAAGGCAGGGAAGGAGGGGTTAGAGATCAACCAAAGGACTTATATGCATGCGTATTAGTATAACCAATGGACATAGACACTGGGGCGGTGGGG
This sequence comes from Ia io, assembly GCA_025583905.1. Lineage (NCBI taxonomy): Eukaryota > Metazoa > Chordata > Mammalia > Chiroptera > Vespertilionidae > Ia > Ia io. The sequence continues at coordinate 61,108,143 of JAJQQW010000015.1, forward strand.
GCCTGCCTTTGGGGGTGGGAGTGGTGGGGGAGTGTCAATCGGGGAAAAAGGAGACACATATAATACTTTAAACAAAAGAAAGAAAGAAAGAAATACCCAAGCCCATATAGTTGCACTAGAAAATTTTAACAAATGTTTAAATATGGATTAACATAAATGTTGTACAATCTCTTACAAAAAGTAAAAGACTTCTCAATTCATTTCATGACACTAAATTACCATGATACCAAACTAGACTAAGACAATACCAAAAATAATAATAATAATACAAACCAATATCCCTCACAGAAATAGATGTAAAAACCCTTAACAAAATGTTAACAAATTCAGTAATATATAAAAATAATTATACACCATGATTAAGTGAGATTTATTCCACAGATACAAGACTATTTCAATATTTTAAAAAAATCAATCAATTTAATCCACCTAAAGACATTAACAAGACTAAAGAAGAAAATCTCCTGATGATATCAATTATAGAAAAGTCATTTCACAAAATTAAACACCTTTTCTTGATTCAAAAACTCTCAGAAAAAATAGTACTAGAAGGAAACTTCCTCAATTTGATAGAGAACATTTACAAAAAAAAACAAAAACAACAAAAAACAAACAAACAAACAAAAAAACCTATGGATAACATTTTTTTGTTTTGTTTTTTTAATCCTCACCAGAGGATGTGTTTATTGATTTCAGAGAGAGAGAAAGGGTGAGAGAGAGAAATAAAAGCATCAATATTAAGAGAAAAACATTGACCAGTTGCTATCTATACATATCCCAGCTGAGGATCAAACCCGCAACTTGGGTATGTGCCCTGACCAAGAATTGAACACGTGACCTTTTGGTTATTAGGACAATGCTCCAACCACTGAGAAACACTGGCCAGGGCTGGATAACATTTTAGTTAATGGTGAAAAATAGAGTGCTTTCTCCCGAGGACCGAGAACAAGGAAAGGATGTCCATTCTCACCACTTTTACTCAATACAGTAAGGGAGGTTCCAACCAGTGTGATAAGCAAAGAAAAAGAAATAAAAGGTATCCAGATCAAAAATAAAGATATAAAACTTTCCCTATTTGCAGATGACATGAATTTGCAGATGACTCCTAGAATTAATTAGTCTGGCAAACTGGCAGGATACAAGATAAACATACAAAAATCAATTGTATTTCTATATACCAGCAATGAACACATAGACATTAAAGTTAGAAGTACAATACTATTTATAATTATGCAAATAAATGAAATACCTAAGTGGAAATCGAACAAAACACGTGCAGATTTGTATGTTAAAACACTGATGAAAGAAATCAAAGAAGATTTAAATAAATGAGAGATATGCCATGGATTGGAAGGCTCAATATAGAACAGATCTCAGTCCTCCTAAAATCAATATATAGGTTTAACACAGTTCCTATCAAAATTTCGGCAGGATTTCTTGGAACACATAAACAAGATTATTCTAAAGTTTATATGGAAAGCAAGGGAACTATAATAGCTAAAAAAAAATTTTGAAAAAGAATAAAAAGGATTCAATCTACCCAATTTTAAGACTTAATATATAGGGAAAGCAAGCAAGACATAAGACATATCAGTACCATCCTGTGTGGATAGACCTGACTCCATATTCAAAAGCTGATTCCCTTTTAAAACTAATCTACCTTGCCCTAACCGGCTTGGCTCAGTGGATAGAGCGTCAGACTGCGGACTAAAGGGTCCCGGGTTCGATTCTGGTCAAGGGCATGTACCTTGGTTGCGGGCATATCCCCATAGGGGGTGTGCAGGGGGTAGCTGATCAAATGTTTCTCTCTCATCCACGTTTCTAACTCTCTATCCCTCTCCCTTCCTCTCTGTATAAAAATCAATAAAATATATTTTAAAAAATAAAACTGAACCCTTGATGCCCTCCCCTTTTCCACAGGTAGACTCTAAAATGTGTGGAAAGACTCCAGGTTAATCAGAATTACCCCCATTAATCCTTCCTACACCTTCAGTCCTTTCTCTGGGGAAAGGTGCCTTCAAAGTTATCTTTTAACTCACCCTGGCACCAGGGCCCGGCATCTTCTCCCTTTGTTCTCCTCAATCACCCCTGCATCCCTTTAGGAATAGGTAGGTCCATGTCGTAGGGGAATAAAACAGGTGGTCTTGGGGGTGGGGGTAGGGGTGGGGGAGGTTGTGAATGGTGCAGGCATCCATTTTATCCTGCGGTTATCCAGAATGCATTTCTGCAAGTAAGTTCCCTATTAAAACTCTTTAATCTGACATGCTGGACTTTTCTGTTTCGTTCTTTGACCCCTCTGCTCATTCAGCATTTGGGGGCTGCTCTGTATACCCAGCCTCTTCATGAAACACATACTTTATAGAAAAATTAACCTTTTTGGGTAACTAACAAATTATAAAATCAATTATACAAAAAAAAATGGATCATGGACTTAAATGTAAAACTATAAAGTGTTTAGGACAAAAACATAGGAGAGAAGCTATGGAACCAAGGGCTAGGCAAAGAGTTGCTAAACATAAAGAAAAAGCACAATTCGTAAAAAGGAAAATTTGATCAATTGGAAGTCATCGAAATTGAAAACTTGTGTTCTGTCAAAGACCCTGTGAGCAGAATGATAAAAGATACTGGGACAAAATATTTGCAAACTATATATCCAGAATGTATAAAAATCTCCCAAAGCACAACAGCAAAGAGTAAATAATCCAATTAGAATATGGGTAAAAGACAGGAGGACACATTTCACTGAAAAGAATATACAGGCTGCAAATCAGGACATAAAAAGATGTTAGGGAAATGCAAATTAAAACCACAATGAGATATTACTACACATCCACAAAACAGCTAAAAATTGAAAATAGTGACAACACAAAATTCTGGCAGGAACACAGAGAAATTGGATCACGTTGTTGTTAGGAATGTAAAGCGGTGCCACTACTCTGGAAAAGCCTGGCAGCTATCATATGACCTAGAAATTGCACTTGGCATCTATCCCAGAGAAGTGAAGACATGTTCACACATACAAAAACCTGCATGAGAATGTTCATAGCAGCTCTACTCATAGTGGCCCTAAACTGGAAACAAACATACGTCCCTGTGCCTATGGGTGAGGCTTGGTAGAGTTTTAACCATTCAAGAGGTGAATGGTTTAAAAAAAATGGTACATCACACTATGGAATACTATTCATCAATAAAGAAACCAATTCATTCATACAAAACTTAGAGGACCCTCCAGAGAATTATGCTGAGTGGACACAGTTAAGCGCAAATGATTACAGTTTGTTATGTAACATTCTTAAAGTGACAAAAGTATAGGAATGGACACCAGATTAGTGGTTGCCATGGACGATGAGTGGGTAGGTGCAAGAGGGAAGCAGCTGGGCTATAAAAGGGAAACAGGAGCATCCTTGTGGCGATCTGTCCTGTACCTTAACTGTGCCCCTGTCAATATCCCAGTTGTACTGATACTGTACTATAGGTTAATATTGGGGGAAGTAGTTTAAGGATCACAGGATCTCTCTTATGACTTATGACTGCATTTGAATCTACCATTATCTCAAAATGAAAAGGTTAATTTTTAAATATATATATTTTATTGATTTTTTACAGAGAGGAAGGGAGAGGGATAGAGCGTTAGAAACATCAATGAGAGAGAAACATCGATCAGCTGCCTCCTGCACACCCCTTACTGGGGATGTGCCCGCAACCAAGGTATGTACCTTGACTGGAATTGAACCTGGGACCCTTTAGTTCCCAGGTCTATACTCTATCCACTGAGCCAAACCAGTTAGGGCTGAAAAGGTTAATTTTAAAAATAACTTTTCTGTTCAAAAACAGGTACCAGGTTGGATTTGGCCCACAGGTTGTTGTAGTTTTATAGTCTAAAGCAAACACCAAGGAACACTGTGAGTTTATTCAATGGTGTTTTAGAAGCAAAAAATATACAGAGATCTACACACACTCAGAGGTCTTACACTGTGTTTTCAGTCATTAGTTGTTAAAATAATGCAGTGGCTTTCTGCAGGATACGTGTCCATTCCCAATCCTAACGTGAAGGGGAGAAGAGCAGTGAGGATGTAACCTCCTCGGCCTTTGGAATCTTCAGCATCCTCTTTCTCTGTTGCTTTCATAACAGCACCGTGAGCTCATCTTCTCCAGCTGTGCACTGCTCTTACCTTCCTACATCCCGAACTCTCACTTCCAGGATGGTATTTGTTTCAATCAACTCTGTTGTGGGTCACACAAATATGATTGTTTCTTGAACAGGTTTCTGTTTGAAGTGTATAGATCGATATTTTCTCAGTATTTCTATTTACAATCTCAGTTTTGTCCACTGTGCAGCACAAAAATTTTTAACCATATTTAAAACACCTTTTCCCCACATTTATATTAGGAAATTTACATTGATCCAATATGATAATCATCATTCAGTCATTACATGCAGTCTCTGTTTCCTTTGCATTGCTATAAACCACTTCTTTATTTTGGCCTCTTTAAAAAAAATGCATTGTGATCCTTAGCTGATTGTATAGGAGCAGGGCACTAAAAAGCTCTGTGCCCATGGATGGGTAAGGCTTGGTAGAGTTTTACTGTCCCAGGTCTTTACTGAAGGCTAATCCAATAGATCATTTCTTTGGGAAGCCCACAATGTTAGTGTCTTCAGGTCTTTCCTCCCGGGCCTATTAAATTATCTGCAGAAGATGCTTTACTTTCTATCCGAAGGGTCTAATCCTTCAGGGGCTAGGTGTGGGAACAGGCTGGGATCTCAGCATTTGATGTGTATATCACCAAAGCCTCACACTTTTAGTACAAGACCTCTTCCTCCAACTACACTTGGTGCCCTCACCAAGATACCTTCTCCTAAGAATCACCTGCCTCTGCCAGGGTTGGAGGGAAAGTCTGGGGTCTTTGTGTAGACTGACTTTCAACCAATCTTCTTTTTTCTAGCTCCACCTTCACAATTACTTCCAGAAGAACCTGGTTATATCAACTCTTGAGCGTTATGGGGATTTGAGTTAAAGTTAGATTGATTCTTAGGTGCTCTGTTGATAATACTTATAAATTCAACATTCTTTAGCTTATAATTCAACATTCTCAGGTATGCTCAGCCAGTTACCACTCACTCGCTTTCCACCTTTGTTGTTGCTCTTCTCTATGCTCATTTTCTCTCCCCACTGGGAATTTAGTTCCTTTTCCTTTACTATTGTTTTATCACCACCGGGAGCATGTGTCATGTGTTCATTTCTCCATCACTGATCAGAGATCCTTATTCAAATAATCATAGTCTGAGCCAACACGTCAGGATGTCAAGGGTTTAACATGACATCTGGGTTTGTCATCGTTCTTATCCAGTGAAGAGCTGGGATGACATATCCCCAGGACCACGGCTACTTCATGCACATGGACTCAAATTATCATTCTGGGTGTAGCTGAGATTAGTTGTCATTACTGCAGATGGTTAGACTAGTGGGCAGGAGGTCAAATCCCGAGCCTCGCTTGGAAGTACAGTAAGATATCCTTATTCGGATGTGGAATCTTCTCCTGCTTTTTGTTTTGCTAATACTAGCATCTAGGGGCCCATCTTCAATAGTTGTAAGTTCTCCTAATCCTAGATACTTAATCAGCATCTATCAGGGTGCTGCAGGAAGAGGTAGAAGATTAAACCAGTAATTCAATAGACTGACTCTTAGTTTCTAAAATTGTGGAACAGTCTGTAAATCTAACCATAAAATATGCACTTTTATTCTATGTAAAAATGTACTTTGAGCCCCATGTAGCAAATTTACAACTGCCAGGCTGGGGGAGATACTCCACTGATTGCTGCAGAGTGGGGCAGACTCTCAGCGATGGGCAAGAACAGCTAAGCAGAGAGCGCCTGGGGGCCATGTAGGAGTAGGTCAACTTCCGCTGTGGGTCTATCAGGATGACATGCCATCCTGCCTGGGGCCAAGCCACCCACGGAAATAGAGAGGTAGTTAGGATGTGACATACACAAGTAGTACATTTCCTGATGTTCATGGCTCACCTTGGATGTTTGCATGTGGGGATTGGGAACTGAAAGAACTATTTCTGCTATCTGTGTTGCTTGATATTTTGCAGAGTTGACATGTTATCTAGGTATGCATTTATATACACTGATGGCCAGACTATTATGATCTCTGAACGCATAATAATCTGGCCACTCAGAGGCCCAGTGCATGAATTCGTGCATGGGTGAGGTCCAGCCAGCCTGGCCAGGTGGAGGGGACATGGGTGGCTGGCCAGCCTGCCTGCTGGTTGAACTCCTGGTTGAGGGGACAATTTGCAATTAGCCTTTTATTATATAGAATATACACTGAGTGGCCAGATTATTATGTGTTCAGAGATCATAATAATCTGGCCACTCAGTGTATACAAACCAAGGATTGAGAGCATGTAACTTTTTGCAAGTTTTGCCAATTTGATAGGTAAAATGGTACTCTATTACTATTTGAACAGAAATACCTTTGTTTATAAAGTTGTGCTTTTTCCCGACCATGGGTTTACTGGCCATTTGTATTTTTCTTTTACGAATGTGTTCTGTCACTTATTCAAAAATATTTATTGGTCACCTATTAGCCCTGGGGAAATAGGGTTAATGAGACAGACAAGGTCCCTTCCCATCTCATAAAGCTCATAATTTAGAGGAAGTAGACAAACATTAAATAAGCAAATAAATAATTTTTGTGGTATTTCTAGAGCTTGAAAAAAATGTTTTTAGGGACATAATTAGACATTTATGAGTCAGATCTCTTTTATGATTTGTTTGGGTCTTCTAAACATGTATCCTTTATTCACTTCCTCTTCATGAGCTGAAAATGGTGAACGAAAGTCTCCATTTACTAATATGTTTCTGCCATGTGTGTCTGTTTTGCTCATTGGTGTATCTCCAATGCCAAGAACACTGCCTGGCACATAGTTACACTATAAAAACTTATTAAACAATATGCAAAATTAAAATACAAAAAAGGTCTAGGATCAGGCTTTTCCCTCCTGAGAATTGTCAGCGTTGTTCCTCTAGTACTAAATGCAATAGAAGAGAAGTTTGAGGCCTAACTTCTACCTCCACTACATTTCATTTTTGGCTTTCAGCAATTTGACTTTGAGGTAGCTAGATGTGGGGTGTGTGTGTGTGTGTGTGTGTGTGTGTGTGTGTGTGTGTTGATCTTGCTTGGAGTTAACTTCTTGAATCTGTGAGTTTATAATTTTCATCGAATTAAAAAATTTGTAAGCCAATTTTTATTATTTCTTAGTCCATGTATGCCCTTAAAAAATGTTTATTCTCTTGAATAAAAAGACCTATATTTATCTTCTAGATCAAGTTAGTTTTATCATTCAAATATTCTAATCTTTGCTCTTCTCGGTTATTTATGTATCTTAAAACCTCCAACTATAAGTGTTGGTCTATTTCTAGTCTGTCTATAGTCTTTTGTTTTGTATATTTTGAGGCTATATTTTTAGCAACATATATATTCACGATCGTAAAATCATGTATTATTATGTTACTAGTATATGTTATCATTTGCCTTGTTGACATGTTCATCTTATAATTGTTTTGCTAATATTAAAATTGCCACCATGGCTTTTGTCCAATTTGCCTGACATATCTTTTTCCATCTCTTAAATGTTCAATCATCAGTACATCTTTGCTTTAAATATATATTTTATATACAACGAGTGGCCAGATTATTATGACCACCCCATCATTACTTCGTTGGGCCACTTTTTGCCTTCAATACTGTAGCGATTCTTCTTGGCATTGACTCCATGAGATGTTGAAAGGTGATGCGAGGAATCTGACACCATGCCTGATGAATAGCACTGTCCAGTTCTGTGAGATTTGATGGTTGTGGAACCAGCTGCCTGATGGCTCTTTTAACTTCATCCCACAAATGCTCAATTGGATTGAGATCTGGTTATTGTGGGGGCCACTTAAGCAAGGTAAAGTCTCCCTCATGTTCTTGAAACCACTCCTGCACAATATGAGCACCGTGGCATGGCGCATTGTCTTGTTGGAAGAAGCCATCTCCATTGGGATACGCCATCAACATGATAGGATGAACTTGATCAGCAACGATACTTAGGTATGTTGTGCTATTCAGACGTTGTTCCACACGAATTAAAGGGCCCAAATCATGCCAGGAAAACATGCCCCAAACCATAATACTGCCCCCACCGCTTGAAGGGTTATATTCATGCATGTGGGGTGCATGCTTTCATGCTGTTTCCGCGTAATTCTCACTCTGCCATCTTCATGATGCAACTGGAATCATGATTCATCGGACCACTTGACTTTTTTCCAATGCTCGACTGTTCAATCCTTGTGTTCCTGTGCAAATTGGAGATGTTTTATCTTGGTAACTCCAGACAGCAAAGGTGATCGAACAGGCCTTCGGCTTCCATATCCCATATGGTGCACTGTACGGCTAATTTGCCTACAAATGTCAGGTGGTCATAATAATCTGGCCACTCAGTGTATATTGCTACATCTTTTAAAACCCAACCCATCTTTTCAATGGCTCTGGCGAATCTGGGTGGATGACATAGATGGGCAGACCCTCCACTGAGCTAGCAGTGCAGCTGGAGGTAGAGGGGTTTCAAGGTGGAGAGACTGCAAAAGAATTTCATAGCGGGCGTTAATTTATTCCAGTCCAAACGAGTTATGCCTGGGAGTTAGGACTAATCCCAAAAGGCTTAATATGCATTCTGAAAGAGATGAGGTGTTCAGTGTGTGGCCAGCTGTGCCTTATATCAAAAAGGAGTATTCACCACAATCAGGAGCACGACCACAGCCAGGGGAGAAGTTTCAGTGCTGGGGGCGGGGGGAGCGGGGGGGAGGTGTTTCCAAGACAGACAACCTTCATATGACAGGGAAGGGAACGACAAAGGAGCGAGCCTTCATCACTGCATGACTGAGCATCCACATGCTCATTCTGCTCTCCATTCCTTGCTATATTACCCAACAGCTCAAGAGATTACATTTTTTTTTAAAAGACTGGCTCCTTTCCACAGAACTGGCAGGCAGGGGGATGATACAGATGACCCCACTGAAATACACCAACGTCAGAGACTTATGCTTGCAGAATGACGAGAAAATACTCAGAATACTTGTAGTCGAGGACAGACTGGCTACTGAAGAACAAAAAGACCCATAAGAAAAAAATCAGGCCTGATAGAGTTAGGGAAGCAAAACTTACTCTGAAGCATGGGGGAGAGGACAGGAATCCAGATGAGCAAACCCTTATGCAATTCTAGTACACACATTCTGGAAGGACTGAGAGGAAGCTACTCAAGTTTCCCTGATCCTAAGATTCTGTATCTCACTTTAAAGCTTTAGCAAGTCTGTGGTAAACATTGTAGATAACAGAATTAGACATGGTTCCTAAAAAATAAATTGCATTCAAAGTAAGAGACACACCTTCAGGTGTCAGAACACATGGGACATGTTCAATACAGAGCTATAAGGTGTGTGTGTGTCACATACATACACACGCATATGATGGCAGACTTCCACAAAGACATCTAAAAGCCACAATTTCAAGAAATTTCCTTCTTTTTCTACCTCTAGGGAGTAAATATTGATGTGAAATCCTTTTGGGGAAAAGGGATGGACAGTCATCTCTTTAATCCTTCTAACAACCCCGAGGCAGATGTTACCATCTCAGTTTACATGTGAGTCTGGCTGCAGGTTCCTTCCTATTGCTTCATGAAGGATGCAGGAAGGAATGATGGGTGTGTGTTGCTCGTCTTTGAACTGAAAGGGTAGAAATTAGGCCGCTGGCTTCAGAATCAACAGATACACAAACACATCAGGTGGCACCTTTTACATGAATAACAGTGGTTGCTATTCTTGTTTCTAACCTGATTCCTCTTTTGGAATTTGTTCTTCAAGAAACGTTAAGGCTTGGTAATGAGGACTCTGAAAGCCAGAAGCCCCATATCCTACAGCAGAACCCAGCATGACTTTGTGAAACTGCTAGTAAATTATTCAGTTTTGCTTGAAGCCACTGAATAACTGGGACCAATTTGAAAGCTAATGTCTCAAAACAAGAAATGACCCAGTCCATCCACATGGGACTGCTGTTTACCCTGAGCACTGTTAAACCGCCCCCAGCAAGTCCACAGTAAATTGGCATTTGGTCCCTGCCAGGAGGTGGTTCATGTTCAAGTTGTATTCCTTTTAAACGCCCATTTTCAGCCTTTCACCAAGCTCATCCAGTAATTGCCTTCTGAAAATCCAGTTCAAATCCCCTTGGCCTCCTGATGGACAATTAAGAGGAAAACAGGGGTTGAAAATAAGACCCAGAGGCACCTAAAGGGTCTATTATACAATGTGTGGTGTGGTGTGGTGTGGTGTGGTGTGGTGTGGTCTGAGCCTGGCAAGTAAAGCCTCAGGAGGCAGGCCTGGATGCAAATTCTGTGAGCTGAACACACAGATGAGAAGGAAGGGAATGGCTATTGAGCACCTAAAATGCACTAGGCATGATGTTGATACCACTGTAATTAGCTAGTTATTAATAACAGGAAAGGAGCAAAGGCATGTCATTTGGGCAGCTTCACTAGGAAGCTGCAATTTCACACTCCCCAGGGAACCACCGGTCCATTCCCTGCAGATTACTGGGGGAAGGGCCTGGACCGAGGGGAAGATGGGTGCGTGCACAGTGAGTCAGGGTGACATCAGGAACGTGCTTGCTGCCAGTCAAACCTGGGAACAGAGATCGTCCATCAGCCAGAGGCGGGTGGGCCCATTACAAACCCATGAAAATTTGGGAATACATAATCTCCAAACAAAAGAGTTCGTTCACACCAGGGCAGGAAAGGTTTCTGTAGACTGGGAGAGTGAAGTGCAGGAAGTCAGTACGAAGAGGCAGTAGATCTTAATGTTGAAGAGCATGAACTCCGAAACCAGACTGGCTGGGTTTAAGTCCCATCTCCTGTTTTGCTGCAAAATAATCCAATGTGGTGTGCACCTGAGTGTCTGGGGGTGCGAGGCAGTCAAGATGGATGAGCAGGAGTGGCCCCAGGTGGGGTTTGCGGAAGCGGGTCAGTGGGTCCGTGCTGGATACCGTAGCATGCTGTTTTTGTGTATGTTGCTGAATGAAACCAACAAGCCCGAGGCTCCTAAGAGAACCACATAAAGGGGATGGAAATAGAAACCTAAAAGGAACGTTATGCGATCAGCCTCTGCATTTGACAATCATTTCAGTAAATCTCTTTCCAGGGCCATGGGCACTTGAGGGCAAGGTGGCACAGTGTCTCCCACTGGGAGGCCCAAGAGCCCTGTCAGCCCTGCCAGGCCCAGAATCTCCGAGCATCAGCGGGAGTCCTTCCTTTCAACAGCTGCTTTGTTTTCCTGAGACTAACTCGGAGAGGCCATCCATTAGCACATCGCGCAGCCTCCGAGATTAAAACAGCTCCCCCACCCTCCCCCTGCAGATCTCTCTGTAATCAGCAATGACAGAACAAGCACTCAGCAGAGTCCTGGAAAAATCTGACTTCCAAAAAGGAGCTGCTCCGTCAGGAATCAGGACAGAGCTACCAATGTCTTTAGCATACAAGACAGACCCCTGCCAGCATGGCCAACCTACATCAGACACTCAGTGGCCCACCCAACAATTTGCATCCTTTTAGCAGGAACAAAACCCAACCTGACCTTCCCCTCCAGGACAGCGTCTTCCTCGCTGTTTGCTACGTGCTATAAAAAGCACCATTCCAATTAGAACTCTTATTTTGTTGAGACAGACCAATTAACACACCCTTGCTGCCCTCTCCAGATTCTCTCCGTCTTAAAATGATCTGGTCAAAAAGCGCAATTTTCCTGGAAGTGATTCACAGCAGGGAGTGGGGGTGAGGTGGGGAGAAAGTGTGCAGGGAAAGGGGCCAAGGGCCTGAGAGGGAGCCCCGGGGACAGACAGCGCCTCTGGCAAAACCAGATAAACATCCAGTGGTTAAAGGCTATCATCTCCTTTATTTGAAAAATAAATATTTCACTTTTGAGTCGACATCTTTAAAATCACATTAAGCACAGAGAAGAAATACAGTCCCTTTGGAAATTGTGGACACAGGTGGGAAAAAGAGTCATGTTTGAAACAATGGGGGTGGGGTGAGCACTGATTCCAACTCATTCATGATCCCGACGCCCCTCCTCTCGCCAGGAGGAGCTGCACATGGGTTTTAGGGAAGAAAAAGAAACACACACACACACACACACACACACACACACACACTCACTCACTCACACTCACACACACACACACACACACACACACACACACACACACACACACACACACACACACACCGCTTTGAAGTCTGAAAGGCACATGAAGTGGACCATAAGGTGTATGGCACATTCACTGATAAAACGCTCCCTATTCCCTCCCAAGAAAAGTGGAAAAACTTTAATCAAGTCAAAGAGCAGAGAAGACAGGTGCTCCTGCTCAGAGCTCAGCATCGGGAAAATCTCTTGAGGATGCAAGCCATGTTTCCGGGGCTTTCCCCCGCCTCCGGCGCTCACTCGGTGATGGCGGGGCGCGTGGCCACGTACACGAACACCACGATCAGGAGCACGACCACGGCCAGCGTGGGCAGCACCACCGTGGTGATCTGCTGCCGGGCCTCCTGCATGGCCTGCTTCCGCTCCTTCTTGTCCTTGGACGTCTCCTTCTTGGGCTTCCCTTTGAGCTGCCGCATCTTTCCCGGGGGATGCTAGGAGGGCGTGTCCGGAGAGGGTTTTGAAGCAAGGGCCACACTCCTCTGGTCAAGGCGCAGAACCTGCTGCAGAGAAAACAACAGTCAAGAACGAACGGAGCGAAAGGAACGAGAAACCGTAACATTAAAGGCAAATGCTAAGCTAGGGGAAATATCTGCAACTTGTAAGGAGTTAAGAACAGCAGGGGTCAGCGTCAGCCCCCTAAGTGTGGGCGGGCGGGGAGCTGGATATACCAGGGTAACACCGCCATCGGCGTGGCCCAGCGGCACGCACGGGTGTGTTGTGAATGGGTCATGGTTGTGCTGAGATAGCGCCTCTCAGCCCCTCGGGCGGCTGGGCAAGGCCCTGCGTTCCACAGAAACACCATCACTGCGAAAGCACTCACCTCACAGCCTCCACTCCCAGGAGAGGGGGGCACGTTTCTCCTTTCCAAGGCTCTACCTGCTTACTCTGCTGTGCTAGATTCCAGGCTCCCCAGCCAAGCTCCAGGATCAAACCGCAGACAGCCTGCAGACTTCAGGCCCGTGGCTGCCCGCCTGCCCGGATGCCTGATCTCCGGCTGGGGCAGCCTCTCTGGGACTGAAGAGGGCTCAGAAGCACCAACGTCTCCCATCTTCTGTTGGTTCCTTTACCACCCACGCCAGCCTTCCAGAGTGGAATCTGGGTCAGCCAATGAACAGAGACGGCTAAGCCTGTGGTCCTGCCACCCACCTAACCTAGGGTTCTCAGCTCAGGATTCTCGTAAGTTCTGTGGCCCGGGGAGGGTGCTCGGGTGGTAAAGCAGTGCAGACAGGGGCCTGGGGAGGAATAAAATCCAGGATAACTACAGAGCAGCAGCTCTATACAAGTCTGACTCTTAACTTTAAAAAGCAACAGAGTGCTCGCCCAGCCCATGTGGCTCAGTGGTTGAACATCGCCCTATGAACCAGGAGGTCATGGTTCGATTCCCAATCAGGGCACATGCCCGGGTTCCAGGCTTGATCCCCAGTAGGGGGCATGCAAGAGGAAGCCAATCAAATGGTTCTCTCATCATTGATGTTTCTCTTCCTCTCCCTTCTCTCTGCAATCAATTAGAAAAGAATATGTAGCCCTGGCTGATTTGGCTCTGTGGATAGAGGGTCATACTGTGGACTGAAGGGTCCCAGGTTTGATTCCAGTCAAGGGCACATGCCCGGGTTGCGGACTTGATCTCCAGTTGGGGGTGTGCAGGAGGCTGCCAATCAATGATTCTCTCTCAACATTGATGTTTCTATCTCTCTCTTCCTCTCTGAAACTAATAAAAATATTTTTTTAAAAAAAGAATATATATATGTGTGTGTGTGTGTGTGTGTGTGTGTGTGTGTGTGTGTGTATCCTATCCTATATAATAAAAACCCAGCAACCCAATGGCAGAACGACCAGAATGACCGGTTGACCAGTCTCTTTGATGCGCACTGACCACCAGGGGGCAGGCGCTCAACGCAGGAGCTGCCCCCTGGTGGGTCAGTGCACTACCACAGTAGAAGCGCCGCTCGGCTGGCTGGGATGAGCAGCTGCTCCCATTGCAAACCCCAACCTTATGGGCAGGAACCCGGGCTCCTCGCCCCAGGCTCCTCCTCCTCATTCCCTGCTGCCTCCTCTGGACACCTGCAGGCCACGCAGCATCACTGCCGGGCTCGCAGGCTGGGAGGCAAGTTCGTGGCAGCTGCGGGACTGAGGCCTACTCCACCGCCTCTCAGTGCTATTGTCCCTGGACCCGGCCCAGACTGGGTCCCCTGGAGAGGCGAGTGCTCCAGCTCCACAGAAGATGCCGGACCAGGGAGCAGCCACTCGGAGGGCGGGTACATGGTCACTCAGCTAACAGGGATGAGCGGCACTCCCACAGCCGGCCGATCCCCGCAGGCCACACCCCCCCACCAGTGCATGAATCCCGTGCACCGGGCTTCTAGTATACACACATGCGCGCACGTATATATTTAAAATGCAACAGAAATACACTTTGGCTGACTTAAATTGAGGAGTTTGCTCAAAGGTCTCTGGCATGTCCCAGGATCCCAGAAAAGCTGGAGGACCAGACTCAGGAAATGAGCAAGACCGGAGCCCAACTCACACCATAGGCCACGAGGATGCCACAGGTTGTAGCACCACCTGGACACCGGACACTGGAGCTGCAGGCCCTGAGGCCACTGCCTCCACCCTTGGAAACTTGACGCAGCTGCTGTCACTGCCTCCAGGATGAATTCTGCAGCATCACCAGCTCCCATGTGCATCTGACCAGTGGAGCCGAGGCCCAGCATGCCCCCAGCCCAGCCTTCCAACCTCCATCGTAGGTGGAGTATTGAAGGAGTGGGCACTGGATATGGGGCAGAAAAATAAAGACAAATGTCCATCCTACTCTCCCGGGAGACTAGCATGGAGCTATGAGCTCTCAGAGGCAGAAGAGCAGTGTTTGCCACCACTCCTCTAACAAAGAGGCTTTGTAACAGGATGCTGTGTGCCCAGTTTGTCCTAGGGCAGCAGGGGACCTGCCCCACCGATGAGGAAGATGACACTGACATCTGAGCGACTGTGGGAGAAGGAAGACTGTGGAATGTGAACCCAGAGTTGGGAAAGGTCTCACACGATACTTTCCTGTGAGTAGAACGATCCTAATATCTTACTGTATGGACCCGAGAATTGTTTCTGTGTTATCCACAATCAGGCAGAGATTCTTATGTGCAAGATGACTACT
The DNA here is from genome assembly GCA_025583905.1 of Ia io. Taxonomy (NCBI): domain Eukaryota; kingdom Metazoa; phylum Chordata; class Mammalia; order Chiroptera; family Vespertilionidae; genus Ia; species Ia io. Next base: position 61,123,580 of record JAJQQW010000015.1, read on the forward strand.
ATCACTTACTCCCTTGGGATGACATAATGCCAGCCAAAAGTAACTATTAAAGGTCAGGGCGACCCCATTGGGGCAAGTGTGTGATTTCCATTAGGCTTTTAAAAACACCCACTGTTACTTTCTTAAGACCTGGCAGGTGTAGAAACCCCTGGCTTTACCAATTCTCCTTTTCAGATCTTTCAAAGAACTTCAGGCAGAGCTGGCTGCAAACTCAGGACGTACCCCTTGCTGGGGCAGGTCACCTCACTTCACTCAGCCTCAAGGTTATCACCTGAACAATGAAAACAACTTCTCTCATGAAGGATGGCACACAGGTGTTGTCTATCCACTCTCAGAAAAGCAGGCCAGGCCAGCTGAGCCCAACAGAGCCGCTTCCTCTCCGCACCCCTCACCCGCTCCGTGATCCTGGGCAGAGCTCACTGAGCTTCTCTAAGCCTCAACTACCACCTGGGAGGAGGTAACAATGACAGCGCCCGCCCCACCTCACAGGACCATGGTGAGGATGAGACAAGAATCTGGGCCACATGGTGCGTGGCCCAGAGAAGGCACCAATCCACCGTAGCTGACACTACTAACTTCCCCCAACAGCCTGTGAGTCAGACAGAGCAGGCTTATTACCCCACTTTAGGGATGGGAAAACCAAGGAGCAAGAGGAAAAATGTCTTGTCAGTGTCAACCCGTCTGTGTATACTCTCAGTGGCTTCTCACAGAGCAGTGGGCAGCCTCCCTTGTCCAAAGCTTTGAGCCACGGCCCACTTTCTCCGATACACCCTCACAAAATCGTTTTCAAAGATGCAAGCCATTAGCAGCACTGTGATTTGTAGCCATTTTCCCCTTCAGGCTTGTGAATAAACGGAGGACCCCGCAGTGGCTGGCACAGGTCAGGCTGCAGGCAGGGAGCCCCGGGGACCCAGAGGAAAGAAGGCCCCGGTGCCATAACCGGTTTGGCTCAGTGGATAGAGCGTCGGCCTGCGGACTGAAGGGTCCCAGGTTCGATTCCGGACAAGGGCATGTACCTTGGTTGCGGGCACATCCCCAGTAGGGGGTGTGCAAGAGGCAGCTGATCAATGTTTCTCTCTCATCAATGTTTCTAACTCTCTATCCCTCTCTCTTCCTCTCTGTAAAAAATCAATTTTAAAAAAAGAAGAAGAAGAAGGCCCCGGCATGCTGGCTAGCAGCACCAGCCCTGTTTTCACCCAGCTCCTTTCGCTGTTGCCCGCGTCTTCTCACGTGGCTGTGGTTGACATCCACAGGCCCCAGCTGACGTGATGACCAGCTCCTGACATCTGTAACACGCAGTTCCCGGAGGCTCGGAAAAAGGCCTTGAGTTGCTGGCGACAGCGGAGGTTTGGTCAGGATCTAAAGGACACCGTGGTCTGAATTCCGGGTTCTTCTTTGGGCTAATGTGGATGGCCTCCTGTCCTCCCTCACCTGTGCCGTGGGCCTTAAACCACAGCCCTGCTCTCCCCGGGGCAGAGCGTCAGGGGGAGCCCATCCAAGATGACACGTGAGGAGCTGGTCAGGGACCAGCCAGGATGAAAGTGGGGAAGAGATCCAGGCAGCGGGGGTGGAAGGACTCCTGGATACATCCTCACAAAACCATTTTAAAAGATGTGAGCCATTAGCAGCACTCTGATTTGTAGCCATCTTCCCCTTCAGGCCTGTGAATAAACTAAAATGAATCTGGAGGAGGTGGCAGGGGCCAGGTAATCCAGGGGCTCGCAGACCATGGTGAGGAGTCGGGTGTTACTCCAAGAGCAGCCTGAGGCACGGAAGGGCTTCACCCCGGGAAGCACATATCCTGTCCCGGAGAGTGGGGCACAGGGAATGCAAAGGGAGGCTCTTGGAGCAGGTCAAGGAGGGAGGGTCAGTGTTGATGGAGAGGAGGATGGAGTCAGGTCATATTTGGGGGGTACAACTGACAGGACCCGTCTGTGTATACTCAGACATGGTGATGAGGGAAAGGGAGGAGTCGCAGGTGGACCTAAGGTTCGGAGTTTGAGCATCTGGTGGGTGGTGATGCTGTCTCACGAGATGGAGGAGGATGGGGTGTGGATTTGAGAAAGGGCATGAGGTGCTCCGTTCACACCTATCCACGTGTGGGGACGCCTATTAGACATCGCCATGGAAATATCAAGGCAGCGATGAGCTCAGTGAGTCAGGAGCTCAGTATGGGCTGCAGATCTGTATTAGGAAGTCACAGCCAAAGGCGAGGTGAGCTCAGGGAGGGCAGGCAGAAGGAGGAAAGGGCCTGGCGAGGGCCCTGCAGCACCTGACCGTCAGAGGACAGGTAGAGGGAAGCCAGCACAGGAGCCCGGGGAGAAGAGGCAGGTGTAGAAGAGAATGAGGAGTTCCCGGGGCCACGAGAGTCAGGAAGGGCACCAAACTCCATCGAGAGGCAATGAAGCTAAAGAAGCATCTAGAGGATTTTGCCTCGTGGAGATGTGACCTGAGCAACATCAGTGGAGGGAGAGTGAGGGTTCAGATGAGGCGTGTGGACCACAGACCGTTACTTGTCTGAGAGAGAGAAGCTCGTGCCAGAATGTCAAGGCTCACACTGCTTCCTCCGTTGAGAAAGTTTTGCCCCTAAAAAGATGTCGGCTGAACTAAATTATGCAGAGTACACCGCTGATTTACATTCTGGAGCACACTTCTTAGTTTTCTAACGACTTGTGATCGATGGTCCGCACACCGACACTTCGAGTAGCACTCCGATAGACCCGGGTCTGAATTTCTCCCAGAAGAACACGTGGGGCCGAGAGAGAAAGGAGAGGATGTTTGAGGGTCCACAGAATGGGATGCGGAAAAAGAGAGGGATTCCGTAGGACAGCTTCGCCTGTGAGAGAAGCACAGGCACAACTTCGAATCCAGCGAGAGGGGAGGTGGAGGAGACGGGTACCGGAGGCAGGTCTGTTCTGGTAGGAACGGGAGGCATCTATTTTCTCAGTGAAGGGAAAGGGCTTCTGCCTTAAGTCTGGGAGTTGGGAAGCAGGCTTGAGCAAAGAGGAGGCATGGCCCAGCCAGCTTGACTCAGTGGCTGAGCATCGACCTATGAACCATGAGGTCACAGTTCGTTTCCCGGTCAGGGCACATGCCCGGGTTGTGGGCTCCATCCCCAGTGTGGGGTGTGCAGGAGGCAGCCAATCACTAATTCTCTCTCATCATTGATGTTTCTCTCTCTCCCCCTCTTCCTTCCTCTCTGAAATTAATAAAAATATATTAACCTTTTGCACTTGGATGTTGAGTGTGACTCGACACGGTTAGCATTAGAATAAAGAAATCGAGAAAAAAGCAAGCGAGTGCAAAGGGTTAAAATAAAATAAAAAGAAGGCATGAAATAACCCTCTTGCAGAGTGAAAAAGCCAACAACATAGCAGGGAAGCACCAGTTCTTCTGATTGATGCTCTTAAATGCTTAATATCCAGGTCCCACCTCTTCCTATCAAATGGTCTGGCCTCAGCCCACTGGACCAGGTGGTCCTCTGGGCCAGGAGTGGCTCATCCAGACTCTGCCGGGAGCTTTAAAATGTGTGGCCTGCCTTGGAAAGGTAAGCGGGGCCTCTATTTCAGAAATCTAAACCAAGAAACAAGAAGGGACACTGATGTTGGTCACACAGATGTAGGTACCGTGGAAGCCCCCAATGCCACATGCACTAGACAATAGAGGAAGCCAGGTGGGGAGAGAAATGGGAGCAGCGGGGAGGACCCCTGACTCGGAGAGAGGGAACTCCGCTCTTGTCTCTCTAGTGCAGTCCCTGCAAGGCCCAGCTCTATAAAAGCTTCTGTCCTTAGGTTACGTTGACCTGTTTCTGTATCTTACGATAGACACTGCTTTTACCCTGAGCTGGCTCCAGTGGACCTCTGTGTCAAAACAGCCAGGCTAAAGTGATGAATTCGCTTTTACAAATGGGAAATCCATAGGCTTGCCACTGTCACAAAATGAGGGAGTGGCGAGGTCAAAGGTCAAACCCACATCTGCCTAACCCCCCATCCTTCTGTGCCAGCCGCACATACCTTCCCAGCCCTTTACCCACTGTGGGGCCACATCATTGCTCACCAGTCCCTGGCAGAGAGGAAGGCAAGGATGAGGCTCACACCGCACAGCCTGGCTTCTTTCCCGCCAAACCGTCCAGACAGGCTGGAGAAGACCCTAGATGAGTTCCCGCTTCCCAACCGCAGCTGCCATCTGGCCACCCCACTGCCTCTGGGTCCCTAACCAGGGAAACGGAAGATGTCACAAACAGCTGAGTTCCACGCGATTCTAAGGAAACTCCACCTGTTCTGCCCCCCGCCCCCCATCAACAGTCACAGCAACTGGTCAGCCCTAGCCGTTCCAACTGGTCCCCCGTATGTGGGGGCAGGGGGCAGGGAGGCAGAGAGAAAGCGGGGGAACACATCCTTTCTGATAGAACTGTTATTAAATTCATAATTTTTCTCCGATTATAGCTTTCCAGTCTTTTTTTCTATATATGTGTACATATGTGTGTGTGTGTGTATATATATACACACATATATAAACACACATATATACACACACACATATATGTACACACACACATGCACACATTTAATTCTTTATGTATATTTTTCTCAAATTTAGAGACTATAATGGGATGGATCCTATTAGGGTAACAGCAGGAGCAGAGGTAAGAACAAGGGTCTCAAATCAGGTTTGAGCCTCAGCTCTGCTGAGTCTAGCTGTATGACCTTGGATAAGGTACTTAACCTCTCATGTCCTGACTTTCCTCCTCTGCAAAATGGAATAAGGAAACCAGCTTTGTAGAGTAACTGGAAAAATTATAAAACATGTATGATCTGAAGCATCTAGTAAACTGTGGACAAGGCCATGCCAGATGCTCCATAAATGGCACACGGACGGTGCCGATGGGTACTAGGCTTATCAGAGTGATCACTCCGTAAGTTATATAAATGCCTAACCACTCTGCTGTGAACCTAAAACTAATACAATATTGTATGTCCGTGGTAATTGAAAAAAATTTTTGATTTTTTAAAATAACTAAAAAAGTGGCACATAGTAACTTGCTATCCAGGAAGATGTGTCCGGTGGAGATGCACCACATGACCCACAGATAATGAAATCCCTCCGTGTTTCCTCCTTTCCCGGGGCAGGTTCACCAATCTGCTGCTGGGCAGGTTTGCTCAAGGGTCTGATGGGAGAAGAAGGTGGGTTCCAGCTACAGAGAAAAGGTCCAGGATTGTACATCCCACCCAGCTCCCATATCCCAGACCTGCTAACCCAGCACTGCCCGGCAGCCACCAACCACAAGCCACAGGTGGCACTTATAATGTGGCCACGATCCAAACTGAGCTGTTTTGCCGTGTGAAGACTTAGTACAAAAAAGAAAAAGAATGTCAAATATTTCATTATATTTTTTATACTGATTACATGTTGAAATAATATTTAGGGTATAGTGGGTGAGATAAAACATATTGTTAAATTAATTTCACCTGTTTTAGTTTTACTGTGTTCCCCCTCCCCTCCACCCCGACTTTGTGCATAGAGGGAAGCTGAGGCACACTAAAGTCTAGGTAACTTCTAAAGTCACCAGGTTAGCACATAATGGAGCTGAGATGAAAATCTCATTCCAAAACCTGTTTCACCCCTTTTTAAATGGGCATATGTCTCATGGAGACCCTGCTTCCACTTCTTTTGGTTCTGTACCCAAAAGAGAAATTGCTAGAGATCCTAATTTTTAAAATTACCATTCCTCTCCCCCTCCCCTTTGGTATCTGTCAACTTGTTCTCCATATCTATGGGTCTGTTTCTGTTTTGTTTATTGGTTTTTTAAATTTATTTAGATTCCACATATACAAGTGAGATCATATGGTATTTGTCTCTCTGACTTATTTCACTTAGCATGATACCCTCTAGGTCCATCCACATTGTTGCAAATGGTAAGATTTCATTTTTTTTTTATTGCTGAATAATATCCCGTTGTATATACGTACCATATTTCTTCATCCATTCATCTATTGACAGGCGCTTAGGTTGTTTCCATATTTTGGCTATTACTAGTAATGCTGCAACGAACCCAGAGCTGCATGTATCTTTTTAAATTAAAGGCAAGTTATCTTATGTACAAACTACAGTTATAGTAGAAATTGTATAGCAGAGTAGAAAAAGTTATAGTTAAAAATAAGTAAAGTAGCTAGCAACCACTTATAAATGCTTATTTCACTCTAAACACAGAAGGAATAGCAGTTCTGCAAGATCAATATTTTTACCCATATTTTACATGAAGAAACTAAGATTCAGAAAAGTATGGTGACTTGCCTGTGATCAAAGACTAGTAGGAAAGCAGCAGTTTCAACCCTGGTGTTAAGTCATAATAAGCACTCATCTAGTCTTTAATGAAAGAACAGTATGAGGATTTGAACCCAGACCAAATTCCAAAGCCCAGAATTCCTCTTTGTGTGACCCCACTGTCCCTCCCAGTCACCCCACAACTAAGAACAGCCGCTATCATGTCCGGAAGGCTCACTACCTGTCAGGCTACCACCGCAAAGCCCTTACAAACACACAAACCTGACCACGGCCTTCATCCCATTTTGCAGACCAGGGGACTGAGGCTCAGAGAAGGCCCCAGGGGGCAAGTCAGCAGTGCCGCTGGGATTTAAATCTAGCTCAGAAACTGCTCCTCCCACCCAACGCAGCTGCCTCCAGGTGGCCGGGCCATCCCTGGGAACACATCCCCTGGAAATGATGGGACTAAGAATCAAGAGTCCGTGCCTGGTTCTAGTCCTGTGGTCGGCAAATTGCGGCTCGCGAGCCACATGAGGCTCTTTGGCCCTTTGAGTGTGGCTCTTCCACAAAATACCACGGCCTGGGCGAGTCTATTTTGAAGAAGTGGCGTTAGAAGAAGTTTAAAAAATTTGGCTCTCAAAAGAAATTTCAGTCGTCGTACTGTTGATATTTGGCTCTGTTGGCTAATGAGTTTGCCGACCACTGTTCCAGTCCATCAGCTCCAGAAGCTGCAGACACAGGGAAAGTGAGAGGGAGCCCAGGCCCTCCTGAGCTGGTCTCCCTAAGCAGCACACAAAGCCTGGCCCTTATACCCACACCCCTGCCCGGATTCCTGGAAGGTTTCCTTGCATGCACACCCCAGGCTGTGCATCAGCCCTAGGTTTATTATTTATTTATTTTTATTTTTTAAAAGAATAGTTTACTGATTTTTGTTTGTTTGTTTTGTTTTTTAGAGAAAGAAAGGGAGGAGGAGAGATAGAAACATCTACGTCTGCCTCCTGCACTTCCCCTACTAGGGATCGAGCCTGCAACCCAGGCATGTGCCCCTGACCAAGAATCGCACTGGCAACCTCCTGATGCATGGGAGGATGCCCAAGCAACTGAGCCACCTGGCCAGGGCACTTCAGCCCTGGATTTAAAGATGCCCCACATCCTGCTTGGCGTCCCAGGTGGGCCAGGCTACTCGAAAGGCCCAGGAGGTCACAGGCTGTTGAAGGGGTGCCTGCCAAGCACAGTGTGACCTGCCTGGTGACGATGTTAAGGGGCTGTGGACTGTGTCGGTTGCACCCCCACCTCCCCACACAATCAAAGCAAGTGCAGGCACCAGACACAGGTGGCAGCTCCCCCAGAAGACCACTCCCAGGAATGGAGGACAGAGGCTGCCACGGACTCTCACTGCCATCCTCTCCTCAAATGCCACAGCTCGCCTGTCCTCAGAAAAGGCAGCTGAAGGTGCTCCAAGAAAACAGAGGCATTTTTCTCGTACTTCCAGATTGGGAACTCAAATGAATAAACAACACACAAGAACGTCTATGTGGGAGGGTCTCTCCCTTCTCTTCTCGTAGCTGCATCATCACAGTGTGAGCATTGGAAGGGCTGGACTGCTCCATGCTCTGTGCTAGGAGCCTGGGAAGCTGCCCTGGGACCAGGGAAGCATAAATTGTGTGCTTGAGAGAGAGCAGCGGCTCTGCGGTTCATCAAGTGTGCTGGCTTCACTTTATGTCCCCGGTATGTGGCCATAATGGGCCTGTGATCACTTTACTCCAGTCTGCCGCAGAGAGTGGGGGCAGGGGCGGGCAGGCTGCCAGGAGAATTGTGCAAGATGGGACTCCTGACACCCGCTAAGCACCTGCTGATAACATGAACGCCTTCCCCGGGAACACAGACATGAACAAACAATGACAGCCACACGCACGCCAACTCCAGGGCCGCCCCCTGATGACCAGCCTCAGAGGTGTAGGGCGGGGGGCTCACGAACTGACAGCTAGGGGGGGATCAGAGCTACAGACAGACAGAAGCTGATGGAGACCAACACAAGTGCACTTACTTCTCTCACCAAGGGCAGAAGGACGAAGAAAATGGGTAATTTCGTGTCAGCAGAACCTTAAAAAACCCGAGAATATGAAAGAATCTTTGGGTAGGTTGCTAATTATACATCAAAAGCTAAGGTTCTCAATACATTAGATCGCATTCCTTCGGCACACTGGTGTTTATAAAGTGCTTCCCGTGCATTCGGTTCATCTTCACAGCAACCCTGCTTGTTACGTGCTGTTGTCCTCATTAACAGGAAAAAGGAGAATACCGAGCAATTAAGCTCCTGTCAGGGCTCCAATCCCCCTCCTGGCACTTCTAGGATCTGGGCCCTGAGCAAGTAACTCAACCTCTCACACCTTCGAAGACTCTGTACAAACACCTATCCTTCAAACACTTTTTGAGCGTCTACTCTGTGTCAGGGAACATGCTGGGGATGCAGCTGTGAGCAAGACAGGCAAGATGTTGCCTTCGTGCAGTTTATAGGGAAGCGGGGAAGACTGACAACTGACCAATGAATAGAATACGTGTCAGATGACACTGTGCTGCGGAGAAAATAAAGGGAGGCGCGTCCAGAGGCTGTAAGTTTAGAGCAATCAATCAGAAGGCTTCATGAGAAAGTGACACTGCACCAGAGACGCGAAGGAAGTGACAAGTGCAGATTCCTAGGAAGATCTCCCAGGAGGGCAGGGCATGTGCAAAGGCCCTAAGGTAGCCCTCCCCGACCCCCACTCCAGCCCCAGCAGGTCTGAGAAGCAGCAATGGAAAGGGCAGAGGGCAGCATTGAGAAGTGTAGACAGAGTGGGAGCAGGTGGAGGGCAAGATGGTGGCCACCAGAGGGCTCTGCTCATATCTAAAACTGAACAGTCAAGACTATACACGGCCGAGGGGTAAGGCTGAGGCAAGAAATCAGTGAAGATGCTAATGAATGACTCAGGTGACACATGGCAGCTTGTGCCGGGCAGGGGCAGGTATGGTGAATGTGGTCAGAGACTGAGTGAGTGCACGCTGAAGGCAGAGTCAGCCTGAGCTACCAGCAGGCTGGAACTGGAGTGTGAAAGAGGAAGACAGATGGAGGCTCTGTGTGCCGAGCACGTGGAAGCCTGGAGGTGCCATTCAGGGAGCCGGGGAGATGTGAGGGGGCGGGGTGGGAAGCCTGGACACGTCAGGTTTGAGATCCTATTGGACATCCTGAGCAGGCAGTTGGAAGAATGACTTGATTCAGGGAGATGGCTGGGCTGCAGGCAGGAACAGGGGAGCTGTCGATGCTGAAAGCCTTGAGGCCAGTGAGTGAGTGCAGACAGAGAAAGGGGCTGAGAACCAAGCCCTGGTGCAATCTAACGTGTAGATCTTGGGAAGCGAAGCGGAGTCAGGAAAAGAGGATAAAAGGACATGAACAGAAGGAGCTGGCCATTGGACGTGGCCACGTGCGGGTGATGGGTGATGAGAGAACAGCATGGTGGAGAGGTGGGAGGGGAAGATGTGAGTAGGTCTTAGAGTGAGAAGGAGCAGAGAGAATGGAGACCACAAGCAGGCAACTCCTCTCAAGACAGGACTCGGAGGCTGAGAGTCTACCCGGAAATACCAGTTCTGCCATCTATCAGCCCTGTGCCCTTGGGCAAGTTACTTCATCTTTCTGTGCCTCAGATTTCTCATCTGAGAAATGGGGACAATAATCATACCTAGTGAAATGATACATGAGAATAATGCCTGGTACATACGAAATACTATGTGTTAGTTGCTATCATCACCCATCACTATCATCATTACAGTCACACGTCACTTCATGACGGGAATATGTTCTGAGAAATGTGTCACTGTGTGAGCATCATACAGTGCACTTACACACCTAGATGGTGTAGCCTACTACACACCTAGGTATATGGTGTAGCCTATAGCCCTGTGCAGCATGTTACTGTACTGGACACTGTAAATAATTGCAATGTGTTGCACAACGCTACAAAGGCTATGACATCACTAGGCAACATACATTTTTCAGCTCCATTATAATCTACGAGAGGCCCGGTGCACGAAATTCGTGCATGGAGGGGGGTTGTCCCTCAGCCCAGCCTGTATCCTCTCCAATCTGGGATCCCTCTCACCATCCAGCACTGCTGGCTCCCAACTGCTTGCCTGCCTGCCTTCCTGATTGCCCCTAACCGCTTCTGCCTGCCAGCCTGATCACCCCCTAACCACTCTGCTGCCAGCCTGTTTGCCCCCAACTTCCCTCCTCTGCTGGCCTCGTCACCCCTAACTGCCCTCTCCTGCAGGGTTGATCACCTCCAACTGCCCTCCCTTGCAGGCTTGGTCCCTCTCAACTGCCCTCCCTTGCAGGCTGGGTGCCTCCCAACTGCCCTCTCCTGCTGGCCATCTTGTGGTGGCCATCCTGTGTCCACATGGGGGCAGGATCTTTGACCACATGGGGGCAGCTATATTGTGTGTTGCAGTGATGATCAATCTGCATATTACTCTTTTATTAGATAGGATAGAGGCCTGGTACAGGGGTGGGGGCCAGCTGGTTTGCCCTGAAGGGCGTCCCGGGGTTCCCTTGGGGTGTGGGGCGGCCTGAGCGAGGGGCCTGTGGTGGTTTGCAGGCTGGCCACACCCCCTGGCAACGCAAGCAGAGGCCCTGGTATCTGGAATTTATTTTCCTTCTACAATTGAAACTTTGTAGCCTAGAACGGAGCCAAGCCTGGGGCTCCCTCCGTCGGTAGCCATTTGTGTTGGGGTTATAATTGAAATTTTGTTGCCTTAAGTGGAAGGGCCCAGCCAGGGTGTGCGGAAAGCTTTGCTTCCCCTGTTGCCAGCGGCAACCCTGGCCTGCTCTCTCAAGCTCCATTCTGCCGCCATTTGTTTGAATTTGTTTACCTTCTATAATTGAAACTTTGTAGCTTGAGTGGAGGCTTAGGCCTGGCCAGGGCAGGCGGAAAGCTTGGCTTCCTCTGTTACCAAGGAAACCTTGCTCTCTGTAGCTGTAGCCATCTTGGTTTGGGTTAATTTGCATACTCGCTCTGATTGGATGGTGGGCGTGGCTTGTGGGGTGTGTCGGAGGTATGGTCAATTTGCATATTTGTCTATTATTAGATAGGATGGGACCACCGTTGTACATGTGGTCCATCACTGATGGAAACATTATTAGGTAATGCATCACACTATTATAAAACTAGGGTCAGACTTAGAACATGAGGACAAGTGTTTTGTTTGTTTGGACGGTTACAGATTGTGTGCATTAGAGGGAAGACGGACCAGAAGGAACTGAGGGAGAGAGAAGCACCAGCTGGGACTGGCCCTGCACTGGGGCCCGACGTGGAGGCAGGAGTTGGTGCAAGTTCTCAGAGGTTCTCGGAGAAATGGGAAGAGTGTCATCAACTAAGGATGCAGGTTGACGGAGGAGAAGTCTGAGAGACAGAAGCTATTAAATAGCTGTCCGAGAGGGGAGAACAAATCCATTAGAGGACCACTGTGTCACCCCTGCAGTAACCACAGGACCAGAGCCACCTGTGGTCAGAGGTACAGATCTCACAGGGGTGTGAGGCAGGTGCAGGTACAGGGCTGGGGGCTGAGGATGTTGGATTTAACTAGTGCATGGGTTCTGTCAGGCCCGGATGACACAGTGAGAGAAACACAATGTGAGGATTGCATTAGGTCACAAAAGAAAAGTGACTGGCACAGGACCGGGCCTCTGAAGCCCTGCTGTTGTCCCCAGAGCTTAAGTGTCCTGTCCCAGGAATCCCCTCCCCCCATAGCCACCTTCCCATCCCCACAAACACAGGGACTTCAGGATCTGAAAACTCTGCGGGACTCTCAATTCTGCTCTTCCCGCCCTTCCCTTTTCAGTTCCAGGTGCTGTCACATTTCTCAGGCCAAGATGTGATGAGATGACACCTCTCCTGCTTGTCTCGGAGAACAAAGAAGTCGTGTGAGTGCCGGCTGGTCCCCACTCGACGCTCCTTCCAAGAACCTGGGCAGAGGAAACCCTGGCTTTCCAGGGACCTGCCCTGCAATTGCTCAGAGCTCCCGAGGTGCTCAACCACCAACTCCTCGCACACGAAGAAGAACGGTGGGAACACAGACAGAGCAGGGCCTTTGGTGGATCTTGTTATTTAACCCCAACAGCTCACTGCTCTTCTTTATAGAGGCGTTTTAGAGTTAAATGGATAGTGATCCAACCCCCAGCACAGCAACTTCATTTTAATTAGTTGACCTGAAGCAAGTTCAACCATGGAAAGGACAAAGATGATGACTAAACAGAAATGAAGCAACTTGAAATTCCTGAAAGAGGGTCCAAAACAATGGCTTTTTAAGTAGTTATAATGCACAGATAAAGTTAACAGCAGCGCACACCACACAAACCGAAACCGACGTTTTACCCAGGTAATATGCAAGCTGACGATGCGCAACACTCTGATCTTTTCTATTTTGTCTTATTTCACTAGGAAAAAAATTTCCAGTTGCAATAGACGAAAATAGATTTCACAATCAGTTGATGGGCTGTGCCCTGCAGTTGATAAATACTGGATTAAGAAGACATACCCCCATTAAGGGCTACTAAATGGTTAAGTCATGTTCCCAGAAAAAAAAGTTGTAGAAACACTGGGCCACAAGCTCTGCATACCAAAAGGAACATTAATCACACGCGGAAGATGTGCTAGGATTAGGTGTGCTCAGAAGACAAGCTGAACCAAGGCGCAGAAGTTACAGGGAGCGAGACTGGACTGCTTTTTGGGTAGGGAGCTCCCCATCTCTAGGAGAAACCAAGAGACTAATGGGATGCTGGAAAAGGGATTCAGAAATCAGAGGAAAGAGGTCGACCCAAGAGTTACCGAAGATTCTTTCCACTCTGACGTCTTCTCTACCTTGATGATTAACAGGCTGTTACGAGGATGAAATGGAAAGAATGTGTCTGAAGGTGCTCAGAGAAGTCACAAGCTTTTCTAGGTACTGGCATTCCTTACATGGCGATCCTTTATCCAAACCTGTAGGTTCCTTCAATTTCACCTGCTATTCAGTTAGGTATTTAAGACAGTAGGTACTAAAAGTAAGCATCGTAAATTTAGCACGTTGTTAACAAGAGCTCAACTCTGCGACAGCTCAAGACCAAGACAGGGTTGGGGGCGATTTGGTGAAAACATGCACACTAGGCAATTGTGTGTGTTGGTTTTCTTAAGGTGATGCTTTGCTAACTTTTCCATCTCAAATATGGCAGAAGTGAGTGCACACTCATCCCTGGAGGCCTGAAGCAGATTCACTGCAAGAATAAAATTTCATTTGCCTCCTCTTTTATCTTAAAATGTCAAGCAATGGTACAGTGGTTGGCAAACTGCGGCTCGCGAGCCACATGCGGCTCTTTGGCCCCTTGAGTGTGGCTCTTCCACAAAATACCAAAGCCTGGACGAGTCTATTTTGAAGAAGTGGTGTTAGAAGAAGTTTAAGTTTAAAAAATTTGGCTCTCAAAAGAAATTTCAATCATTGTACTGTTGATATTTGGCTCTGTTGACTAATGAGTTTGCCGACCACTGGTATAGAACATTAGCCCTTATTTGCTTTCCATGTGACTGGCACTGTGGCAGAGGCTGCGCGGCTCTCACTGAATGCTGACAACATGGTCCCCACTGCGTCACAGGCTCCCAGCTTAGAGGCAAGAAACAAGAACCACAAAGCAAGTAAGTGGTGGGACAGATTCCAGCCCAGAAGTCTGGTTCCAGAGCCCTGCTCTTAGCCACCAGGCTATGTCAAATTCCCCTCTAACAAACACTCACGTTTGTTTTAATATTCTCTAAGTGTTATTTCCCTCAAATCTCTGGGTGAAACGTGACCCTGGAGGAAGATGCGCACACTCATGCCGGGGCTCTGCCTGCATACGGTGGGCACCCTGGGAGCAGAGACCCACTGCTCTCCCAGGACCCACCGCCTGTCCTTACTGCTGTGGCCAGGCCTGAGCTAAGGGCCCCTTTGCTCCCAGACACGTACCACCATCCTCATGTTCTATTTGGCAGCATCTTCATTAAAAACCAAGATATCACAAGCGGCGGCTGTTTATGGCATCTTTAAAATGAAAATTTCAGCTCTAAGCCAAATTACAGCAAGTTAATTACAGAGCCTGGCGGATGGCAGACATACTGAGAAAGAGTAAGTTAATGACTGAATCATCAAACACAAGCAACCTCACGCACTCAAGAACATACATCTGGGCCTTCACAAACAAGGAAGCTGGGGGTTCCCCCATCAAGCGAGGGTCAGTCTCAGAAAGAGGCGGGAACGCTCACTCATCCATTCATTCATTTATTCAACAGTGCTGGAACTAATCACACAGTCATTCACGCGCCAATTCATTCATTCAGTCACTCACGGAGCGCCAACCACATGCCAGGCACAGACGAACCGGCTGAGAATAGGCAGACTGATCAACCGACTGCTCCATCAGATCAGTCACTGATTCAGCAAATACAGGACAACTGTGATGCCCGAGGACTGTCCTGGCAGTGGGGATGGAATAATGAACAACAGAGTCCCTGCTCTGAAGTCCCTGCTAGCAGAAGGAGACAGGCAGAGACGAATAAACATGTAATATGTCAAGGAGTGAAGTGCTGTGAAGAAACACAAAACAGCATAAGGTGACAGAGGAGGGGACGTGCTGTAACACAGAGAGTGTTACAAGGGTCCGCATCCCTGATGAGAGAGCAGGGGCCGGAAGGAAAAGCAGGAGGAAGCCTGGAGCAGATGAGGGGAAGAGGGGCCCTAGGCCGACTGGGACATGCTGCTGATGTCCAGCGAGTGAGAGAAGAGCAGAGGAGGCCCGGAGATCCATCCGAAAAGGACTCTACAGTCCACTGGTGAATGTCTCAAAGCTTCCACCATAGGCCTCGATTGCTGCCAAAATTAAAATATTCTGCAAAATGCAGACAGTAAACTGAGCTGCTATTAAATACTTACACAGCAACTTGTCTATGTTCTCAAGTTTCCACAGGGTGGATTCGGGGAGAAGGGAAGGAGAAGGACCCCATCAGACAATGAACTTGGCGGTTGAAATTGAGTCTGTCACTGTGTGATAAGTATGTGGCTTTTATTTCAATGCCACCTCTTTTTGCTGAAACTTAAGCTGGTTTACCAAACAGAATGGTCATACAGATGGTTTGGGAAAAGGGCACAGAACAAGAAGGCTTTTGACCAACGAAGACAAGATTGACTGATTCTGCCAGGTCCAGGGAGTCCCCAGGTCAGCAATGAGCTAGGTCCCGGAAGACCACTGCTGCTGCTAAGGCAAACGCAGTCACGTAATGGCCCCTTTGAGAGGGGGTCTCCGAGCCACCTTCAACTCCGCCTTCCACCACTACCCCTGCCACCCGCCCCCCGCCCCCCACTTACCCACCACAGCCCCATTTTAGGGGCTGTATTCTCCGCCCCCGTACTGATTCCAGATTCCACATCCCACCCCACCTCCCGATGAAATAAATGAACTCCAAGCCTGCATGCTCTCCCTGCCCTCAATGAGGTCCTCAATGTCTCTCCCCACATAGCTTCCTGCCTCCGACCTCCTGGTTCCTCAATCTTCAGACGGAATGACTCCACTTAAACCAAGCCGTGATCTTAGCCCCCTAACTAAAAAGCCTTCAGTGGCCCCCAGTGCCAACAACAGTGCAGACTTGGCCTGGCCTTCCAGGCCCCGTGTGCCAAGCCCAGCCCTGTCAAGCAGCTGGACTTCTGCATGTAGAGGTAGAACAAGTCAACGTGTACCTATGACCACGTCTTTTCATCTTGGCTGGCTTTAAGTATTCACACCACTGAGAAAACTCCCCTGATCCCCTCAGTCAAAATCAATTGCCCTTTGCCTATTCTTATGCCTTTAAAATAGCCCTTCTTCTGTTCTGCCTGTTTAAAGAGTTGATCACCTTCTGCCCAGCTTCCCCACTAGTATTTGCTGAATGACATAAGCCTGTTCCTCTTACTAATGTTTGGGGGTTTCCCAGATGCCTCCCTTCTCCCGTATACTCAACATCAAACTGTTCCCCAAGTCCTCCAGTCCCTTATCCTAAACATCTTCCAAATATATCCCCTCAGCCCCATCCCCACCACCCCTAGGTCAGGCCCTCATGAGGATTCTATAACAGCCTCTTAACCTGTGCCTCCCCACCTTCCCTTTCCACTTTCTTGAGCCCTAAATAGTACAAACATTTCTCTTTTTCTTAATATGTTTATTGGTTTTAGAGAGAAAAGAAGGGAGAGAGAGAGAAACATCGATGAGAGAGAAACATGGATCGGCTGCCTCTTGCACAACCCCTACTGGGATCGAGCCAACAGTCCAGGCATGTGCCCTGACCGGGAATTGAACTGGCGACCTTCTGGTGCATGGGATGGCGCTCAACCGGCCAGGCAGTACAAACATTGCTTTCTTTTTTTTTCTTTTTTAATGTAAGAGAAAATTTATTTAGAAAGTCACAGAAGAGGAAGAAGAGGGCTTTAGGGAAGAAGTTACAGAAGTAAAAGAAGGGCTCTTGGAGCTTAGGAGAAAGAGGCAAGGAAAT
Organism: Ia io; assembly: GCA_025583905.1. NCBI lineage: Eukaryota > Metazoa > Chordata > Mammalia > Chiroptera > Vespertilionidae > Ia > Ia io. The sequence continues at coordinate 61,140,397 of JAJQQW010000015.1, forward strand.
GTGGGGTTGGGGAGTAGGGGAAGTGGGGGGATGAGGAGGTGGGGATGAAAAAAGGGGAGGAGGAAGGGGAGGGGAGCACACACTCCCTGGAGGGAGAGTGCACGGGGTCCTCCATCCTAAGGGCTTTTAAGGGCAGGGATTTAAGGGATGGATCCCAAGAAAATATTCTTAGCTTTCTAGGCGTGACCTTTCAGGATCACGGTGTCCACTGATTGGTCAGCACCAGAGGGGCCATTAATCAATGCCGCTGGTCCTGAGGTCAGCCATGGCGTCACTTGTCTGGTTTTGCTGTTTTCCTGGGCCTGGAGCTGAAACACAACTAAGGCCTAGATATTATCTCTAGGGAGGAAAGGTCTGGATGTTCAAACCGCATGACCAGTGATATGAAAGGTCAGGAGATCCAAAATGCATAACCAGTGATATGCTAGGGGAGGAAAGGTCACCCTGGGGGCGAGGTCCCGCTTTACAATTGTGCTTTGCTAGGCACCAAGGGCTTTCCTCCCTGGTGACCTTCTGTACCTGGCCCATCATCCTTTCTCGGCTCATGTATGTCTACCTACCTACCACAGTTCATTTATTTTCTTTATTATTATGAAATATCTAAAAACTGATGAGAAAAAGGTAAATATCTATATACTTACCACTATAATTTGGCAAATTTAATATTATGCCACAGTTCATTAAAGCTTTTGAAAAGATAGTACACTTAATGTTTCTTTTGCTCCTTCAAATCCCTTTCTTCTCTGTCTCCTTCACAGTTTTAATTGCCATTTTTTCCCCATTTTTTTATTAAGGTATTATATGTGTACATATCTTACCATTGCCCCCCCACCCCACTCCCATATATGCCTTCACCCCCCAGTGTTTTGCGTCCATTGGTTATGCTTATATGCATGCGTATAAGTCCTTAGTACAAACATTTCTAAATCCTTCTAAAATCACTGCCCATGAAGGCAGGGCAAAAGATACTACCTGCCCACCCCACATGCTTTTCCTTACCAACAGAACAGAATGTGGTAACAATCGTGAAGAATCGCTGTTGAGGTGTGGATGCAGATGTATACATTTTCTCTAGCAAAGGGGTACAGATGATTCATTTAAACCTCTTATGTGTTTAAAGTCTAGTTGTTGGAACGTCTTAAGTGAAAACACCTCCCTGCTGTAAGTATCTTCACACCTCCAGGTTAACAACCAACCAAACCATGCTAAACTGATCATTAGAAAGCCAAGCTAATAGTTACTGATCATTAAATATCTAGATTCTTAGCAATAAAAAAAAGTGTCACAAATTCAAGATGGCATTAGAGCACTGTTTCCGACCCCCAGGAACCCCAAACACACACTGCTCCACAGGACCCTGAGACACACACTGCTGAGCCAGGCGCGGCAGCTGAACTCCCAGTGAAATATGAAACAGTCATCCATACACTCCAACAGGGCAGTCATTTATCACCAATCACATTTCAGGAACTTTTAATAACGCCTCTGTAATTACTGGTGGGTGGCCTGCAGTCATACCTTGAACTTGGAAGTCTGTGGAATTTTGAGTCTCACACCCACAGAAATTGATAAAAGAACTTGTGTGTCTGAATCGGATCACCATTCTCCTGCCATTTGGGAGAAGCCTTAAAAGCAGAGACCGAGCCTACAGAAACCCTGCCGTAAACGACAAATCGGATCCAGTGCCTACCCAGGGGAAAATTCCACAGGGGCGTTCACTGCACCATCTGGCCCCTGCCCGCCCTCCAGCCCCCACCCCGCCCAGGCCTTCAGTGGTGCGGCCACAGCAGCCCTCCAGGCAGCAATCGGGGCACGGCACAATCCTGCTGACTCCCGGCCTCTGTCTCCAGCAAACCTATTACGATGCTTGTAATGGAAGAAAATAGCTTACATTTTCTTCTCTGCAGCTGTCTGAAATGCCCTGTTCTACCTCTTTCCTCCCCGTCACTCCTTCCCCTTGGCAAGCTCTTCATTCAATACCTATCTCAAAGGTAACATACCTTGGAAGCATTTCATGACTTCCCAGTCCCCAAAGTGAGTGAAGTTTCATCCCTCTGCTCTGTGACAGCTAGTGACCAACTCCACCACAGTGCACATCACGCTGTATTAACATTACCCTGCCTGGTATTCCCACTACAGTCTTCGCTTGTAACTCATCAGAGTGACCCACCAAACCAGTAGCATAAAAAGTTTCAAATTCAAGGTCATAGAAAAGTTGCCTTAATTTGAGGCCATTGTGCACCAAAAATAAAGCGGAAAACTCAGTATTTCCATTAAATACCTTGGATGAAAGGCCTGAGGAGAATGGGGAGCATTACTCAACTAAGAACTTCTGTTTCAGGTGTGTGGCTGTATATACATGGCTCCACAAACACACACACAACAGTATAGCTCAAGAGTAAATAAGGAAAGCAAATGGGATTCAGGATAGGAGATATGTGTCTAAAAAGGAAAGCTGTGTGCTAATATTTAGTGTGTTTATTTCCCCTGTTGAAAATCGGTCTTTTCTTCTACCAGCCTAGAACAAGTTTTAGTCATGATTTCCTAAGCTAAAATACTGCACACATTTTTATATCAAAATATTTGGGGGAGAGTGCTACTTGGAAAGTCGCAAGGGTGTTATAATTTTGGTTGATTACATATTGGTTATTCACTTATTCATGATCCAAATGAAATAGTGGTCCGCCTCTGTGTTGTAAGAGTTGATATTTTGGGGTTTGGAGGAAGAAATCACTCCCTGTACCATTTCCCAGGATGCAATATCCATTCTAAGTATACCTTCATGAGCAGTTATTCTACTGCAATTGGGAAAATGAAAGCCATTCCTATCTGCCCAGGAAGTCAACAGCGAAAGGGAGAAGGTCTTACAAGCCACCTCAGTGTGATGTCAGCAGTGCTGTGGGACCTCCAGCCAGGTCTGGGGCCCAGACTGTGAGGTCTCCCCGTGGGCCATGCTGGGAGTAGGGGATTCATCCAAGAGCAGGAGGTGGTCACTCACAGGGTTAACAAAGGGGGTGAAATGATATGACAAGTGCTTTTAGAGATCTCTCTAGATCCCAAGTGCTGAACGGAATGGAGGGAAAGTGGAAGCAGGGCAGCCAGTTCAGAGGCCTTTGAGGTCACCGAGGCAATGACTCTGTCACTGGACTTGGGAGGTAGATGTGGAGGGCAACAGATGCATTTCAGAAGCATCCCTAGGACTTGGTGATTTGGAGGAAGAGAAAGGTGAGCAACTCCCCAGTTTCTGGCTTGAAAAAGCAAGTTAACAGCTGTGCACCTTAATGACATGGCGGGGGGAGGAGGGAGGGTCTGGAAAAGGTTTTGTGGTTGGAGGAATCAAGAGTTAATATTTAGAATTGTTAAGCTTGAGATGCCCATGAGATATACAAGTTTGCGAACTGATATAAAGGGTATAAAAGTGCTACATCGTACAGAGGTGACATGTGGAGTGGTGGATTCCTGGGGCCATTCTTACTGGTGGCCCTTCCTGACCTCCTCTCATGGTGTTCCAATGTCCACCTTTACGCCAAGGTGAGGTACACATGAGGAGCTTATGGGACCAAATCAGCCAGGACATGATGGCCCCCAGGAGTAACACAGATACCAGCTTTGGGGCTAAGAAAACAGTAACTTTTCATAGGAAAATGGTATTTGCATCACACCACAATTGGAAATAAAAAATGTAAGCTATTTTCTTCCATTACAAGCATCATAATAGGTTTGCTGATTTCTCGATACTGATGTTTTTAAGTAGCACCAGTAGGTTCTTGGTATCTAGTCCTGCACTCTGATAAGTACACCATTCCAAGTACCACCCCTTTTGGGGGTTCCAAGTTAGAGTCTCCCCTAGGAAAATCTAAGGTGGCATCAGATGCAGAGGAAGGTCTCTCTCAATAAAAAGCACAGAGAAGACGGCCTATTGTAGGAAAACAATGACTCACTGCAATCCCATGCTGCTCTCAGTTAATACGCCTCCTTCTGCACCAGAGCCTGTTTCCTATCATGACGAGCCTCGTTTCCAATTCCCCCATCAGAGGACAAACCAAAATGTCACTCGACAATCTGCTTTCTAATTAAACGTTGAGCCATTTTTATAAAGTCACATTAACTAAACAATCCCACATGGCCATAGAGCAGTGAGCTGCCGCCTTGATTGATGGGACCATTTGCAATGATTGAAAGGAGAAGGGAGGGAAAGAACATCATGAGATACAGCCAGATTAAGCTGATCAAACCTCTCTTAGCGTCTTCCCGTTCACTCATAGAGTAACACAGGGCAGCATTAACGTAAATTAATGAAGCTTCCTGCATTTCAGTAAGCCCTAACAAAAATAAAACTTACCAGACTGACTGGAAGGTCTTGGGAGAAAGATATCCACAGACATCTACTTTCTCAAGAAGGCAGCCTGGCTGGGGTTCGGAGTAACTCCAGGGTCAGACTGCATCTCCCAAGAGATCCAGGCTCCCCTCCCCAAAAGAAACACTGAGGGTGAGTAAGAGACAGGTGAGAGACAGAGTCAGGTTTTGTGACGGCAGCAGGGGCTTCCACGGAGAAGGACCAAGATGGTACGATGGTACAGAGGAGAGAATACCCAAGTCCATTCACACTGACGATGTGACCCTCATGTAAGACACTGAGCTGCTGAGTCTGCTTCCTGCCTAAACAGGAGAAGTGACCATTTGTCCTGCCTGTTGGCTAGGACTGGTGGGAAAAGATCCGATGATGTGTTCTGTAAAAGGGGAAGAACTCTACAGCTATGAGAGACAACTGCTGGTGACTGTGAGGTAGGAAAGGCTGGGACAAGGCCTCGAAGAGGATGGTAACCGAGAAAACTAGTAGAATGTAAGGAATGTCTTTGGGATACTTAACAAGCGCAGTGAACAGTCTGAAATTAGGAAACTGCTGACGCATTCATTTATGCAAAAATGTCTGGAGCAAGGAAGTGGGTTAAAATGCAATCGCCCACTGATTAAAGCAGCTTGAAGAGCATACAGGATGGATGCCAGCAGACAGGAGGACCAAACCCCAATCTCGTGCAAGGCCCATTCACCACCAGCCACAGGGAGGTGGAGGCAGGCTGGGAGCCAGGCTCCCGCAGTCACTGGTTTCCTGACCTGCCTGTCACCTCCCTTCCCTTCCAGCTTCTGGATTATGGCTCTTAACATGGGCTCAAATTGCCCATGAAAAAGAAAAATGAGATACAAAAGCTTTCCTCTGAGCTTCATTTCACCAACAAGTCAAAGCACAAAGGACAACTAGAGAAGATTAGCCATTTCTGATGAAAGTTCAAAGAACAGAACCAACGTGAGAACGAGGGGAGAGGTGGAGGTACAAAGGGAGCCCACACAGGAGCTGACAGTCTAGCTGGCAGGAGGCCGATTCACGGTTTGCTCAATAAACGTTTATGGAGCATCTACTACATCCCAGGCACAATTCAGGTTGGCCTTCGAGGAGCTTCCTGGAAAAACACACCAACAGGCAACGATAATCAAGTTGGAAATGCCAGGATGGGGAGGTCACAGAGGAGGAGCCCCCACACTCAGCACAGCTGTGGGAGAAGAGCAGTCCGAGGAGGGGCACAAAGAAAACGTGAGGCCCATACAATACATGTCGGTAAGAAGGACACAATATTATGGGGTCTCAAAGGCAGGAGAAACCACTGCTAGCAGGAAGGAACCAAAGAGCCCTTATTTCCAGGGAGGCATCATTTGAGAAAGGCCCTGAGGGATGGAGGAACGTGCCAGGCAGAGAGGAGGGGTGAAATATGACATCCAGAACCAGGCATGTCTGCGGAACGACAGGGATCGGATTCCCTCCCCACACGTGGGTTTCCCTGATAAGAGAACCTAGAGTAGATATGAATTTACGTCTCCTTACCTTTTCTTCAACTTCAAGAATTGCTGTTTCAATAGTTTCAGCAAACCGATTTCCAGCAGAGGTGACTTGAGTTATTCCTGTTGAGAAATCAGAAGAAGAGGTATAATAGGTTTGGGGGGCTACCCTTCCACACATCCTATTTTTGGGACATCCCCCAAGGCCGTGCTGAGAGGGCAATCACATGGCTCCCCTTCCCCAACAGACTGAGTTGGAGATGGACGTATCACCATCAGCCGCACTGCCCCTCCGCCTTCCCTCCTTTGAGAATAAAGACTTGCAAACTTAGGCACACCGCAGTGAGCCCTGATTCAGGGAAACAGACACCACACACACACACACACACACACACACACACACACACACACACACACACACACACACACACACACACACACGAGATGAGCAGGACCGCGCAGCCCTGAGTTAGAGGGGCCTTCCCGCTCCAGTTCCCAGCAGGGCAGGCGGTCAAGCTTTGCTCCTTGTAACTCCCGACATTCCTACAACAAACGCTCTACTAACTTAAGCTGGTGCCACGGCATCTCTTTTCCCTGCAACCAAAAATCGCTGATTTAAAAATAAGAGACCCAGGGTTGAGGCTAGAAAAAGAAACAAAAGTAGAGGGTTAAGAAAAAAGGCTTCTGAAACAAAGCCTTGGAAAAAATAAAAGATGAGAGAGTGACCCGGGTCTCTGAACCTTGGAAAAAATAAAAGATGAGAGGTGACCCGGGTCTCTGAACCACCGTCCCGTAATGTATGACAGGAAAGAAAGAGGCATGTGAGACCCAGAGAACAGACCCAATAAATAATTCATAAAATCCCAGCAGTGTTTAATAGTAAGATGGAAGCCCAGATACTGGAGAAAAGGGACTCCTAATATGGGTGTTACCCACAACAAAACAAAATAAATAAAAATTCCATTGAAAATACAGAAAGGCGAGAGAGTGAAAAGTACCCACAGTAAGCAAGGAATAATTGAGTAACTATACAATGCCCGTCGTTACTAAAATAAGAAGTGTAACAACTCAGTCTTGATTCATTGTGCTGCCCTTTATTTCTCTGTCTTAAACAATGAATATTTTATTTGCTCATAGTTTAGTAGGTCAGCAATGAGTGCTGGGCTCAGCCGGTTGGTTTTTCTTCTGCTCTTGAGCCTGGCTACAATCACCTGGTGATTCAACTGCATTGGAATGGGAGACCAGATGCTGGTGTCTGGTACCAGCTGTTTGTGTTGCCTTTATAGTCTATTTTAGTAAATGTGAACATTTCTTTCCTGAGATCTTCAAAGATGTATATCCTTGCTATAGGTTTCCACTGGCACTTGAGTTAGTCAACCATGAACTGACCTACTATAGGGCTTCAAGAATCTAAGCTTTTCTAGTCCCCTCCCGTACTCGAGTGATGATTTTAGTCAAGTTCAGGGATTAAGGTGTGTGAAAGGGAAGGGTGGGGGGCAAGGCTGGAAAGGAGAAGGTTCTTCAGGGGGCGCTGAATGCCAAATTAAGTTGGACGGACTTGATTCAAGCAGCCTAATAGTCAAGATGACTGTAGACCAATCCCACATTCTCTATGTGATAACTACCATTCAGGAAATGTAGAAAGTTAACATTGGACTGCAGACAGAAAATAACACCCAAACCACAAGGACTAAAGAAGTCAAGTGAAAATTAAGTAGACAGCAAGCAATGACCTTTACCCTTGACAGGATCCTTCGCCTGCCGCTGTTGGCTCATGAGCTGCAGCAGAGGCTTTGCAAGTTTCCCCTGGTCCCTGAGCCTTCTAAGAGGCTCCCTGGAGCATCCGCTCTCACGCAGCAGGGTACAGAACAGTGACGGGGACACCAGCTGGCCTACAGAACAGGCAGCAGGACAGCTCTCCTGTCTGCTCACCCCAGACCCGGCCCAGGAGGCTGGTGCCACATCCCATCTATCCATTGCAAGCAGCAGAGGCACCATGCTCTAATCTCAGCCCTACCACTTCCTCTCTGGGCCTCATTCATAAAACGAAGGAGACCGGTGATACTCCAAGGGTGGTCCGCAAACCGGTGCCACTCTCCAACTCTGCTGCTGGCTCACAAGTACAGAAACAGAGAGACTTCGAAGCTTTTATAGCATACTAGAGGCCTGGTATAAGAAATTCGTGCACTTGGAGGGGTCCTTCAGCCTGGCCTGCACCCTCTCGCAGTCCGGGAGCCCTCGGGGGATGTCCGAGGAGCTGGCCTAAGCCATCAGTTGGACATGCTTAGCACTGCCACGGAGGCGGGAGAGGCTCCCACTACCACTGCTGCACTCGCCAGCCTGGCTTCTGGCTGAGCATCTGCCCCCTGGTGGTCATTGTGCATCATAGCGACCGGTCGTTCCACCATTCAATCGATTTGCATTATTAGCCTTTTATTATATAGGATGATGTTGCTACACAGCCAAGTACACAATCAGTGAAACTGTCTTATTAAATGGAGCACAGACTGGTATATATGTGGGTTCCCTGCAGCTGCTGTAATAAATTACCGCAGACTGAGTGGCGTAAACCAATATCAACGTAGCTTCTCGCAGTTCTAGGGCCAGAAGCCCAAAATCAAAGTGTCAGCAGGGCCACACTCCCTTCAGAGGCTCTGGGGAGACTCTGCTCCTTGCCTTTTCCAGCATCAGGTGGATGGTGGCCACATCACACCTCAATGTTACAGTGTGAGTGTGAGTGTGTGTATGTGTGTGATCTCCCTCTTGTTCTCTTATAAGGACATTTGTAATGGCATTTAGGCCTACCTGGATAATCCAAATTGATCTCATCTCAAAATCCTTATCTTAATTACATCTACACACCCTCTTGCCAAATGAGAGAACATTATTTGGATACATCTTTGGGGCTACTATTTAGTCCACTACAGCTGGTTTGCATAGTGTTGAACTCGTGTGTGGCCAGTTGTATATGGTGCACACAAACCAATTCACCACTGAGGGAAAAAAACACCCCCATCTTTCACTCAGCTAGGACCCTGCTCTTCCTCTACAGCCCAGGGGCAGGGGTTGGACAAGACCACGAAATGGGCAAGAAAGGAGAGGCAGCTAACAGGTGGCAAGGGTACACAGAGCAGGTGCAGACTGTGCCCTCGGTCTGCCCAGGGCTGGTCCCCACCTTCTCGGACAGGCAGTGCAGAAGCTGTCCCCTCCCGACCCCTATTCCCATCCCTCACATGGCTTTAGTTGTAAAGTGATTAAATTGCTGTTCAAGTGCCCCCCTCATCCCATAAAATGCTCAGAGTTTTCAATGTCCACGGTTGAAAACAGACACAAAACTTTTTCATTAAAATCCTTGTGTACCTTGCACTGCCCTGCTACTGACATATCCTCTCCCCCAGCACCCCTCCCTATACCCTCAAGAACATTCAGGAAGTGTCCAGGCTTCATACAGAACAGAGACAACACTTGGAGACTTAACAAAGCAAGGATTTACTTTCTCGTTAGAAGTTGCCTTGCTGGCATGAGTAGTCCTTGCTAAAGGAACCACTGTGCCTAGTTCTTTTGCTGTTACATCTCTGCCTTAAAGGGAAGACCAAGCTAAAATACCTGAGAATGTCTAAAATGATCACACTCCATACAGGTACAGCCATAGTAAAGTGGGCACTCTATCATTCAACGACTGGTAGGAGTGAAATAGGCACAATCTTTCTGGAAAGCAATTTGTTATATCCTTACAAGTGGCTTAAAACTGTCCACCCATCTGATGTTGTAACTCCATCCTCAGAACTTCACTAGGGAACAATCTGAAACGGGGACAAAACCGAACCCTCAGAGGTATCCATGGCAGTGTTATTTATGAAATAAAAAAACCCACAAAAAACACTAAAAGTAAACTTAATAGCCAAGAAAAGGAAATTAGATAAATTATGGTAGATTCATAAAGTTTTATGCAGCCATTAAAATAACATTTTACAAAGAATTTTTCATTAAAATAACAACTATATTAGTAACCGCTAATCCTTACATGGACCAGGCACTATCCTATGCTTATTATGTGCTTTGCATGTTATTAACCCCCAATCCCTATATCAACTCAAAGAGGTAGGTATTGTTTTTTTCCCCACTTTACAGATCAGAAATGGAGGCACCAAGAGTTAAGATGCTCACCCAAGGCCATTCTGCTGCTAAGAGACAGCACTGGGATTTGAGTCCACCGTGCCCAGCTCCAAAGTCCAAGCTCTTAAACCCTACAATACACTGAATAATAACCACAAAGACATCAGGCCCTAACTCTGGAACCTGAAATGTTACAGGATCTGGCAGATTGATTAAGATAAGATTCTTGAGAGGAAGAGATACCCTTGATTTTCTGGGTGGGCCCTAGATACCACCACAAGTGTCCTCATGATAGAGGCAGAGGGAGATTTCACACACACAGGCAAACACACAAGAAAGGCATGTGAAAACACAGGCAGATATTAGAGAGATGGGGTCACATGCCAAGGAATGCCAACAGCCTCCAGAAACTGGGAGGGGCGAGGAAAAGATTGACCCTGAGAGCCCCCAAAAGGAGCATAGTCCTGCCTCCACCTGGATTCAGACTTCTGGCCTTTCACAACTGTGACAGACTAGATTTCTGTTGTTTTAAGTGACCCAGTTTGTGGAAATTTATTACGGCGGCCAGAGGAAACGAAGACAAGCTCCTACACCGTACTGCTCTCGATGCAAGAAAAAATATTCATATGTTAAATGGGGAAAATAGAAATAAAAATTCATACACAATGATCTTAATTATGCATATAAAGATGCATGCAAATACAACACAATGTTTTGTAAGTGATTATCTCTGAGTACTAGAATTATGGGTAATTTTCAGCATTACAGCTTTTGATATTTTTCCAAATGTCTACAATCAGAGTGAATTGCTCATACAAAAAAAAAAAAAAGAAAAGAAAAAAGAAAATTATTTTTTTAAATTAGCAACTCACAGTATTTCTGCGACTCTAATTCCATCACAAAAATTAGAAATCAAGAGGACCAAAACTCCCTGAGAATTTTCTTAATTGCGTCTCAGAGCAGCACCTGAAAAATCAGCAACGCAGATAGATGCATGCCATTCTCCAAGGCTCACGCATCCCTTGGCCTTCCCAGGCTGTTCGTTTTCAGACTCTGGCAGGAACATGATGTGGCTGAAGATGTTTCAGGCTTTGAAACAAGAGGATGTTCTGAGCTGGTAAACATAGCCCAGCTCATGTTTTCCTGTCCATCTATCTATACATGATGGGGGCGGGGGGAGGGTAAGGGGTGGAGGGAGGAAGTAGGGGGTGGGAGGGAGCAATGGGAGGTTTTTATGCATTCCCAGAGCTCATCCAGCCCAAAGTGAGTGGTGATGGCCACATGCCAAGAACCAAAAGCAGTGGTTTATGTAAATGTTTGATTTCTCTGTAGGTGACTTCACAGAATGAAACATCAAATTAAACAGTGGCTTGATCTTCTTACCAAAGTCCTGACTCCAAGGTTATTCTTGTTGCAAAACCCTCCTGCTATCATCTATGCAGACAGAAAACCAAAGGCCAATTTACTGTATCCACATCAAGTCCTTTGATTAAACATAGTCATAGAAAGAGTGTATTAACATTTCCCCCCAATGTATGGGCAGGGGAAACTGTATGGACCAAATAGAAGGTAGGGTGTATTTTGTGTTTTCTTTTGCATGCTGATGAAGAAAATAATTACTCCAAATCAGGCAGGTCAGAGCAGCGGAGCATGAAAAGCGCATGACGTGGTTTTATTCAGCTCATGCTGTAGAGTACAAATTTGGACACTGGGGTGATGAGGCCATGGTGTGGGGTTTGTCCGTTAATCTCAAGTCCGCTGACCACGAACGGAGAAAGTTTCGGTGGAAGAAGAGATAACATCTAGGCCTCAGTTGTGTTTCAGCTTCAGGCCCAGAGGAGCAGGGAAACCGGACAAAGCGATGCCATGGCTGACATCAGGACCAGATGCAATGACTAGTGACCACCAATCAGTGCGGACCGTGATCCTAGCTCCCTTAGTCACCACGGCTAATGAATTTTCGCCTAGACAGCCAGCCCATCCCCTGGAAGCCATCTAAGAGACAGGCCTTTGAGCATTAGCTCACCTGTGACTCTAGGCCTGGGCCACTTTCTCTGCTGCAAGCTCCTGTTCGCGTCCTATTGGGCTTTGATGCGGGCAGGCAAATGGACCCCGTTAGTCGGATACCAACAGCTGGTGGAACACCAGTAAGCATTCACTCACTGACAAGCCAGACGCTGCCTCCAGGGCTAAGGGTGAGAGCCAGCCTATGTGTCACTACCCCCAACAGACATCAACTGAACAAGAAACTATTACTTTATGGATATAGCACATGGTGTGAACTGCAATCCAGGGTATCTTGGGAGCAGGTCATGAAGGGCCTGAGCTGAGGTACAGGGAGCACATTCAAAGGACTTAGAGGGGGGTCTCAAAGTCTCTGGGGCAGGATGAGCTGCTAGGCCCAAGTGGCCAGCAGGGACCAGGCTCCACAGGCCTGTCACCACATGGACTGCACGCTCTCCTAAGAGTAAGGGACCCTGCCATAGGGAAGCATGATCCAGTTTGCATGTAGAATGTTACTGTGGCTGCTGCTTGGAGATCTGGAGGGGATAAGGGTGAAGGTACAGATATCTGTCACACACACAGAGTCTATGAGAGGCTGGCTAACAGCCTGGGCTGGTGGGTGGGTGGGCTGGGACACTGGCATTCTCTGTGATGCTGGGCCAGTTTTTCAAATGCCCTGAGCCTCAGTTTCCTCATCTGTAAAGCAAGGATAACAATAATGATCCTACAGCATAGGCTGTTGTGGAGGATAAGTAAGTCAATATATGTCAAAGCCTTAGCAATGTTAACCTTTCTCTGTAAAACTATCATTGTGCACAAGTACAAGTTTCACAAAATAAAACTCAGCCTCACTACACAGACTCCACTTTCATTCTACTTCTCTTTCTTTTTTGTTTTTAAATGCTAGTAAAGATCCTCTAAATTATTTTTAGGACCCAATAGCTTGGGTCATGACCTACACCTAGAGATGATGGCTTGGACTTGGGAGATGGCAATGAGGAAAGAAGTAGGAGGAGACAGAATTGACAGGACTTGGTGAATAATCAACATTCAAACACATGGAGGCTAACTAGCATGTTATTAAACAATGAATGGGTTACCAATGAGATTAAGGAAGAAATTAAAAACTTCCTGGAAACAAATGAAATGAATACACAACAACCCAAAATCTCTGGGACACAGCAAAAGCAGTCCTGAGAGGGGAGTCCATAGTACTATAGGCCTACCTCAAGAAACAAGAAAAATCTCTAATAAACTATCTAACTCTACAACTAAAAGAATTAGAGAACAGGAAAGGCCCAGAGTAAGGAGAAGAAAGGAAATAATAAAGAATAGGGGTGAGACCCCTAGCCCGTTTAGCTCAGTGGATAGTGTCAGCCTGTGGATTGGAGGGTCCTGAGTTCAATTCTGGTCAAGGGCACATGCCCAGGTTGCAGGCTCGATCCCCAGTAGGGGGCATGCAGGAGGCAGCTGATCAATGATCCTCTCTCATCACTGATGTTCCTATCACTCTCTCTCGCCCTTCCTCTCTGAAATCGATAAAAATATATTTTTAAAAAAGTAGGGGTGAGCAGAAACCGGTTTGGCTCAGTGGCTAGAGCGTCAGTCTGCGGACTGAAAGGTCCCAGGTTCGATTCCGGTCAAGGGCATGTACTTTGGTTGCGGGCACATCCCCGGTGGTGGGTGTGCAGGAGGCAGCTGGTCGATGTATCTCTCTCAACGATGTTTCTAGCTCTCTATCCCTCTCCCTTTCTCTCTGTGAAAAATCAATAAAATATATTTAAAAAAAAAAAAAAAGTAGGGGTGAGAAAGGGAAGTGTCAAAGGTACTCACAGGCCTCTGGGTTGATGAGATGGGGAACCCAGGAAAGGAGCAGGTGTGAGTCTGTGGGAAGAGAGGAAGAGAACAAACTTCTAGATCTAGAATTTCCATCTAGACATTCTGCCTGGAGGAGGATTTGGGTGGGGTGATAAAAGGAACTTAAGCACTTTACCACCAGGGAACGAGGCAGAAAGATTCATATCAGAACCATAGCTACCGAGAAAGAATGCAGGTTTCTAGACTGGGCTCGGGGAGGTAGTCAGCCTTTGTGAATGGAGCACAGCATTAAGTAGCGGGCGGGGGACTCGAGGATTTGGGGCTCCCGCCAAATGTCTTTCCTTATCCGACCAAAATAAACCACTAATCACATTTAATTAGAGCCCGTCTGCCCATCTGTTTCTTCTACTAAGTGAGTGGCTCCAGGGCAGGGGCCACCCAGCTCATTCATCTCCCTACTCCTCGGGCCTCCTGAGCCCACGGCCCTGCCAGCTGCCTGTAGTAGGTGCTCAACAAACATCTGCTGAATCGACAGCCAAGATTCAACACGATAGAACTCCCAAAGAGCCACCTACAGTGCAGGAAATTAAAACAAGGCAGAGCAAATCGGAGAGAGGAGGCAAAATCTTCTAGGACCGTGGTCGGCAAACTGCGGCTCGCGAGCCACATGCGGCTCTTTGGCCCCTTGAGTGTGGCTCTTCCACAAAATACCACGGCCTGGGTGAGTCTATTTTGAAGAAGTGGCGTTAGAAGAAGTTTAAAAAATTGGGCTCTCAAAAGAAATTTCAATCGTTGTACTGTTGATATTTGGCTCTGTTGACTAATGAGTTTGCCAACCACTGTTCTAGGAGAATTCTGATGAGTTGATGGTGTGGGCCAACAAAAAGCCAACTGTTCACAGAGAAAACAAGTCTGCAACAAGTGTTAAACCCTGGAAGGCAGGATGGGTATAGTTCTTCACCCTGATGATCCGAAACGCTAAACGGGTCTGCGATGGAAGCAGGAAGACAAAGGAGAAATGAAATAGGAAAATGAGGCATCATGGGTAGAGACCACTTAAGAGTCCAAAGATCACCCTAAACCAGTGATGGCGAACCTATGACACACGTGTCAGCACTGACACGTGTAGCCATTTCTGATGACACGTGGCCGCTGAGGCGGCCGCATGCCAAGGATGAAACATTTGTGAAATAATGTTTTTTCCTCAAAGTGACACACTACCCGAGTTATGCTCAGTTTTTTGGCGAAGTTTGACACACAAGCTCAAAAGGTTGCCCATCACTGCCCTAAAGGTTTCATTCTTCACATCGCTTCCCCTTCCCTTGTTACCTTTTCCATCAACTGCAGGCCTTCTCTGGGATGCCTCCTCCTTTCCAATCTTCTGCCATCTTCAAAGCCAGCTCCTAGTATGTTACCTGTTTTTTCTATACGCATATGACTTGTTCCCCCAAATAACAGGAATGTTATACGCCTTCTTATCCATCTATGCCCACCCCTTACAGATAAGGCACCCAATAGTAGCTGATTAGCTGATTTTGATACTGATTCATTTGGGCATTAAAATACCAAGTTCATATTGATATTTTCTATCTTACCTCTTTAGTTGCAACTATTACTAGAGCTATCACTTTTAATAGTAGCAGCTACATTTATGTAGCACTTACCACATATAAGACACAGCTAGGGGCTTGAAATACATCATCTTAATCCTCAATCTGCAGGGTTGAGACTATTATTGCCATTTCACAGATGACAAGATTGTGGCTCAAAGACAACACAGTTTAGTAAGTGACAACATCAGGAGAGTCAAACCTATGGCTACTTAACTCCAAAGCCAAATAAATGTGCAATCACTCTAAAATTTTAGCATGATTTCCCCTGGGACAGAGGCATGGAGAGCAACCCATCTGATATGACATCTGTACTCAATGCTCACCAAGACATAATCAGAGCTCAAATCAGAGAAAGCTTTTTTTTTTAGGCTTGAAAAGGCCATAATTTATCAAGAACCATTCATTCATTTCCTACAAATACTTAGGTCGAGTCAAGCTTATTTCAACACTTTAAAAAAAAATGGAACATGCTAAAGACATCACTTGTTTCTGTAAGAATGTTTAACTTAAGAGACCAACAACGTTGAGAACAATCAAATCGTTACTGTCAGGTAGTTAGTGAAATAATCGCCACACTTGCAACAGCCCCCCCATCTCCTATGTTACCGTCCCCCAAAAGCTTTCACATACATTATTACTTCATCTGGATATCTCAGAAACTGTGAGGTAATTAATGTTACTCCATTGTCGACATTGCGGGGGGGGGGGTAGGGTTAGGGGGGAACAAGACTAAGAGAAGTTGAGTGAGTTGCTGAAGGTCACAACATATTACTTAGGACCCTTGGTTATAAGGGATGAAACACAGCCCTTCAATTAGCCCAGGCAAAGAGAAACACCCCAAGGAAGGGCAGCGCCAGCGGAGGGCTCCCTGAAGAGCACATCCCAAACCTCGGCTTCTCTCTGCCTGAGGCTTCCTCCTGCCCCACGGCAGCCCAGCATCCTCCTCCAGACAGGAAACCAGGGCCACCTGAGTTCCAGACGCATTTCCCCAGCTTCACCAACTCAGAGGACAAGGCTCTTGGGCTTTAAGTTCAAAACTGCAGGCAGACGGGCTTGAAATGATGCCCGCTGTGCCTCTACAGTCACCCAGCCTGTGCTGAGTGACAGAATGGTGGGAACATCGGGACCGATGGGGCAGCTTCTCCAAGGACATGTCTCCATTAAATCCACTCCCCTCTCCACAGTCTAACCGCCCCCCTCGCCCTCCTTTTACTATCTCTGATCAGGCTGAGGGGTCCAAAAGTGGCAAAACCAGTTCTGGGCTTTTCCTTTTAATTTCCACATAGGAGGCTGCCTCTCACTCACTTTGGTATACAGAGGACATCCCTGTGCCTGTGGCTCTGTAGAAACAGAGGCAGGGAAAAGCCCCATTTTAACATCCTATTACATGGCTGCAATGACATCCTCGAAGTCACTGAGACACCTGGGGCCTAACAATAAATTCTTCCCTTTCACTATAAAAAAAATAAATTAAAAAAAAAAAAAATCTGGGAGTGTCCTGTTTAGCCAAGTCAGGTCAAGGGTACACCTTTGGCATAGGGGACCAATCAGAAACCACACCTGGCAGGCCCCAAGAGTGGTCAGAGGATAAGCAGTCCCCGAGAAGGGTTAGGGGCGTGGGAGAATGCCAGTTCCAAAAGATGGAAGAGGCCGGGTGCCGGAAGCTAATTCCAGCATGTCATAAATTCAAGAAGTTTCATCAAAAGGTTGATGGAACCTTGAGGATTGCCTGCTAGAAATGGCTAAGGGCATTTCCCCATACCTAAAGATTTGCATAGATGATTGTTTGCTGCCAGACAGCTGAGGGCATTTCAATCCACATGTTATTGCCTCCTACTGGCCAAACACCTGAACAGCTGTAGGCAGTTCCCCCAATCTGACAATGGATTCTGTATACTAAACCCTGGCCTTTGATAAGTATACCTACCTTGCTTTAGGACAATTTGTGTTAATAAAAAGCAAGGGATCCAGAGAGACAGGAGAACTTGGTTTCTTTAGCTAAGTCTTCTTTGGCTCCCCAAAATGCCTTCCAAAATTATGTTTCGTCTCTGGACTCTTTAATAATTTACAGCAGCCCCTTTTCCAGATTCCTGAACCTTTCAAGATGCTGGATTAAAACCCCTGGCAGCTGGGCAGATTAAATAATAAAAACAAGTGGAAGTTCGTGCACACTTCTGCTAAGCCGCTGCTCTTCAGACGCCGAGTGCAGTGATCTCTCTTCTTTCTACATCACAGCTGGCATTATTGGGGCACTAAATCGTGAAGTAACAATAGCAAAGAACAGCTAGTATGGAATAAGGTGCTAATCGTGCAGAAAAGATGTTGAGTGCAAACAGAATTAGAAGAGAGAGAGATCAATATACCCATTTACATCCCAGTAGTATCCTAAAACTAGATCTCTCCAAGCTGCGATTCCGGGCAGAGAAATAAAAACTGCTATTTCTTCATCAGCGAAAGTCAGACTAGCCTTTTCAGCCTCCCTGCCCCCACCTACCCCGGATGCCCCTTACAGCTGAGCGAGGTAGCCTCTCCTTAGGTCCAGTCTTCTTCTTGTTTGATTGTTGACAGTATTACAGATGTCCCCCATTTTCTCCTCCTTGGCCCCCCTCCACCCAGCCCCCTCCCTCCCAGGCCTTCCCCACACTATGGTCTGTGCCCATGGGCTCTGCATATGTACATACAGGTTCTCTGGTGACTCTCTTCCCGTGCCCATCACTGCCTTGCTGAGACTGGCACAGTTCCCTTGGGATGCTTAATTTAATCACACACTTCTACAGCCCTCACGAGGGCACTGTCCTAAGCGCTCTACAAACACGGTGCTTTCAGCAGCAGACGTTCACTTTCGCCAGCTTCACTTGGCTGCACACGGCTATGGTGACTTCCAAAAGGGATCTAGGAAACAGAACTTTTTGAACCTTTTCTCAAAGGTCTAACCCAGTGGTCGGCAAACTCATTAGTCAACAGAGCCAAATATCAACAGTACAACGACCGAAATTTCTTTTGAGAGCCAAATTTTTTAAACTTAAACTTCTTCTAACGCCACTTCTTCAAAATAGACTCGCCCAGGCCATGGTATTTTGTGGAAGAGCCACACTCAAGGGGCCAAAGAGCCGCGTGTGGCTCGCGAGCCGCAGTTTGCCGACCAGGGTCTAACCTAACCCCACGTGGCTGAAATCCACCCCCTTTCTCTAGCTCCAGCACTTTGCTTCTCTCCCTGAGCCCATTCCCTTCTCTCCTTCCACAGACCAGAGATAAAGGTTCATGTGTATCACAAGCACTTACAGTGTGCGAAGCACTTTCTACCCATGAGCTCGCCTCATTCTCACAGCAATCCCAGCCGGCCTGCTTTTAAGCCCTCTTCACAGAAGAAAGAACCGGTTGTGCGGGGAGGCGACTGTCGGGGCTAACTCTCCACCTGGGGACTGGCAGCGCTGAGTGGCAGGGACTGCACACTCCATCGTATCCACATGAAAGTGGCTCCCTGGAAAGTAACTCCTGTACAGTGTCCCTGGAAAAGCCACCCTTGACAAAAACACTCATGTGCTGTCCCTTCAAAAAATGACTGTAGCCCTGGCTGGTGTGGCTGTTAGTTGGGCGTCATCCAGTGAACCAAAGGTTTGCCGGTTCGATTCCCAGTCAGGGCACATGCCCCCTGGGTTTCGGGCTCGATTCCCAGTGGGGTGCCTGCAGGAGGAAGCTGACCAATGTTGTGCTCTCACTGTTGCACTCCGATATTTCCCTCCCTTCCTCTCCCTCTAAAAATCAATAAACTATTCTTTTTTTTAAATGATTGTAACTGAGGTAAAATTCACATAATATAAATGCACCATTTGTAAAGTATTCAATTCAGTGTCATTCAGCACTTTCACAATGTTGTACAACTACTGCCTCTATCTAGTTCCAAAATATTTTCATCGCCAGCCCCCCACAAAAAAACTCATACCATTAAGTGGTCAATCCCCATGCTCCCCTCCCCCAGCCCCTGGCAACCACTCATGTGTTTTCTGTCTCCATGGATTTATCTACTCTGGATATTTCACATAAATGCAATCACATAGAATCTAATGGACAAAATGAAATGACCAACAAAATAAGACCTGAAGCATGGAGGCATGCAACAGACTGACACACTACCTCAATGTGGGGTTGCGGGGACGAGGAGAGATAAACCAAAGAACTTGTATACTTATATGCAAAGCCCATGGACAGGGACAAAAGGGTACTGAAGACCTGAGGGGGTGGGTAGGGGCTGGGCATAAAGGGGTAAAAGCGGGGGAAATGGGAGACATCTGTAATACTGTCAACGATAATACACATTAAAAAATAATAAAAATAAATGCATTCATGTAATTTGTGGCCTTTTGTGTTTGGCTTCTTTCACTTGTAGCAAAGTGTTTTCAAGGTTTATCCAGGTTGTAGCATATATCTGTACTTCATTTCTTTTTATGGCTGAATAATATCCCATTGTATGGATACGCCACATTTCCTTTATCCATTCATTAACTGATGGACATAGGGGTTGTTTCCATTTGGGTATTGTGAACAGTGCTGCTATGAACATCTGTACACAAAGATTAGAGTCCCTGTTTTCAATTCTTTTGCAAATATACCTAGGATGGAATTGCCAGCCCCTATGGTAATTAATTCTATGTTTCACTTGTTGAGGAACCCTTTAAAATGTTTTTAAAATATGAAACTTTACAAAGAAAATACAAAAGAAAACTGAAAGCAAAATGTAAAACCAAAGTGAGCTCAAAAAAGTTACAAAATCTATTTTTCTACTCTCACCCCATTTTTGAATAAGTTCAAATCCAGGCAGAAGGAACCCAGCAGTATAGTTATTTTTATTTTTTTATTTTATTTATTTATTTTTATTCTAAATATTTTATTTTATTTTTTTTTCCAATTTTTTTATTAAGGTATTATATGTGTACATATCTTACCATTGCCCCCCCCACCCCACTCCCATATATGCCCTCACCCCCCAGAGTTTTGCATCCATTGGTTATGCTTATATGCATGCATACAAGTCCTTTGATTGATCTCTTATCTTCCCCACCTCTCCCTAACCTTCCTGCTGTAATTTGACAGACTGATGCTTTACTGCCTCTGTATCTATCTTTTTGTTCAAGTTTTTAATGTTCTTTATTATCCATAAATGAGTGAGACCATGTGGTATTTTTCTTTCATTGACTGGCTTATTTCACTTAACATAATGTTCTCCAATTCCATCCAGGTTGCTGCAAATGGTAAGAATTCCTTCTTTTTTATGGCAGCATAATATTCCATTGTGTAGATGTACCATAGTTTTCTGATCCAGTCATCTGCTGATGGGCACCTAGGCTGTTTCCAGATCTTAGCTATTGTAAATTGTGCTGCTATGAACATAGGGGTGCATATTTCCTTTCTTATTGGTGTTCCCAGTTTCTTAGGATATATTCCTAGGAGTGGGATTACTGGGTCAAATGGGAGTTCCATTTTCAGTTTTTTGAGGAAACTCCATACTGTTCTCCACAGTGGCTGCACCAGTCTGCATTCCCACCAGCAGTGCACGAGGGTTCCTTTTTCTCCGCATCCTCGCCAACACTTGTCGTTTGTTGATTTGTTGATGACAGCCATTCTGACAGGTGTGAGATGATAGCGCATTGTTGTTTTGATTTGCATCTCTCGGATAATTAGTGACCTTGAGCATGTTTTCATGTGTCTCTTGGCCTTCCTTCTGTCTTCTTTGGAAAAGATTCTATTTAGGTCCGTTGCCCATTTTTTTTATTGGATCATTTATCTTCCTTTTATTAAGTTGTATAAGCTGCCTGTAGATGTTGGAGATTAAACCTTTATCAGTGATGCCGTTTGCAAATATGTTCTCCCATGCAGTGGGCTTTCTTGTTGTTTTGTTGATAGTTTCTTTTGCTGTAAAAAAGCTTTTTATTTTGATGTAGTCCCATTTGTTTATTTTCTCTTTAGCTTCCATTGCCCTAGGGGCAGTATCGGTGAAGAAGTTCTTTTGACATATGTCTGAGATTTTGCTGCCTGTGGATTCCTCTAGTATTTTTATGGTTTCCCGTCTTATGTTTAAGTCCTGTATCCATTTTGAGTTTATTTTTGTGTATGGTGTAAGTTGGTGATCTAGCTTCATTTTTTTGCATGTGTCTGTCCAATTTTCCCAACACCATTTATTGAAGAGACTGTCTTTATTCCATTGTATGTTCATGCCTCCTTTGTCAAATATTAATTGAGCATAGTGGTTTGGATCAATATCTGGATTCTCTATTCTGTTCCATTGATCTATATGTCTGTTCTTGTGCCAGTACCAGGCTGTTTTGAGAATAGTGGCTTTGTAATACAGCTTGAAATCTGGTATTGAGATCCCTCCTACTTTATTCTTCTTTCTCAGGATTGCTGTGGCTATTCGGGGTCTTTTTTATTCCAGATGAATTTTTGGAGAGTTCTTTCAAGGTCTGTGAAATATGCTGTTGGTATTTTAATGGGGAGTGCATTGAATCTATAGATTGCTTTGGGTAGTATGGACATTTTAATGATGTTGATTCTACCAATCCATGAACATGGCATGTTCTTCCATCTGTTTACGTCTTCCTCTATCTCTTTTTTCAGTGTCCTGTAGTTTTCCGTGTATAGGTCTTTTACCTCCTTAGTTAAGTTTATTCCTAGGTATCTTAATTTTTTTGGTGCGATGGTAAATGGGATTGCCTTTTTAGTCTCTCTGTCTGTAAGTTCACTATTGGTGTATAGAAAGGCCATAGATTTCTTGGCGTTAATTTTGTATCCTGCTACATTGCCGAATTCATTTATTAAGTCTATTAGTATTTTTCACGGAGTCTTTCGGATTTTTTATGTACAATATCATGTCGTCTGCAAATAAAGACAGCTTTACTTGTTCTTTTCCAATTTGGATGCCTTTTATTTCTTTTTCTTGTCTAATTGCAATAGCTAATACTTCCAGTACTATGTCAAACAGGAGTGGTGAGAGTGGGCATCCCTGTCTTGTTCCTGTTCTTAGGGGAAATGTTTTTAGCTTTTGTCCATTGAGTATGATGTTTGCTGTGGGTTTATCATATATAGCTTTTATTATGTTGAGGTATGAGCCTTCTATTCCCACCTTGTTGAGAGTTTTTATCAAGAAAGGGTGTTGGATTTTGTCAAATGCTTTTTCTGCATCAATTGATATAACTATGTGATTTTTATCTCTCAATTTGTTTATGTGATGTATCACGTTTATTGATTTGCAGATATTGTACCATCTTTGCATTCCTGGGATAAATCCTACTTGGTCATGGTGTATGATCTTTCTGATGTACTGCTGGAGCCGATTTGCCAGAATTTTGTTGAGGATTTTGGCATCTATGTTCATGAGGGATATTGGTCTGTAATTCTCTTTCATTGTGTTGTCCTTATCTGGTTTTGGTATTAGGGTGATGCTGGCTTCATAGAAGGAGCTTGGAAGTGTTCCTTCCTCTTGAATTTTTTGGAATAGTCTGAGGAGGATAGGTTTTAGTTCTTCCTTGAATGTTTGGTAAAACTCTCCTTTGAAGCCGTCAGGCCCCGGGCTTTTGTTTGCCGGAAGCTTTTTGATGACTTCTTCAATTTCGTCCATAGTTATTGGCCTATTGAGCTGTTGAGATTCTTCTTGATTGATTTTTGGAAGGTTGTATTTTTCTAGGAATATGTCCATTTCCTCCAGGTTGTCCAGTTTGTTGGAATAGAGCTGTTCGTAGTATTTTGTAACAATCCTTTGTATCTCAGCGGGGTCTGTTGTTATTTCACCTCTTTCATTTCTGATTTTGTTTATTTGGGTCCTCTCTCTTTGCTTCTTGGTGAGCATGGCTAGAGGTCCATCAATCTTGTTTATCTTTTCAAAGAACCAGCTCTTGGTTTTGTTGATCTTTTGTATTGTTTCTTTGGTCTCTATGTCATTTATCTCCGCTCTGATCTTTGTTATTTCCTTCCTTCTGGTTACACTGGGCTTTTCTTGCTGCTCTTTTTCTAGCTCTTTGAGTTGTAGGGTTAGGTAATTTATTACCATTGTTTCTTGTTTTTTGCAATAGGCTTGTAGAGCTATGAACTTCCCTCTCAAGACTGCTTTCACTGTGTCCCATAGATTTTGGATTGTTGTGTTTTCATTGTCATTTGTTGCCATGATGTTTTTTATTTCTTCCTTGATCTCTCTGGTGACCCAGTCCTTGTTTAATAGCATGCTGTTTAGTCTCCATGTGTTTGATTTCTTTGGATTGTATTTATTGTAGTTGATTTCCAGTTTTATGCCACTGTGATCTGAGAAGATGCTTGATATAATTTCTAGCTTCTTGAATTTGAAGAGACTTTGCCTGTGACCCAGCATATGGTCTATCTTTGAAAATGACCCATGTGCACTTGAGAAGAATGTATATTCTGTGGCTCTGGGGTGAAATGTTCTGAAGATGTCAATTAATTCCATCTGGTCTAGTGAGTCATTTAGGATTGCTGTTTCTTTGCTGATTTTTTGTTTAGAGGATTTGTCCCAATGGTGACAGTGGGGTATTAAAGTCTCCTACTATGATTGTATTGCTATTAATCTCTCCCTTGATATCTTCCAGGAGTTTTTTTATGTATTTGGGTGCTCCTATATTGGGAGCGTATATGTTTACCAGAATTATTTCTTCTTGTTGGATTTCTCCCTTTAGTATTATGAAGTGGCCTTCCTTATCTCTTGTTATGGCATTTACTTTGAGGTCTAATTTGTCAGATATAAGTATTGCTACCCCAGCTTTTTTTTCATTTCCATTTGCCTGGAAGATATTTTTCCATCCCTTCACTTTCAATCTGTGTGAGTCTCTTGTTCTGAGGTGGGTCTCTTGTAGACAGCATATATATGGGTCATGCTTTTTTATCCATTCAGCCACTCGATGTCTTTTGATTGGAGCATTTAGTCCGTTTACATTTAAAGTTATTACTGAAAGGTATTTGTTTGTAGTCATATCTATTTTTGTGTCTGTATTCCTTCTTACCTGTTTATTTCTCCTTTTTACAGTATTCCCTTTAGCAATTCTTGCATTGCTGGTTTGGTGGTGATAAACTCCCTGAGTCTTTTTTTGTCTGCGAAGCTCCTGATTTCCCCTTCAATTTTGATTGATAGTCTTGCTGGATATAGTATTCTTGGATTCAGTCCTTTGCTTTGCAACACTTTGTATACCTCCTTCCATTCACTTCTAGCTTGTTGTGTTTCTGTTGAGTAATCATTTGACAATCTGATGGGTGTTCCTTTGTAGGTAACTCTCTGTCTCTCTCTTGCTGCCTTTAAGATTCTCTCTTTATCATTTATATTTGCCATTGAGATTATGACATGTCTTGGTGTGGGTCTTTTGGGGTTGATCCTGCTTGGGACTCTGTGTACTTGCGTAACTTTTATCTTTCCCATATCCGGGAAGTTTTCTGTCATTATTTCTTCAAATAGATTTTCTAATCCCTGCTGCTCTTCTTGTCCTTCTGGCAGCCCTATTATACGCATGTTACTTTGCTTCATGTTGTCCCGAAGCTCCCTTAGGCTTTCCTCCTGCTTTTTAATTTTTTTCTCCAATTGCTGTTCAGATTGAGCTTGTTTCTGTACCTGATCTTCTAACTCACTAATTCGGTCCTCTGCTTCTTGTAGTCTACTGTTGAAACTTTCCATGGTGTTTTTGATTGTAGCTATATCACTTTTCATTTCTTCCTGATTCTTGCATAAGTTGTTGATTTTCTCATCCATCCGATGTATAAATTCCACGACCATTACTCTGAACTCCTTTTCGGTCATGTTGCAAGCTTCAGTTTCACTAATTTCCTTTCTTGGTGACTCCACATTTTCTTTCCTCTGTGAGTTATTTCGTTTCCCCATTCTGGCTATCACCAGAAAGCTCAAGCTTCTGTTTGTGTGCACCTCAGCCGTGCGCTGTGGGGACTTCGCTCCACCCGAGTTTCACTGAAGTGCTCTGACACTAGGACGTGTGGCTGCCTTTGGTTGGTGGGAACCAGACTTGCCCAGGGTCAGTGTCCCAGTGTTCCGTGTGGTCTCGTGTGCACACTTAGAATCAGGGGCCCTGTCAGCACTACACTGTTGGTATGTGCCGAAAATGAGATCCTTAGCATGTGCCAGGAGTCAGAGTTTCCCTGTATCTGCACCAAGAATCTAGTGTCAGAGTCCAGTATAGTTATTTTTAAAAGGCCAAGAACACTAGGAAGGGAAAATTAAGATATGCAATTCTACCAAATAATTAACAAGGATTTCTGTGTCTCCAGAAAAAAAAAAAAAGTGTGCGCACATGCACGTACGTGTATTTTTTTATTGCTTCCAAAGAGAGAGAGTGAGGGAGGGAAGGAGGGAGGGGAGGGAGAGAGAGAAGAGAGAGACATCGACTTGTGGTTCACTTATTTATGCATTTGTTGGTTGCTTCTTGTGTGTGCCCTGACCAGGGATTGAACCCGAACCTTGATGTAGCAGGACGACCCTCTAACGCACTGAGCTACCCGCCCAGGGCCTTTCCACAATATTTTTAACAACGAAGTCACACCTAGACAGGACTTCACTAAAAACCATGTGATTGTCTACAACAGTGGTCGGCAAACTGCGGCTCACGAGCCGTGGTTTGCCGCTCTGTTGACTAATGAGTTTGCCAACCACTGGCTACAAGACTTTTAAACCAAAGAAAGTTTAGAAGACCCAACAGAGGCCCTGAACCAGAATCAGGAAAGACTGCATTCTCTGCTCTGGCTCTCATTTCTAAGTAAAACCATTTTTCTCTTTGGGAAGACGAGCTGCTAGCATCAAAAAAACCAGCACCGTTTAAAAAGCAATCTTGCCACACCTCATAGGTCATCAGAAAAATGCAAATTAAAATGAGACACTACTCTACATCTATTAGAATGGGCACAATCCAGAACACCGACAACACCAAGTGCTGGTGAGGATGTGGAGCAACAGGGACGCTCATTCATTGTCGGTGGGAATGCAAAATGGTACAGTCACTTTTGATGATAATTAGGCCATATTTCTTACAAAACTAAACATACTCTTACCATATGGCCCACCAATTGTGCTTCCTGGTGTGTACCCAAAAGACCTGAAAACTTATGTCCACACAAAACCTGCGCATGAATGTTCATAGCAGCTTTATTCATAACTGCCAAAATTTGGAAGCAGCTAAGATGTCCTTCAGTAGGTGAATGGATAAAGAAACTGTGGTACATCCACAATGGAATATTGTTCTGCACTAAATAGGAATGAGCTATCAAGCCATGAAAAGACATAGAGGAACCTTAATGTACATTATTAAAGTAAAAGAAGCCAATCTGAGGAGGCTACATACTGTAGGAGTCCAACTATATGACATTTTAGAAAAGGTAAACTAAGGAAACAGTGAAAATATCAGAGGCTGCAAGGCACTGGGGGTGGCAAGAATGAACAGACAGAGCACAGAGGATTTCGGGGCAGTGAAAATACTATGTATGACCCCATGGAATTCTGGGTACATGTCACATGTGTCCAAACCTACAGGATGTACACCATCAAGAGTGAACCCTAATGCAAACCAGGGACTGTGGGTGATTGTGATGTGTCAATAATGTAGGTTCATCCATTTTACCAACTGTACCACTGGGGTGGGGGATGTTGACATTGGGGGAGGCAAATGGGAGAAGGAATGACAGGGGGTGCGAAGGAAATCTCTGTATCTTCTGCTATGAACCTAATATAAGCAATGTCTTACCCCCCCCCAAAAAAAAAAAAAAAGTTGGTGTCCATTCCCTTAAAAGAATATATCTAATCGGCTCTAAACCATGTGCATTACTTTAAGAATGACTTACTAGAAACTTAAGTCTGGGGAAAAATCAAAAAAGAAACTTAGTCTGGCCCAAGGGAGAGCGAGGCAAGCATGAGCACAATCCAGGGTGCACACACTCTCTGCATCTCGTCTTTCAGCAGCTTTTATGAGGCTGCCCATCACCCATGAGGTTAACTGGGAGGACAGTGACAAGACGGGAATGCAGAGGGACTGTACCAAAAAGGATACATCAGCACCTTGAAATTAAGTGAAGGATAAAAGAGTTCTCTGAAGGGCATGGCAAGCTAACTACAAATGACAACACGGACTCTTCTGATACCAGCGAGACACCAACATGACAGGGACGGCTGACAAATCAGGTACCGGCAGGCGTGCTGGCAGCATTCACGGGGCAGGTGTTCGATTAGGCAGGAAGTGGGCTGAAAACAACTCAATTAATTCATCCTGCACGCCTGTCCCCGAGAACAAGATGATAACTCGCAGTACCAGCGGCAGGCCAGAGATGAGCTCACACCTCAGCTTATGCAAAAGGGGTTGGCTAGTAAAGATACGCACGCAGCATCAAAAATTACACCGAGATCAGCCCCTTCAGGTTCAAACTAAAACCAAAGGCCAGGAAGGCAACAGGGTGAGAAGGCAGCTTATTACAAATTTAAAAGTCATTCCTTTCTCCTGAGTGACTCTCCCTGGCCAGCCTCCGATGCAGGCAGCCCTCCGTGCTTGGGCTGAGTGCAATAAGGACAAACATGGACATGATGAAAACAACAACACAAAGTGATGCAATCTTCCTTATTTGTAACATCCCCTACATGCGAGGTTCTGCCAAACCCAGATTTAAGTCCAGCCCACCAGGCGTAGCTGTGGCCTGAATATACCAGAAAATATACATAAAAAGCATGAGGAGTCATTCGGCAGAGGCTAGAGAAAGGGAGATACACTGAGAATATAAATTCAAGGAAAGAAAAACAAAGGCTACCAGCATCAGCATCCGGCAGAGGGCTACCTAGGGCAGAGGGCTACGGGTCCTTAACACAAAGTGGGATCTCGCCCTCCGGGCAGCCAGCATCACATCCCTTGGACCAGATAAGAAACTGAACGCAAGCAGAGCTTTCGAGCTCGAAGGAGGCTGAAGCATCTGGGCCACGCCCTTGTTTAGAGAAAATAATACTGAGGGTCAGAGAGGTTCGGCAATATATCCAGGGTCCACTGTTACCAATGACTAAAGCCAGGTCTGTAATCCTGGTCTCCTGGAAAGCCTTCCACTAACAACATGAATGATGATGATGATGAAGATGAGGATGATAGCTCCCATGTGCTGAAGAACTCATA
Source organism: Ia io (assembly GCA_025583905.1). Classification (NCBI taxonomy): domain Eukaryota; kingdom Metazoa; phylum Chordata; class Mammalia; order Chiroptera; family Vespertilionidae; genus Ia; species Ia io. The sequence continues at coordinate 61,168,919 of JAJQQW010000015.1, forward strand.
AGCAGACACTACAAAGAGGGCTTTACATATATTATCCCATTTAATTCTCAATAAACTATACAGTAGTGGTATTATTATGAGCCCATTTCACAGAATGGGTTGCAGAGAGGTTAAGCCACTTGCCCAAAGTCACACAGCTTGTTAGAAGCACAGGCAGATTTGCAACATGGATGAACGTGGAGACCACAATGCTAAGTAAAATAAGCCAGATACAAAAAAACAAATACTGTATGATCTCACTAATAGGTACAATCTAAAAAAGTCAAACTCACAGAAGCAGAGGATAGAATGGCAGTTGCCAGGAGCTAGGGGCGTGGTAGAGAGGAATAGCAAGATGATGGACTAGAAGCACAAACTTTCAATTTTATAGGTGATTAAGTTCTCAGTTATAAGATGAATAAGCCCTGGGGATGTAATGTACAGCATGGTGACTACAGTTAATAATACTGTCTTGTGTACTTGGAATTTGCTAAGACAGATCTTAAATGTTCTTACCACACACATATACACAGTGGTAACTGTGTGGGGTGATGCATGTGTTAATTAGCTTGATTGTGGTAACCACTTTACAACGTACAACTATGTCAAATCATCATGTTGTATTCTTTAAACACATACAATTGCTATTTGATAATTATAATGCAATAAAGCTGAAAAAATAAATAAAAGGGGAAAGGGGCAGCACAGGCAGATGGAAACCTAGGTCTAGCTAAAGTCTGTGCTCTTAACCATTGTACTCGACTTTTTCCAATCGAGGGAGAAACTCACCTTTTCAACTACAGTGTAAACCAGATCCCACTTTATGTTAAAAAATTATCCATCACGGGATAATTTTTAGTGTCTTCCACCTTTCCCCTCCAAGATACAAAAACAACCAGAACGAATGGATATAAAGAACAAACATCTTTGTTAACCAGGGAGAAAGAAGGCTGAAAGACTGCCCAGCCTAGACCACAGAACCGAACAGACTCAGACTTGAAAATGAGGCATTCATGCCAAAACCAGGTCCCTTTGGGATTCTGTCCAGCATCTCATGTCCAGGGTCTTGCACCTTCAACATGTCACATACGTATTTTCACATAGTTAATTCTGACTGGATAACGGTGCTGCTAGGCCCAGTTGGTGATTTCAGAATCGGTGTTTACCAGATGTTGGAGCTTCCACTAAAAATATTACTGTGCTGGGCACAAAATCACCAGGTTACTCATACACACAGTTATGTTCAGTTTCAGGAAACAGTTGTGCTTTGTTTTAAATTGTGGTTTAAAAAAACACCCACATTAAATTGAAACCGTTGTTTTCTGATAAAATAAAAAGCACCTGGTAGTCCTATCTCTCACTGCATAAGATGCTGTGCTTCTCTCACCTACAAAACCAGAACGTCTCCCTCCGCGCACAGACACCTGCTCCATTGCAACATTCACTTCCTTCACTCACAAACCACAGGTTTGAGCTTCTAGTTCAAGATCTACGACCATCACAGAACTGGGGCTCTGGAAGGTGCCTCCCACAGCGAACCGGGCATGAGTCACTTAATCGCTCTTAAGATTAATCGTAAAAACAAGAGCAGCAGATAATGCTTCCTGGCGGCTTATCAGATGCCGCGCACTGTGCTAAAGGCACGTACCTGGAGTTGTCGCCTCTAATCAGCACAGTAGCCTAGGTGGTGCCCTCATTACACCCAGCTTAACGAGGGAGAGAGTGACGCTGAGCAGGGTTAAGGAACGTGCCCAACGCCACTCACCTGGATGCTGCACACAGAACTCGAACCTGGTCCCTCAGACTTCAAAGCCCAAACTCTCAACTAGCGCACACAGGCTGTCTCTCTCTTTCCTCACAAAGCGTGGCAGAGACCGCCACTCCCACTTCCCTGGGAGCACAAGGCAGGATGTGCAGGGACTTCTCCCAGTCTGAAGTTCTCCCAGCAGATCCACGGGCCAACCATGTACTCAGCACTGGGCTAAGGGTGGAGGGAACATAAAAAGGAAGAGAGAACAGATCCCTGCCTCCAAGGACTTGACAATCTAACCTACATTGATCTAAACCATAATCTCTTTCTCTCTAGGATATTTTTTACCATAAACCACAGTTAGAAATATATTTCCATCATGACCCAGGGCACAGACAGACACACACACACACACACACACACACACACACACACACACACACACACACACACACACACACACACCAAGTCTTACCATGAGTGATGTGCTAATATTTTTTTATCCTGTCTCCTTTCTTTTTTTTTTAACGTGTCCACCCACAAATTAATTTTGTAACTGTGGGTTATGATGACAGCTTGAAGAGCCCTGCTCTAGAATACCCGGTTTTAGCTTTAATTTTGTTTTTTTAATGTCAGGAAGTTCATCCTTAGATCTAATTTAAGTTTCTTGGGATGTCAGGTTAATTAAATTTGTATGGCTGGGTTTGTCCTCAGGGCAGAGGCAGCAGCGTATCACACATTGGTTAAGGCCCTGGAACTGGAATCACAGACCTGTGTTCAAATGCTGACTGGCTCACCTCCATGCTAGCGAGGTGACTGCTCCAGATCTTGGCCTGTAAAATAGGAGATAATACCACTCACCCCTTGGGCTCCTTACAAAGCACCCACCTGGTAGCTATTTCTGTTTTCCTCCGCAGAGGCACTATGATGGGCACGGGGTAGAGAAGGGAATTTAGCCTGGTTTCTGGGACAGACCTGCAAGGGAGGGGACTTTCAGCCCCCCTGGCCTCACTCGGCTCGCAATGCCCCCTGGTGGTTGACAGCCAATTCTTGGGGGGGCAGAGGGATGGCTGTGGTTGCCATCAATCCACTCACAGCCTTCTTTCCACCATGGTAAGTGATCCCAACTCCTTCTAATGTTTTATGTATGTATCAGCTGTGTTCCACATAAAAGTACAACACGAGGATACCTCTATAACAGGGCACAGGCCAAGTCCCTGCCCTGCAGAGCTTGCCGTCAAGCTGGGCAGAGGGACAGGTGAACAGGCACCTGTAAGTCACTGTGCCAGATGGTGTCGCTGAACACTGGGAGCCCAAGGAGAACGGCTCACGCTGCAAAGTCTAGTCCTGAATCCTATTTGCGATCCTCTTGGTAGAACACAGCTTGCAAGTTTCTAATCTAGAACGCATGAAGAAAAGCACCCTTGTCTGCACCCACATCCATATTAGGACTCTCACAACTCCAGGTCCACCTCCCTGACAAGAGTGCAAGTTCCTTGAGGCCAGAGATAAACCTAATCGCTCAGGGTCACATCGCAAATATACACAAAATTGGAATCCCCAACGATCAAACATCACTGGCCACTCTTTCCTGGTTCCTGTGGAACTTGCCTCTACTCATCCGGACTCAAACTTACAAGCGAGGGAGGCAGGGTGGGAGGGAAGGTCTCCCATTAGGTGGTCAGAAACGGAATCTGCTGCATGCTTGAGTAGGCCTTCCCAGAGGCGAGGCCAGAAGTCCTGAAATTTAAAGTCTTCTCAAGATAATTACATACTCATTGTACATGCATGCGCTGAAAGTGTCCAATAGGCACATTTAAAATACCTTCGTTTCTCCTCAGAGGGAAGGCAGGGGAGGGTGGGAATAAGGGAGAGAGATCAACCAAAGGACTTGTATGCATGCATATAAGCACAACCAATGGACACAGAAACCAGGGGGGTGAGGGCATGAGCGGGGGGAGGGGATAAGGACACATATTGTAATACCTTAATCAATAAAGAAAATAAAAATAAATACCTCCTCTTCTCAAATCCTGTTTTAGTAGTTGTTCATTTCTTTAAAAATACTGGGCCTGGACACTTAAGAGTGGCCACATGGCTAACACAGACTTCCAGAGCTCTGGTTCCCGGCAAAGGAAGCAAATACCTGCCACTCCACACTAAACCCAAAAGAGGGGGAAAACCCTGGAGAGGAAAAACCCAGGTATGCATTGTCCTCCCCTTCCCCTCGCATTTGCAGGAGAGGTCAGTTACCAAGGCCCTCGGGGAATTTCTCAGGCCTCCACTTCCGAAGCTGAGATCCATGATCACCCAGTCACGGTGTTTTAAAATAAAGACATAAAGTAAACACCCATTCATTGAGTCCTGGGTAATTTTATATATCTTGCCTGATTTACATCTTACCACACACAGCTCCTTTCGATATTATTACTACCCCCAATTTATAGGATGCAGACTCAGAGAGGAAATGGCTGGGAGGGGAACTAGAATGGGTCCCGGCCCTCTTGACCTCGAACCCCCCTGGGTACCAGTAAGCACAGAGGGCGAATGAAGAGGGCATTCTTTCACTTTCAGAATACAACCGATTCTAAGTAAATGTAAACGCCTGTTCTGGCATTGTTTACAATGCTTTCTGAGGAACCTAAAAGTCTCAGGTCTGTGATGCCCCTTAAGAGTCCCCATGTGGAAAATGGGGGTGACGGTGGCTTGCTGGGCCTGCAGGGTGAGGCAATGCCTGTGCAAAGCCCTTCAAACTGATTCGCCAGCAAATATAAAGGCCCGTGAGCAGCAGCATTACTGCCAGCACTCCCTAAGGAGCTGAGGGGAAAGAAACTGCAGAGAAAGACAAAGCCAACACACATCCCAAAGCCTATGTTCACGCCTCAAAAACGTAGGGCAAGCAGAGTACTGAAGAACATTCGGGTCGACAGCCGGTGCACACGGAGGACGCCGTTAAAACGCCTCCGTCACCATCTACACCTCATGGGTCGCGCCGCCTCACTGCACCCACCCAAGGATGGAGGCGAGAACACCTAGAGAACAGGAAAATGCAACAAAGAGCGCAAACTGAGAATTCTGTGGTCCAGTGATCCCAGAGTGAGAGCCTAAAACACAACTCCAGCGCCACCCGGAAGCCCTTGTAAGTTGGGGACCTGCATCCCCAACACCCACAGCTGCCTCCTCTGAGAGGAAGGTCCCGCCTCTCCTGGGGCCCAGGAGCTGCAATCCTGCTCCCCATTTCCAGCCAGGGCGTCTTCCAACCCTAGGGCTCCCGAAGGACCCATAGGATGGAGACAGAAGGCAGAGTCTGGCCAAAAGGACCTGTGTTCAAATCTCTGGATTTGCTACTTGCCCACTCAGCTGGTGGGCACATTACGGAACCATCTGACTGTTTCTTCATCTGTAACGCACACAATAATCCCATTTCCAAGGTTGTGAGGACTAAATGATAAAATGTGCATAAAAGGATCAACACAGTAAATCAGCCACCACCAACTATCCTATATAATAATTCTATATAATAAAAGGGTAATATGCAAATTGACCCTAAAGGCGGAACTACCAGAACGACCACTGGACCAGTCACTATGAGGCGCATTGACCGCCTCTCGGTCCCATTCCCCAGCCGGCAGGCTCCGATAGCCTGATGGCAAACAGGGAACTGGGGGTGGGTGGCCGGGGATGCGGGCGGCGCCAGGCCAAGGGCCTCGCCCCACCGGTCACCCCACACACAAAGGGTGACACGTGGCGGGGGCGGGGCCGGCTGTGGGCAGCTGGGGAAGATGGCACTGATCGCAGGCCAGGCCTAGGGACCGTACCTGCCCACAAATTTCGTGCGCTGGGCCTCTAATACTAAATAAGCAGTAGCCAACCTCCTCTGAGTACAAATCAATTTGATTCCTTAAAAGAAAAATGTTTCATGAAGTTAGTGAGGATCAAGCATTCTCAGGAAGCCCAAGGAAGCAGGGGAGGAACTACACTCCCCCGCCTCTTGGAGGATTCTGAGAGCTCTCCACCTCTGGCTCTCCTACAGGGAAAAGGGGTGTCTGGTTACCTCCACTCTCTCACACTTTATAAATACACCACACGACCAGTCAGAGAGCCTTACCACCAACCTCTGGGCAAACAAGTACAACAGGATCCGGAAATGTAATGTCCATGCAGGCCGGCCACACTCGGTTCAAAATAGATATCCGTGACCTACTTAGCCTTCGAGTACTGTTCTCAAAGCCAACGGCAAGCGGGCGGTGAGGCAGGGTGGCTGCAGCAGGGCCCTGCCCAGGACCCCTGGCCTTCCCGGTCAGATGAAATGTGCACTGAAACAGTGATGACTCAAAATGATCTCAGGGGTAGCTAGACAGAAACCCCAGCTTTAAAACAGCTGATTCAAACGGGTTTTTTTTTACAATAAGTCACAGAAGCCACACTAATAGTTCATTGCCTCTGACCAACGATGCATTTTCACTCACTTAGACTGAAGGCTACAGTCTCAGGACAGTCACTTTTCAAGCTCCCTAACCTCACCCCCATCACTGTTTCCTGAGTCTATGCATCTTCACCATGGAACAGTGGGTTCCTGAGAGTCAAGACCCTGTCTTCTTGATCTTAATATTCCACAGTGTCTTGGTGCAATGAGAATCAAACACTAGGTTGACTGTGAGAAGGTGCGCTCCTGCCCTCACCAGCGAGTCCTCCAGATCCCAGCCCACTCGCTCGCTTGGCTACTCAACACTGGAGACTAAGAAGAGACAGACTGGTGTTTGCTACAAAGACAATGAAGAGGCTCAGGACCAGGGGAATAGACAGCATACTTTCAACTACCACATAGCTACAAAGTCATCCCCACATTACAATTCACTTCACCACGGAGATGCGAGTCTTCAGGAGGGTGAATCCGAGGACCCTGGCAGGTACACGTTGGAGTACATCCCAGAGCATTCCAAACAGGTAGACGAGGGGACACTGTGCTTTACCAACTAAGCCATGGCGGAGGAAGTGAGCTGATGGGAAAAGCAAACAAAGCAAACCTGCTGCTCTTCACTTCCAAATCCATCCTCCTCTTGAAGTCAGCCCCAGATGGTCCACGCCCCACCACCGTACACCCAAAATTCCCATCGCAGGAGTGTGCTCGGCAGCCCTTTAGTTTACCTAGCACTTTTCTCCCACATCATGACACGTAATCATCTACAACTGTGGAAGGCAAGTAGGACAAGCATCTTTATCACCCACTTAGAAATGAGGAAACCGAGACCAAAGCGTGTCTACCCACACGGTAAAATCAGGACTAAAGCACAGACCTAACTCAGGCCTTTCTCTAAAGCAGGGGTGGGGAACCTTTTATGTGACAAGGGACAATTGGATATTTATAACATCATTCTTGAGCCACACAAAATTATCAACTTAAAAATTACCTGCTATATTTGGTCAAACATTTAATTAACTCACCCCTAATGCCTTGGCAGGGCCAGACCAAATGATTTTGCAGGCCTTATACGGACCGCGGGCTAGACGTTCCCCATCCCTACTCTAAAGTCCCCCAGCACAGTGCACCCAGATCTGACATAGCCAGGTATCTAAACTCGAGGCCACTGCTCTTTCCTCTGCGCCCCACTGCTGAGCACCTCCAGAGGCAGAATTCTAACACACAACCCTTCCCAACACAGCAGCCCACACACTTCAACCTTCGTCACAGAAACAGGAGCACCCAGTCATCAACCCCGGTGCCCATCAGCAGGCAGCACCCATGTCTGCCTCGAGTATGCTGAGCAGGGCTGAGTACCCACTGACATACACACAAAGCCCAACCCTAGAACTCTCAAAGGGGAGAGACACACTAGCAACTAGCTTTCTGCAAGCAAGTGGTGAGGGCGGGCAGGGTAAGTAACCATGGACTCCAACATCACAACCGGAGAACCCACATCTCTGAGTCTCTGCATCCTGGGTTCAAATCCTGTCTCTGGAACTACTTCCTCTCAGGGATCTCAGGCAAACAACTGTTTTTTTCCTAAGTCTCAGTTCCTGGATTTCACAAAGGATTTCACAAAGAATGTATTTAATGCACAGAACTACACAAGATGGTTAAAAAGGTAACTATAAAAAGGTTATGGGTATTTTACCACAATAAAAATAAGCCCACATTCAGATTTTAAAAAGGTTCTCACAGATTCATAGTAAGGATTAAATAAGATATTGTAATGGCAAGTTTTAACATTATTTAGCACATATTAAATCCTGACAAGTAGCTATTTATTATTTAAAGTAATTTTAACTGATTTACATACAAAGACAACACATGATCAATGTAGAAAATGGTGAAAAATCCTATCCTATATAATAAAAGCCTAATATGCAAATCAACCAAACGTTGGAACAACCAGTCGCTATGATGCGCACTGACCACCAAGGGGTAGACACTCAACGCAGGAGCTGCTGACAGTCAAGGCAGGTGCCAGCGGGGACCCCCCAATCGCCCCACTGGTTGCCCCACTGAGGGAGGTGACCAGCGGTGGCAGCAGGGGGCGGGGCCAGTTGGCGAGCAGGCAGCAGCGGGGAGCGGAGCCAGTGAGTGGGCGGCACCAGGCCGGCCAAGGCAGGTGCCAGTGAAGTCCCCCCCCCCCGGCTCCGCCCCATCACTCCACCAGTCACCCTACAGATCAGCCCTGACGGCTGGCCAGGCCTAGGGACCCTACCCGTGCACAAATTTCGTGCACTGGACCTCTAGTATAAAGATAAAAAAAAATCTCCTGTGATACCAAAATCCAGAGGTAGTCACTGAAATTAAATTCTTTACAGTATTTTTTCCCCATGCACAGACATTTCTTAAATTGGGAATGTAATGTACATACAATTTTATAGTAATGATCCACCCTTTTCTGCCTTGCCAGTAATTGCAAAAACAATTCTCACAACAACATCCAGAAATAAAGGGACTCTGTTCAAGGCAAGAATAAAAAGTTGCATGAAACTTGAGGAACAAGGAGCTCACGTTGAACAACTGGAGGCACCTGCTCCAGAGCCAGGATGGAGATTTAGGCCAAATCCCCCGCCACCTGCTCCTCCTTTCCCCATCAACGTTGGCCCAGAAGGCAGGCGCTCTGGGGGGTTTGGCCAAGCAGGAGAAAGGCCGAGGGGGGCTCCGTGGCAGCTCTGCATGTGTCAGGCTCCACAGGACAGGGCTCACGTTCCCACTTCCCTCAGGAGCGTCCACTGTGACCAAGGGATTGGGTGCAGGGTGGACAGGGACCATCTCATCCGACCCCCAGTTCAAGATGAGATGACAACTGAGGCCCAGGGAGGCCAATGACTTCCCCAAGGTCACAGCGATGTGACCAGTCCTCATACGGGGTCTTGGGGCCAGAAGACAGAGCTCTCGGGGCGCTAACTCCCAGCATGCTGCCTGCTGGGCACCAGGGGCCCACATCCGGTAGGTCCTGCCCATCAACAAGGATTTCTTTATTAAGCACTTGGGTGTGCACGCACAGAAACAAAGGCCACCGGACACAGGAATGGAGATGTTTTAGGGGAACACTTGGCGTCCCGTCTGGCTCCCACTCTTGGGCGAGGCCTCTAACAAGACCAGACTCCACAGACCCCTGGGGGTCCTCCCTGCATCAAAACTTATCACCTGGCAGAGAGGGCGGCACAGTTCAAAGGCAGCTCCTCTCAGGAAGCGCTCGGGTGTGGGGGGGGGGGGGGGGAGCACGCCCAGAAATAACTCTGGAGAAGGAATTACAATCTCACAAATCACTCTGTTAATGTTTATTTTCTAGCTAGGAACAGTCTTCACAACTTTCATTTCGAATGGCTGTGTGTTTTGTTTGGGGGGAGGAGGGGGGGGACGTAGGAGGCGGGGAGGATAAGTGAGTAGCTCCCAAAGGCAATTCCTGAAATCCTTCCGAAGAGCAGCTGCTCCCGGCTCCGGCTCCTGGCTGGGGAAGTCTATTTCCATCTCCGCTTACACATAATTACGTTCTAAAGCGGTGCCCCCCAGAGGGGTGACAGTGCCAGGGGCCTCCCAGATCGCCTCGCTCAGTGGGCGCTCCTGGCGCTACCCTCGTCGGTGCGGCAGGGAGAGGGCCTGGAGGCAGGCCACCCACAGCCCACGGCTCAGAGCTCTAATCTCAAACACGTCAGGCCCTTTCCCTTTGAGGCCCAAAGAGGAAATTAAATGTCAGCCGGATAAGGAGATTTCCCTTCAGCTCCGACGCCAAGGAATCTGAAATTTATGATTCCCACAGCAACCGAGCAAGCCAAACCAGCACAGGCCTCCGACTGTCAGGCCAGGCGGCTAAGGGCAAGCCACCGCCTGGCGTTCCTTCTTCCCAGTGAGTGATACTCAGCCCACAGGCCTAAGTGTTTTGGCAAAAGGGAACAGCACTGTGCCCAACGCTGCAGGTCGGTTACAACGCGGGCAGGAGAGAGAGGGCGCCGGGCCGTGTACAGGGACCGCACAACCGCTCCCTCGGTCTCCGGGCAGGTCCTTTTGGACGTCCCTCCTTGCCCTGCAATTTTTCAAGGCCAAGTGTGGCTGCTGCCCCTGGGAGCTGACTCAACGGCATAGTGACTTTATTATCCACAGCAGGACCTGAAGAGCTGAATGCGTCGACTCACACACTGGCCAGATTTCCTAAATCTGGTGGGTGGTAAACTCCATTCCCACAGGCACCCTGTCCACCAGGCAGGCCCGGGACTAGAGGAGAACACACGGCTGGGAGCAGGGCTGCGGCTCGCGCTGGGCGTCCTGGCAGTCCCAGCCACCCCAAACCTGCCCGTCTACTTTCTCTTCTTCATGCTTGTGGTTTACGTGTGGGGAGATGGGTGGGTGAAAAGGCATCTAGATTCTAGGAGAGAGAACAGACAACAGAAAAGCGTAGTGGATTAAGAGTCAACTGTAATCCCAAGCAAATGTACAAACTAATTCTTTGAATGTCTGGCAGCAATTTAAAAAGGACATGTAAGGATTTAATCCTTTTCATTGTGTAGAGGGCCTCCTGGTAAGGCACCTGAGCATTCTATATTGGTCCCTCTTATCCTTTAGGCCAAGAGAAACCCTCTTTTCACAATTCAATTGCTCACAGCTGTTGCATGAGCTCTCTGTTCATGTCGAGGTTGAAGTCTCGTGATGACTGGTGCCATGGATCTGTCTCTCACCCAGTGGGGCAAACTGAGCCCTCCCTGGAGAAGAAACCCGGGTTCCAAAAGATATGTGATCAGTGCTGGGGCCCCGCCAGCAGGCGAGGGGATCCCATGGCAGGTGCTGGGCATGGAGGCCACGGGGGCATAGGCGACCAAGGAGACAAAACTGAACCTCACGTCACTCTGCTTGGCCCCGGAGGATGGCTGGTTAGCCAGAGACGGGTAAGATTCCTCAAGGAAGGAACAACCTAAGACAGGCACAGTTGCAGAGGGGCCATCAGGAGAGAATATGGGGATCAACAGAGGTGGGGCACAGACCCTCACCCCCCCCCCCCAACATTGCAGGGGCCTGAATCATAGCCCCTTCTGAGGGAGGTCTCCTGCCCCCATGGCTGCTTCGTGCTTCCCATGCCCAGCTCAGATCAGGACCCAGGTGACCGACAGAGACTTGGCCGACAGCAGCTGCCCTCTCACTCCAACAAGAATTGTTTGAGTTGTCTTGTACCCATGGTGCGGGGAAGTGGGTTTACGATATCTAAATCCAGCCTACCACCAGGAATGCTCAGGACCTACTCAAGAAGGCAAATAATCCCTTCCACCAATATTTACAGGGTAAAATAAGATAGTTGTTAGAGTAATAAATTTGATAGTAAAACAGTAGTCAAGTTTTCAGGCAAATTTAAATTGGCTAGTTGAAACAAGCGAATATTCTAGAAAAATTAATTGTACTGGACAAAAAGGTGTTCCTAAAGTGTTAACTAAAATCTTTATTGGTACTTCATCTCATGATAAAATTGTGCACCATGTAATGAACCTAAAACAGTAATATTATAGTGCAAAAAATTAAAATTTAAAAGCCATCAAGACTACATTATAAAATTTTCAAAAGCCTCCTAACATTTAAATCAAAAAAAGGAGGGGATAGTAGAGGAATATCATGTAAGGAAAAATATCCTGTAAGTAAATTACATCTAGAAAATTAATACTTTAGAAAATTAATTGTAAGGCTAAAAGCAAGACACCCATGAAAAACACACAAGGTGACAAAACAAGCCAGAGGAAAATCATTTGGGCAAAAAATGAAAAAGGATCCCCAGTCAAATTTATAGAAAATATTCCTTTATTAACTTTTGGTCGAGAATATGTTTGTATATTTTCAGAAAACAACTCCGAGACCATGTGGATTCCAGCAACAGAAAGGAATCGACAGGACTACTCCAGCCATGAAGACAGAAGAGAAGCAGTCCAGAGACGGAAGATGCTGATGTGGCCTTCCCATACTAGCAGTTAACAGCTGTGCATCACTGCAGGTTGCCCAGGACCAAACCAGACAGAGTCGGACCTGCATTACCACCATTTGTCCACCATCCAGAACTGAAATGTCATTGCTGACATGTACACATAAGGAACTGTTGGACATTGAAATTGGGTCTCAAAAGAACTGTTGACCCAGAAAGAAACTCACTACACACTGATTCATTTGCCTGTCACCATAACCATTATTGCTTGTCTCATTTTCGGTTCTTATAAGTGTATTTCTAATAGCACATGATCTCACTCATCTAGGGGAAATAATGAACAACATAGACTGATGAACAAGAACAGACCCAGAAACAAGGAGGCATGGATCAGACTGTCGGGCCTCACGGGGAGGGTAGGGAAGGGTGGGGGCAAAGGGAAGAGATCAACCAAAGGACTTGTGTGCAAGCATATGAGCCTAACCAGCGGTTAAGGACAACAGGGGGGTGGGGGCATGTGTGGGGAGGGGTGAGGGATGGGAATGGGGGGATGAGGACAAATATGTGATACCTCAATCAATAAAGAAATTAGAAACAAATAAAATTTAAAAATAAATAAATAAATAAATAAATAAATGAAATAAAAAATAAAAATAAAAAAAGAGTCAACTGTAAAAATGAAACTGCCATTTGACCCAGTGATCCCACTTCTAGGAATATATCCCAAGAAATCAGAAACACCAATCAGAAAAGATATATGCACCCCTATGTTCATAGCAGCACAATTTACCATAGCTAAGATTTGGAAACAGCCTAAGTGCCCATCAGCAGATGAGTGGATTAGAAAACTATGGTACATCTACACAATGGAATACTACGCTGCTATAAAAAAAGAAGGAATTCTTACCATTTGCAACAGCATGGATGGAACTGGAGAGCATTATGCTAAGTGAAATAAGCCAGTCAATGAAAGAAAAATATCACATTATCTCACTCACTTATGGATAATAAACAACATTATAAACTGATGAACAAAAATATATACAGAGGCAGAGCAGCATCGAACAGACTGTCAAACTACAGCGGGAAGGCTGGGGAGGGTTGGGGGGAGAGGGGGTAAGAGATCAACTGAAGGACTTGCATGCATGCATATAAGCATAACCAATGGACGCAAGATACTGGGGGTTAGGAGAGGCTGAGGGGAGGTCAATGGGGAAAAAAAGGAAACATATGTACTACTCTTTGTAATACTTTAAGCAAGAGAATAAAATTTAAAAAAAAAAAAGTGTCAACTGAGCACTAACCTTTAAGAAAAAACAGCAACCCTGGACAATTTGTCTCACTGGTTAGTGTCGGCCTGAGGAATGAAGGGTCAGGGGTTTGATTCCCGGTCAAGGGCATGTACACGTACCTTGGTTGCAGGCGTGATCCCTGACCCTAGTCAGGGTGCGTCCGGGAGGCAACCAATCAATGTGTCTCTCTCACATGGATGTTTCTCTCTCTTTGTCTCCCCCCCTCCCTTCCATTCTAAAAAGCAATGCGGGGGGGGGGGGGGGGAATATCCTCAGGTGAGGATTAACAACAACAACAAACTGCAGAGAAACAGTGGCTACAAAATATCTACGGGGCAAGCACAGTGCCAGAATGGCCATCTGGACGGAAAAAAGGCTAAAGGAGCTGGTCCTACTTCCATTCGTGCTCACAGCCACAGCAGCAGCTCCCACCTACGTCCTCTCAAAGACTGGCAAGGACCTACTTGACTTCTGACCCCCTCACATACCTCTGGGACCTCATATCTCTCTCTCTCTCACACACACACACACACACACACACACACACACACACACACACACTCTCTCTCTCTCTCTCTCTCTCTCTCTTCAACCATGCTGTCCCTACACCATCCCAGCAGTTGCATGTGCCCACCTCAAGGCCTCTGCCTACCATGCTCTCCCTCCACAGGCGGCTTTGTCCCCACTCCCCTCCTCCAGATGGAAGCTCAAACACTGAGCAAGGCCTGCCCTGATCACCTCCCAACACCTCCCACCCCACCTCTGCCCCGGCACGTCCCCGGCTTTTCATCTCCACCTCACATACGGTGCTGGATTGAACAGTGTCCCCAGAAAGCCACGACCTCCTGCCACCGTGGAATGTGACCTCATTTGGATATAGGGTCTTTGCAGACATAATTAGTTAAGATGAGGACACAATGGAACAGAGCGGGCCCTAATCCAAGAACGGGGGTCCTTAAAAGAAAATTAGAGAGAGACCCAGGGAGAAGGCCATGCGATGACCGAGGCGGAGAGCAGAGCTCGGCCCCCACAAGCTAAGAACAGCAAGGATGGCCGCAGCACCAGCAGCCAGGAGAGGGGACCGGAAGGTGCTCCCTCAGAGCCTCCAGCCTGGGAGAGAATGGACCTCTGCTGTTTAATTTTGTCACAGGAGCCCTAGGAAATGAACACACATACCGTGACTTTCACTTACTGTCGCCCCTCCCCAGAAAATAAACCCCAGAAGAAACGGATCTGACCTTCTTTTGTTCAGTACAACGTGACCAACACAGAGAACAGTGTCTGGCACCAGTAGGCGCTAAGTAAATGCTGAATGAAGTATGAGTGAGTGAGGGTAAGTGAGGAGGGAGGCAGGGGTGCTGCACCCATTCTACAGAGGGCAAAACTGAGCGGCTGATAGCCTAACTCTGCTCAGAGAGAGAAGAGCCAGGACCAGAATTGACATGGGACTTTGGGTGTTAGTTCAATAAATAATACTGAGCTCCTCCAGGTACTAAGTGCTCCTCAGGGCAGCACCATTCCCAGTGATCACTTACCACTTGTGGGTGGAGGACAGGCGCCGGCTCAGCCCTCCCTCACCGAGGCCGGGACCCTGAACAAGTATCGCACCTCTGGGCCTCGGGGTCCGCATCTGCAAGGTGAAGTCCACCCGCTCTCTAGGGGCCGACAGGCTTGTTTAGTGGGTGCTGCTTCTGAGAAGCCTCAGACCTGGGAGCCAAGGTGGGTCTCCGTCCACTGACTTACCCTTAGGGCAGTGCACTGGGCACTCACCACACCCTACTTTGAAATCTCTCATACCGCAGGCCACCGTTCTCCCACGGGCACAGTTCATTCTCACCCACATTATCTGGACTCACGTCACAGTCCTCTGCAAGCCATGCCGTGTGCCCAAGCCCCACCTGCATCCTTGCTGCATGGCTCTGCTCCTCCCAGGACCACGGACAAAAAGCTCACCCACCAAGCTCAGCCTCCAAGAGCAAGGTTTCCTTGTCCCCATCTGAACCTCACAGCCTGACCGGCTTCAGACGTCTTGGGTACAGCCTTCCCCACACTCAATCCGCAGTTCGCAGACCTCCGGTTTGGGTAAACCATCGGCAAACAAGTTAAAGACTTCAAATGAACTTGCTGTCATACACAAACATGCATGCACATGAACACATGCACAGACATTACTCACTGAGTGGCATAAAAGACCAGCACAGACTTCAACCCAGGGCCAGCTCTGCTAGCAACACCCACCCAGGCAGCTCTGCTAGCAACACCCACCCAGGGCCAGCACTGCTAGCAACACCCACCCAGGCAGCTCTGCTAGCAACACCCACCCAGGGCCAGCACTGCTAGCAACACCCACCCAGGGCCAGCACTACTAGCAACACCCACCCAGGCAGCACTGCTAGCAACACCCACCCAGGGCCAGCACTGCTAGCAACACCCACCCAGGGCCAGCACTGCTAGCAACACCCACCCAGACAGCTCTGATAGCAACATCCACCCAGGGCCAGCACTGCTAGCAACACCCACCCAGGGCCAGCACTGCTAGCAACACCCACCCAGGGCCAGCAGTGCTAGCAACACCCACCCAGGGCCAGCACTGCTAGCAACACCCACCCAGGGCCAGCACTGCTAGCAACACCCACCCAGACAGTTCTGCTAGCAACACCCACCCAGGGCCAGCACTGCTAGCAACACCCACCCAGGCAGCACTGCTAGCAACACCCACCCAGGCAGAACTGCTAGCAACACCCACCCAGGCAGCACTGCTAGCAACACCCACCCAGGCAGCACTGCTAGCAACACCCACCCAGGCAGCACTGCTAGCAACACCTACCCAGGCAGCACTGCTAGCAACACCCACCCAGGCAGCACTGCTAGCAACACCCACCCAGGCAGCACTGCTAGCAACACCCACCCAGGCAGCACTGCTAGCAACACCTACCCAGGCAGCACTGCTAGCAACACCCACCCAGGCAGCACTGCTAGCAACACCCACCCAGGCAGCACTGCTAGGAACGTAACCAGTTAGAAGGTACAAGCGTGAGCTCTGAAGCAGGGCAGGCCTGACTCTGAATGCCAGCCCTGCCTCACCTGACTTTACTTTTCTGTACTTCAGTGACCTCATCCCACGGGTCTCAATGTGCTGCCTACACATGCTTGCTTCCTCAGGGGAGAGGTTGGCAGAAATACCCCGGCAGGTTACACCCCAATTAAAGTGCTCAATTCTAGAGCTTCCCCAAACCCACTGGGCAGCTCAGCCCTCAGGAGGCAGACCTTTGCAGAGCAACTAACACTGTAGTTTTTTCCCCACATCTGGAAACAGGCAGCACGTAGCAGGTGGAGAAGAGAGAAAGAATCCCAACCCCCAGAGTGAGGAGACTCGGACCCCCATCTCCCTATCTCCACTCAGTAAGGGCCAGCCAGAGGCAGGAGCGGCACTTCACCTCAAAGGGCCTGGCTCAGCACCCCTCCCACCCCCAACCAAAGGGAGAAGTTGTACTAGGGACCAGCACTCTTGATCTATGCATTTAGGGCCCTGGGGTTTCACAGCAGGACTGCTGTGCGGAGTCAACACCAGACCTGCCCTCCTCCCCTCCCAAGGCTCCCTGCCAAACCTTCCCCTTCACCCCCTCTTACTCCCACAGCCCCCACCCACCCAAATCTGCCTGTAGTCAGCTCCTCGTCTCTTGGCCTCCTCGTCTCCTGGCCTCCTCGTCTCCCGGCCTCGTCTCCTGGCCTCCTCGTCTCCTAGCCTCCTTGCTTTAACAATACTCGATTATGGGCAGTTTTATATTTAGCAAATGTAATGTGCATTCATGCACTTAACATTTATGAAGGAAAAAGGAACACAAATAATGTGCATTCATGCACTTAACATTTATGAAGGAAAAAGGAACATCACTTACAATTACTGAGTCCTTACTAGGTAATATGCTGAGTGTGTTACAAACCTTACTCTCTGAATCCTCACAACAGCCCTGTGAGGTTGGTACTATTATTCCTGGCTTACAGATGAGGAAGCTGAGGACCAGGGGATAAAATAACTTTGCTTACATCCCACAGCCATAAGGTGCTCAGTGGGAGCTGGAACCCCCTGGTCCTGACCCTGGAGCATCCTCTATCACTCTCTTCTCTGGTCCCCTTGAATGGCAGGTAAAGGACACTCACCCAGTAGGCCAGAGGTTCCCCAAACCCACTGGGCAGCTCAGTCTGCAGGGATGGTCAGAGGCAGGGGAGTGGGAGGGAGGAGGAAGGGAGGAGGGAGAGGGGACGCTATTCATGAGGGCCCCCAGATGCCTCCTCTACCAGGTCAGACCCTTGGAACACCATCTAAGAGACCATGGCTTCCCCCCAAAGCACGCTGGCTAAGGGGCAAAGCATCACAATATTCCAACAAGCCAGGAGATGGGCACTGATCACCACACCCCTGAAGGAAAGGCCCACCGCACACAGAACCTTGCTTCACCCCATTCATGGAGGCTATTCCAGAAGCAAGAGGGACTGATTTTCCGGCAAGTGATCTTTACGTGTTCTCCCAGCTCAGCCCCCCAGTCTCGAATTCCTGCCTCAGCAACACAGGACTGATGGGTCTCAATGTGCTGCCTACACAGGCTTGCTTCCTCAGGGGAGAGGTCGGCAGAAATACCCCGGCAGGTTACACCCCAATTAAAGTGCTCAATTCTCGTACCCAGCCTCCGGGAGAAGCGAAGAGAATGGCAAACCAGGAGTGCTTGCTTCCAGAGCCGCGGGGGTCACCCTGGCAACAGGATGCTCACACCTTGGTCCTAGAGAGCTCAGCTCCGCACTTTCTGTGGTTACTATGGAAGCGACCACTAAGATCCAGAGGCCAAATGAGGAGTCTCATAGCCTCAATCATAATCAATGAAATGCCTCCTCACCACAACCCATGTCCTTCCCCTAGACTGAATGGCAGCCCACAGCAAATGGGCAACCTCATACAGTCCTGGCCGTTTAAACCAGTACAGCCCTTGAGAGCACAGCGTGGGTATTGCTATCACAGTTTAAATGTGTGAAACTTTGACACACCAGTTCCACTTCTGAGAAACGCATGCATATGTGCGTAACAGTAGGTATGTGGGAAGATATAACAGCAAAGCCAAAGAGTTAGTTCAGATGTCTCTCAAGGGGGGCTGCTTATAAATTGTGATCTATCTATACTATAAAATATTTTTTAGACAAAAGAGAAATAAAAAGAGTTACATGCTTGAAAAGATCTACAAGACATATAATGGGAAAAGAGAAAATAACAAAATGATATATATGATGCGACCAGATTGATGCTTACAAACAAAACAAAACAAAACAAAACTAGCTGTATTTGTGTCTATCCAGGCTGATGAATAATTTAGGATACGCATCACACTGGTCACCTCTGAGAACCCAGCAGGGAGGCGGTGCGTAGGGAAGGGGAACTGGATGAAGGAGGACTTTACATTTTCTCCTATGCACTACTACGTACTCTTTGAATGGGAGTGTGGGGCTTAAGAGTGTAATATATTCATTTTTTAAAGCGAATGAACTGGTTAAAAACCACCACGACCAAACCAGGGTTCTTGTCCTGCTGTGAAATTATCACACCAATCTGAACAAGTTTGGTGCCCACTTCCAGGTCTTCCCAAGAGTGACTGATCAAGTTCTAGTCCCGTTTCTAAGCCACTGGTGAGAGGCAGGATTGGGATCAACAGGGAAGAAGAGAGATGTGAGAGGTAAGGAACACTTCTGGGAAGGCTCTGTGCAAGGTGCAAACCTGTCCTACCCTGAACCTGCACAGCTCCAAACTCACTGTGCCTTTCACCCCACAGAATGAGAGAAAACAAAGCAGGAACCGAGATTGCGAGAGAATTTCAGGATTAAGGGAGAATGCTCTTTCCAACAGCAGAGGAAAAGCCACCCACGGAGCTGCTTCCAGCAAAGTCAAGGAAAAGGCCTGGCCAAACGCCACCTCCCGGACAAAGGCGTGTGTGCCAGGCTCCTCAGACTGCGGGCACAGCCAAGACTGGCAGCCCCGAGGCCCACTCATGTGAGTCCCCTCCACTTCGGCAGACAGCCCAGAGATCTTTTCACACTCGCTGCTGACATCCAAACTGATCAAACCAGATGGCTCTGCCAACAAAACAGCAACAATGTGGAAAAGGGAGACATAAATCAATGGTATCCTGGCGAAATATGTAACTATTCTTTCTGCTTGCCAGCAGAGGCACTTCTGTGGACTCCAATATTTAATCAGTATCTCTTTTGTTTCCCAGTAATAATTAAAACAAACACACACACACACACACAGCTAATATGAAGCAAAAAGAAAAATAAAAACCAACGGGCTTAGCTTAGGACATAATGTTTAAGAGGCAGGCGAGACAGCTGACATGGCCAGGCAAAAATGCTCCTCCCATTAAAACAGGTACCCTGATAGCACCAGCCAAACTCACTGGGCACTTTCACAGTCTGCAGCTGGGGGGCTGCCAAGAGGTGCCCTTCAGACAAGGAAAAGAGGTCAAAATCTTGGAGGGAAAGGGGTACCATCCAGCAAAGGTAGGGGAGCTGAGCCTTCTGCAGTGGCTCACCGCAGAGATGGCTTATGACTGCGATGCCAGGAAGCAGGCAATCCAACAAAGGTAACCCTGGGAATAAAGGTAACCTTCCTCCCAAAGAGCATGCAGCTCCCCAAAATCCAAAACCAGACCAACTGCCCCAAGTGAAGCAAAAACTCTCTGAAGGGCATGCGTGTTATGCCTTTGGGAAAACGGAAGCCCACACAAGTTCCTTACAAAGTCTGGCACTGACTCCAGTGGAGGGCATGAGACTAGCACATTACTGACGTGGTCACCGTACATCCTGATGGGGACGCACGGACATTAGCCACCAGGACTCATCATCTCCCCTTGCTCTGAATCCGGCTCACCCAGGTACGGCCTGGCTCCCCACTGAGGCTGCACCCTTCAGGGGAGGGTGGTCCCACCTCCTCCTCAAAGGGCTGGTCACCTCTGTGAACTCTCCCAACACTCCTCCCTTTCCCAGCCAGCCCAGGCGTGCTGTGTGCCTACAAGTCAGCTCTGTCTAGAGGCAATCAACTCTTGAGGAACAGGCAAAACTGCAGACCACACCCCCTAGTGGATAAACTGGGTCCACCAGGGAACAGTGGGATTTAGGCTACACCCCAGGAAGTTTCCTTCCTTGGGGGTGTTTTTCCTTCAATGCTATGGCTTTGTTTGAATGCTCAAACCAGCATTTCCTAAAGGGGGCATGAGGAATCTGTAAGGCAGAAATGGTAAGGCCAGGGGGTGAGCAGGGGAAGGCGCTTTCAGGTTTCACTCAGGCACCTGCTCCACCGGACACGGGAAACCAAAGGAGGCGACTTTGGTTTCTGCAGAGATTGCTTTCAGTCCACACCATTCGCATCTGCAATTCCGGGGGATGGGGGGACACGAAGCGCTATCCATCCTGACGCATCCCCCTTTCTCCATCACCACTGTCTTAATGTCTTAAGTTCAAGTCCTTGTCATCTCTCATGCCAATTACTCTCATGGACTCATTTCTCCTAATTTCACAGTCTACACCGCCCACGAGCCAGCTTTCTAAAATACAGACCGGACCCTCTCTCCCTTAGTGGAAACCCACAGCCTACAGGACAGAGTGCAACCCTGGCAGCACATGCCAGGCCGCTGCCTGCACAGGTTTTGGAGTCACACAGACCTCAGCTGGCACTGAGACGAACCACTTGCTGGCTACGTGGGCACACTTGTGTCTCTGTGCCATTTCCCCCTCTGTGCACTGGGAATGACACGATCAACCTCCAGAGTTGCTGTGAGGATTAAACCCAAGTTGTAGAGAGCCCAGCTCTACGAGGGCGCCACACGGCCTACCCCCCACCTGGCTCTGGATCTGTGCTCCTCACCACCAGCACGGCTGCTTCACAGTGAATGAATATGAATTACTCAAGAGAAAAGAAGGCACATGGAGATCTAAAAATTAGGGTCATTCATAAACATAAAAATTAGGCTTCCAAAATGTGAAAGAAGCCAGAATTAACCCATTATCAAAATAATGCATGAGGAGAATGGGAAGGGGGGGGGAGCATCACTTTGGGAGGAAATGCTTTTAAAACATACAGCTCTATGATTTTTTGTTTGGACTCCCTTTGTTCCAAAGACTTAGGAAGATTACATTTTTTTCAAACACTCACAAAGAACACATTTCTATTTTTTTAACCTATTTCTTAATTAATATCTTCAGAGGACTAAGAAATATTCTTAAAGACTGACTGAATCTTAATAAAATGCTCAGAGATATTCTGGCACCAGTCACAACAAGCACCCTCGTGGAACTTAATTTCCTTTTCAGCATACTACTTGCTATGGAAACTCGTTTATGATGCCACCACAAGTCAAAATCTGCCTGTAGCATGAGAACTCCAAGGTCCCACAAGAGAGACTCACAGGGCTAGGTGGAACGTGGCCCCATTTACTGAGCCAAATCTGACATCTATCAGATCTCTCCCACGCCAAGCTTTCCAGCTGTGTCAGGTTCAACTCTGCCATCTCCTTCCCAGCCCTTATCTGCCCTGCCCTTCCCCTTTCCCCTCCCCCGCCCCCACCTTATCCTATAGCTCTCCCAATATCTCCCCTCCAGCTAGAAACACCCCACATTCAGTATCTTTTCCCTGCCCATAAAAACGAATAAAAAAGGAGACAAGGGCACAAAACGGGCAAAGGGAAACTAGCTACTTCCATCTTCACCTTCCTATCAAAGACCCTAAGCCAGAATGAAAACAATGACGGAAGGGTGGCTTCTGATTTGGGTCAGTGCCCTCCTTTTTAGATGCTGGCAGGGCCTGCCACAGTCACTCTGTGTGTGGGGGGTTGGAATGGGAAGGTGAAGGCGGGAAGAATTATTCATAAGCACAAAAGTGTACTTTAAAAGCCTTTTTCCCTTGAGGACAATTCCTACTGGAAGACTTAATCAATGCCATTATCCCGAGTGCCTGTGGGCAAAGGGGGAGAGAGAGGGGTGGGCGCCACCCTTTACTGAGCACCCACTGCAATTCACAGGTAGTACACCTCATTTACTGTAAGGCAGACAATACCCTGACTTTACATATGCAGTACCAGGCTCAGAGGGGGCAGGTGATGGGATCAGGATGTGTACCCAGGCCCACCAGACACCAAGACCCTTGGACTCATAAGCTTCCAGTGTCCCCACATGCTTATTATGTTAATACACGATCCTGGGTTGGAGGGCACTTCACAGTTTACATGTTGTTTCCCATATACACTGCCTCATATGATATCACAACCCTGTAGGATAGCTAAGAATTCCTTGTTCGCTATTATAAAAGGCTGTTTAGTTTCAAAGATCAACAGTAACTTGTGTGAGCCAGCTGTAAGAGCTGTGCCCTTTGAACTCTTTTTTTCTCACCTCACACTGTCTGATAAATGGTAGGGGCTCAAATGGTAACTATTATTAGCATCATGACATTTATTAATTTAAGAGCCCTTCATTAAAGCAAATTTTAAACACATACACACTACACACACACACACACACACACACACACACGTATATAACAGATATTTTTAAAGATTCACCCTAATTAATCAAACCTTTACTTGTTGGAGAGAATATAATTTTACCACTACCTCAAACTCTGAGATAACCACTAACTGCAGCTTCCAAGAAACTGACGAAAAACGATGACTGAAAATGATGTGGTCAAATCCAAAAAGGATTCTGAAAGCTACTAATGGAAGAAAACAGAAGGACAAGAGCATTCAGTTATAAAATACAAAAGTTCCTCCTCTCCTTCCAGCATCATGGCTTGATCATTAATGTGCTGTTTGACTGGGCCATGTCATTTCAACTCTGCGATGAGCCTTCGTATCCAAATCTGGATGGCCAGCAGGTGACCCGGAAGTTCTAGTGAGAGGCTGCCCAGAAGGTCTGAAAATAGGGCTGGGGTGGGCAGTTATTACCTCAAGCTATTTTTAATGTCCTGCATCTAGTGCACTGTTTGCCCATTAATTACACTCACTAAAAGAACCCTGAGAAATTCCGAAAGGTTATATGCAACAGGAATCAGCTCACCACTTTTTAAGCCAGAAAGAAAAAGATGACAGAAGTCGAGGTACTAGGATCCCAGCATCAGACAGACAGAGGGAAATCTATAGTACTATGGCAATGAGATATCCTAGGGTTGTTCTTCAAGTAAGGCTGCAGCAGACCAGTCCAACTGAGCATCCACTCCAGGCTTGAATTCTCAAACAAACAAACAAACACAAAAATTCAAATCCACAAGTGAAATACACATTATTTTTTTCAACAAACAACTTTACAGTAAAGACAGCCTGCATGAGAACAGTATTCATACTCTAAGTCTATCACCAATTGTTATTAGTTTTTGGTTTTGTCTTGCTTTTTGCAATATTGCTTCTCATCTATTTTAAGTCCACCCTAATTTCTTTACAGGAATAGGTTGAAATTGATTGTGTGACTAATCTAGTCTCACAAGGGAAAAGATCTGTTTCCCTCAGAAACCTTTTCCTGCCACTATCAGATTGCAGAGTTCTCTTTCTTTATATCCCATTTCACAGATAAGGAAACTGAGGTCCAGAGAGGGCAAGTGACTCATTCAAGGTCATATACCTGCTCGTATATCGAGGACTAGAACTAGAGCTCAAAAGGCCCACAGTGTGGGCCTCCAGCTCTATCACTGCTGCTAATGACCTCGCACAGTTGTGTCTTTTAATTTTTTTCTGGGGAAGAAAAAATTAAGCCAGCATGAGTCATCTCCATTGTCGAGGGCCACCACACAGATTGTTCGAATTAAGCATCCAGCATCTCCAGAACCGCTTGCTTCTAAAATAACCAACCTCAGCAAAGAGTAAAAGGCCATGTTTTACACCCCCTTCAGGATACCAGGGACCCTGTGAGCAGATGTGCTGCTGGGTTTGGGGGCCTGGCTAGCCCAAACCAGGGAATCAGACCTTGGAGGTGCTGGAGAGGGAATGAGGGGGCGGGGGGGGGGGTCAGACAGCTTCCGGCTCCAGTTAGGATTTCATGGAGCCCACTCCTACTCACCTCGGAACCCCTAAACCACTCAGGGGTCCCTCCTCAACTTCCCCAGGACAAGAGCACTGCAGTCTGGGAGGTGCATGTGGCATGAGGGGAGGGGCGGCACTCAACCCAAGCGGTGGAGGAAGCAATTCTCAGCTCCCTCCCCCACCTCTTACAGGAACTCCCCATCGGGGCTTCAGACGCCAGACCCTCTCTCCCGGTCTGCCCCGAAACAGGCAAGGAGGAGGCACTACCCTCTCCCCAGCGCTCTGCCCCGCGGCCGGCTGGTCCGCCGACCCCCAGGGGCCGTACCCGTGGCGCCTCCCTCCCTCTCACCGCAGAGCCCCCGGCCACACACTCGTCCACTCACGCCCGAGACTCTGAGCGCACGCAACCGTTTCTCCCCGCCTACAGGACCCGCGTCTCCGCCTTCCCAAACCCCGCGCTCCCGGCCGCCCCGCCTCTGGCCCGGGACCCCCCCCCCCCCCCCCACCTCTCACCGCGTCCTCCCGACACCCCAGTCCGCCGGCACCCGCACTTCCCGCCCGGCCCACGCAGGCCCGCCGTGCGCCCCAACTTTTTCCCGGCCGGGGCCCGGGCCCCGCAGCGGCAGGGATTCCGCGCCTGGAGCCGCAACAGCCGGGAGGGCGCGCGTCTCCTTGGCCCCTGCCCGCCCAGCGCGCACGAGTTGCGCTCGGGACCCGCTCGGCTTTCGGGCCTCGGCGGTCAGCCCGGGCGGCGGAGCCGGCGTGGCGGGAACCGCGCTGTCTGGGCGCCCGCACTCCCGTCCAGCGCCGGCTCCCCGCGCCCGCCCCGCCGCCGCGCTCCGCTCACCTCCTCCCGCGCCGCCGCCGCCACTGCCGGGAATACGTGGCAGTGGCCGCCGCCGCTCGCGCGCCTCGCCTCGCCTCTCCTCTCCGCGCCCGCGCTCCTGCCTCCGGAGCGCCGGACCGCAGCGCCAGGCGCCCTCTGCCGCCGGGAAGCCGCATCTTCTCGCCCTAACCCTAACCCTCCGCCGCCCTCGCCGGCGCCTCCGCCCCCGCCACCCTCGTCTTCCCTTCCCTGGCCAGCCTGCTGGCTCCCGGCCCGGCCCCAACTCTCGATTCCCAACAGGAGCCGCGGGACCTGGAGGTCGTCCCGCGCGCCCGGCCCCGGGCTCGCCGCTGCCTCCGGGGAGCCTGCCCCGACCTCCGAGCTGCTCAGCGCCTCCTCCCCTGGCTCCCGCGCCGCCGGGGCAGAAGTCCTCCCCGGGTCGATCCGTTCAGTTCCTGCTTCTCTGAATGCCTCGCCCACGAAACTGTAAAACCGGGAGCGGGTGGGGGTTAGAGGAGCACACCTGCCTGTCGCGTTCACCCTTCTCTTTCCTGGGGCTAAGGTAGCGCCCTGCCTGGAATACCGAAGTGCGCCATAAATACTTATTGAGGGGGCAACAGAGTGAATCGGTGAGTGAGATTTTTGCCTCCCTCCACACAAGTAGGCTCTTCAGCCTCAAGCTCTCCTGACCTGGATTTGCTTTTTGTAAAGTACACACACACACACACACACACACACACACACACACACACACACACACACACACACACACACACACGTGCGCAGCTTTGCATCAATAAATGAGATTCACAATTCCCCACCTCAGACCAGCAGCGAAGCCACAAGAGGCACACAGCTAAATGTTATCCAGGGCTTTCAGTCAAAAAGACGGGTTTTAGATCTACTACTTCAAAGCTGAAAATCTCCGGAAAGCTGATCTCCTGGGTACCGTACCTCATCTGTAAATGAAGACTAATAAAATCTACTTCAGCCCTGGCTGGTGTTCTCCGTGGTTAGAGCGTACCCCCCCCTCCCTCCCCTCCCACGCACCTAAGGGTCGCGGGTTGGGTTCCAGGCAAGGGAACATACCTTGGTTGCAGTTTGGGGCGCGTGCAGGTGGCAACCAATGGTGTGTCTCTCTCACATCAATGTTTCTCCCCCCACCTCTCTCTCTCTCTCTCTCTCTCTCTCTCTCTCTCTCTCTCTCCTCCCTCTCCCTTTCTCTCCTTCCCTTCCTCCCTCCCTTCCAATCTCTCTAAAAAAAAAAAAATCAATGGAAAATGGGAGGATTAACAAGGAAATAAAATCTACTTCTTAGGGTGGTTGGGAGGATTAATTGAGATCACGCATTGTATGTAAAGAGCTTTACACACACACACATACACACACGCATACCATATAGTAACTAAATGGTAGCTCTTGTTAGCATATTACTGATCTAGCAGGCAATAAGAACTATAGGCAAATATGTAAAATAATGGCCACCTACCTTTTCACCTGAAGACAACTGTAATGCCCTGGTTTGTGTGGTTTTGTCACCTGACCAACAGGGCCAGCCCCGGAGCAAGGCCTCTCAGTTCCTCCTCTCCCCACCCCCTGGAAGGAGCTGGTCTTGGTTTCCCTAAGAGCTGTGGAACTGGCTCTGCTGCAGGTTTTCCTCCTGCCTTTCGGTGGCCAGTCTCTCAATGAACAAGTGTTTATTTTATGGCAAAGGCAGTGAAGGGGTTGGGGCCCCTGCAGGCTACTGCCTCTTACTGTTTTCTTCCTGCCTTTCTCTCAACCCCTTGAGGCCACCTTTTCGCTTCTGAGGGCCTCCTTCCTGCGCCACAGGTAAAGCAGCGGTGAAGTGGCGTCAGGGGGGACTTGGCTGGACTCCCAGCGCATCCACCTGGGCTTCCGGCACCTCAGGCCCCTCGGTTCCACGCTGGTGCATAACGTTTACCTGTGGCATTGAGAGAGAATTGGTGACCCAGTCTGTGTTTAAGAAAAGGCAACTATTGATTAGTTTACAAACAGTTAGGGCACATCTCCTGAGTGTTGTGGGTGCTGTGACAGTGAAAGGAACAAACCTGGGTGAGGTAAGACTTCCACCCTCAAATGAGTTTGCTGTCTAGTGGAGGAGACAGGCATGTACATACTAGGGCAGAGAGATGGCGGGGGGGGATGCTAAATGGGAAACTAGCAAATTGGGGCAGTACGGCAGTGTGAATTGTTTTTGTTCATTATAATTGTAAATGCCATTTTCCTCTGAATAGTATGTATATAACTTCCCAAGGCCACTGCTAAAAATTAATGAATAATTTTATGAGGCAAGCAGGGCCATTTGATGTAGGATTCAGTCCCCTTAATAAGGTGACTTCAAAAGCTTCCTTATACTAGTTGTAACATGTGTATTGTGTCTTTGTGAAAGCACTATCCTTTGTAAGTTAAAGTTGCATATCTTGCAATCCACGTCTAAGAGGGAACGTTCAAACGTCGTTACACTGATGGCCTCGAATGAATCATTCCGCAGTATGCATGCCTTTAGTGTCGCCCCCCCCCCCTAGTGACCCTGGGCTTGACCACGTGTGACATGCTTTGGCCACTGGGACATCAGCAAATACGGCAAAAGCAGGGACAGTTGATAGGCACGCTGGTCTTGGAACGCTGGGGGGACAGTAAGGAAACTTGGTCCGACGTCCTTGAAGATGAAAGACCCAGGCAGAGAGAGGCTTGCCATCCCAGCTACAGCAGCCCCCAGCCAACCCCCAGCTGAGGAAGCCCAGGCAGGACCAGCCAAAAAGGCCCAAGCAACCCAAGAATTGTGAGAAATACAATGGCTGTTTCAAGCCGTAAGGGTTGGGTGGTGTGTTGTACAGCAACAGATAACTGATACATCATACAAAGGCCTTGTGGCAGTTGCAAGGTTTTGGTGAAATCCACCCAAGAGTCAATACACTCCTTAGTGTTTCCTGTCAAGAAGCATTCGATTCAAGTCACCATGCCTCTGCTGAGCAGAGTATCCCACTTTACGGAACGCCTTCTTTCAAGGGACATCATTGAATTGGTTGCTGAGCCCAGAACTGTTTCAAATCCTTTGGCAGCCAACATGACAATGAGCTGGCAAAATCAGTGTGTCAGTGCATTAAATATTATAAAGCACAACAGGTTGGTTGTGTTTCTCTCTCCCATTTTTTTCATGAACTTCTTAATGGTGGACATCTTGTCCAGTTGGACAATGTTTCTCCGTAGATATGAAACATCAGATAAGGAAGGGAAGTTAGAGATCTGCTAATCCACCGCCTCATTTTATAGATGAGGAAACTGGGACTAAGAGAGATCAGAAGAGCCTAACAAATTCCTAGGGTCCTAGAGCCTAGAGCAGAACTGGGATGGAATGACCAAGTCAACGTTCTTCACAATATTCATTGGATTTTTCTGCTTTTCCTTTATGACATTTGTTGCTACTAAAAAATTTCCTCCTCGTGCTTAATTAAATATCTTTACAACCTTCCTTTGCATTGAAGACAAATCCAAACTCAATGTGGTCCCAGGAGGTCTGGTACAACTTGCCCCTCCAGAGGCACGGGGTCTGCTCTGCCCCTCACTCAGCACTCTGCCCACTCTGTTTTTTTTCTGTTCTTGCATCATCCACCCCAGATTCCAAGCCCTGGCCCAGTCTGTGAAGAATGAGACTCCTAATCATCAGGGCGTTGTTACCACAAGAGAAAGTGAATCAAAGGTGACAAAATCGCTGTCTGTCCACTACATTATACCTCAGGCCTTGGTTTCCTCAGGAAAGCTTTTCTTAACCACTCCATCTGTTACACTCTGTCATGACACTCCTTGTTTTGCCCTGTTCTTATCACATTTTTATAATTACATATGTGTTTACTTCTTTCTTTCATTGTTCTCCCTCCATGAGAAAAGGGGCAGTGTTTGCTTGCTCATTATTATATCCGTGTCACTTGGCATAGGGACTGATATTTATTGAATGAATGAATGAATGAGTGAGTGAGTGAATGAATAATATAGGCCTCAAGGTTCTTCTGACTCGTCCATATAACATAAGCTTTGTAGAAATGGGCGAGAAAAAATAATATGATGAGTGTGGATTTGTGGGAGACGTGCCACGCTTGGTCCCTGTGTGCTGCTGTGAAGAGGACGAGGACTCACACGCGGGATAAATAAGGAAACACTGCCTTGTGTGTCAGAGATGTGCCAAGTTAGGCTGTTCTGTGCTGGTTCTGAGGGACAAAGGATATAAGCAGGAAAGAGAGGAGGGAGGTCTGGAACAATGAAAGCTACATGCCTTAGGGCATTTGCTGAAGTGGAAGCCCTCAAAACTGAAACTGGATTCATGGTCTGGCTGCAGCTGCCAGGAGCAGAGGCTGGTGGCCTATGTTCATGAACCCGCTCCCTGGCCTATCTGTGCCTGGCTGTGCCGACGCCATAGCAGAGGTCCCAGGCTTCTCTGCCAGTGGCCACAGGTCCCTGGAGAAGCTTTTGCCAGTCAGGGGCAAAACGAGAGCGTATTGGAGCAATATAAAGCAAACGTATTCCATGTTTGTATCAGTGAATATTCTGTTTGTGATAGCTTGGGTGCTTTGTTTTGGGTCATTTTTTGGCAAAATAAAAAGTTGGCAACCTCAGTTTCACCCCTCAGTGTTTCTGTCATGTTACTGGTCTATGCAATCTGAAAGCCTCAGGAATGACTCTTGACAGTCTCAGAGACCTGGGGGATCCCTACAGGACTCCTCAGACTCAGTAGACTGTCCTCAATCAACTGTTGTTCTTGCTGGTTTTAGTCATGCAGATCCAGCCTCTGTTCCCTTTTCTGCCGCCCACCTACTTGGCAGTCATGTTAGCTCCGCTGGTTAGAAGGGGGCTGAAGGACCTTCGCCCGGGACTGCATCTATGTGGTGAGTCAGGAGGGAGCTGGCCATGGCTCTGGAGATGTCCTGTTGAAAACCAAGCTCTAGGTTTGAGGTCTGGTTGATGACCAAGTATGTGTGAGTGTACACCTGTGCGCACACACACACACACACACACACACACTTGTGTGTGTTATTATGGCAGGGCAAATCTTTCTGAAGTCACCAACATTGTTCCACATGGGAGAGGGGCTTCTTAACCCTAAGAGGAGATAATTGTATTTTGTTGTTGTTGTTGTTGCTTTTTAATTCTCACCCAAAGATGTGCTTTTCATTGATTTTAGAGAGAGGAAGGGAAAGAAGGAGGGGTGGGGGGGAGAGAGAGAGAGAGAGAGAGATCTGTTGCCTCCCAAATGCACCCTGACTAGGGATCGAACCCAACACCTGGGTATGTGCCCTGACCAGGAATTGAACCCATCACCTTTCAGTATATGGGGCGATGCCCAACCAACTGAGCCACACTGGCTAGGGCAAGGAGGTATTGTTTTTAATCCCTGTTTCACAATGAAGAAACTGAGACCTAGAACATTTAAGTAGTTTACCCAACGCTTAGCTGAATACAGTGGTCAAACAATGAACTCCTTTGGCAATGCTTCCCTTGACAGGTGCTCAATTGGTGTTAATAGTGGTTAAATCTGATATGAGTTCCAGAAGCCAACATTATGGAAAGATCCATCTAGATGGAAAGGGGTAAAAGTTGCTTTCTCTAAGCTGAGTGGAAAATATCCAACTTCTTGTCTCTGAGAAGTAGTGTAGTATGAAGTGCCATCCACTTACATGTCTACCAGAAGCTAGCCTATCTATTCCATGCAGTTTGCTGGGATGTGAATTCCTCAGAGAAAACTGCCTAAGTATCAAGTAAAAAAATTTTTTTTCTCACTGGTAGTAATATCATATATATATATATATTTAAACAAAGACTTTGAACAAAATTATACCTACTCAATGCTACAGTAAAGGTAGCCTTGCCCATTTTTTTTTAAGCTATAAAATTCCATATAAGGAAATGTTTTAAGATCTCAGCTTTCAT
Organism: Ia io; assembly: GCA_025583905.1. Taxonomy (NCBI): domain Eukaryota; kingdom Metazoa; phylum Chordata; class Mammalia; order Chiroptera; family Vespertilionidae; genus Ia; species Ia io. Next base: position 61,200,130 of record JAJQQW010000015.1, read on the forward strand.
TTTCACAACGGCACTGGAGCGCTAATGAAAACTTCAACCGAGATCTTCATGCTCGCTGCTCCGGTTTTGTGGAATTTAAGACTTCAGTCAAAGGATGGGAAGGCAGCCCTACCCCACTGTCAGCACCTGAGCAAACTCGCAAGCCAAGAACATCAGTGGAGGCCCTGGCTGGTAGGTCAACTGGCTAGAGCATCCTCTAGATACACCCAAGTTGTGGGTTCGATCTCCAGTCAGGGCACATACAAGAAAAAAAAAAATCAATGAATGCATAAATAAGTAGAACAACGAATCAATGTTTCTCTCCCTCTCTCTCTCTCTCTCTCTCTCTCTCTCTCTAAAATAATTAAAAATTCTTTAATTATTTAAAGTCTTTAATTAAGTTGCATTCTTTCAACTTAATTTCTTCACATTTTTCTCCCTGCTGGCAAATGTTAAGTTTCTATTTCGGGAAACATAAGAGCTTCATTAACTTGCCTGTCTTCATGCTTGTCTAACTCCTTTCAGGGTCTCTGTTTTTTGCTTGGGAAAATCAGACCACAGTAACACCACAACTCCCCTGAGTCGCATTAGAGGAGGACCGGTCGGCCTGTGTGGAACAGGGCAGGGAGCTTCACCCTTGTTCTATAGGCTGTAAATAGCCCTCTATGGGTTTTAAACTCCAAAACCGAAAGCAACACATTAATTACCTTATCTCTTGGATCCAAAACCCTCAGGATCTTCCTCGGTGACTCAGACACCAGCTGTCCCTTTGGGTTGGGCACATTTTTAACTTCAAAAGTATCTCCTATCAACTGTGTCCTTGTCCCCAACTGCGCTTCATCATTACCAGGAAGCAGCCAGATGGTTTCTGGCCTGCACTTCACTCTTCAATCCCGCCACGCCTATTACCGAGCACCTCCTATGTGCGGGCCATGTGTGGAGCTTTGTGGACACAGCAGCAAGCAAAAAGGATACAGTTCTTTCTCTCCCTGGAGAGGCTCACAGATCAGTGGGAAGCAAGCATAATTACAAATTATGTTAAGTATTTTGAAGAAAAAAAGCAACAAGGCGCTAATAGGAAGTTTAATAAAGGGGCCTAGTTTTAAATTGAGAAGTCTGGTTCATAGATACAGAGAACAGACTGAGAGCTGTCAGAAGGGAGCAGGGAGTGGGGCTGGGTGGAAAAGGCAAAGGGATTAAGCAAAAAAAAAAACAAAAAAAAAAACCCTTCATAGACAGACAACAGTATGGTGATTACCAGAGGGAAAGGGGAGGGGGAGGTGGGAGAGTGTAAAGGCAGGTAAATGGTGATGGAAGGAGACTTGACTTGGGGTGCTGAACCCACAACACAATGTACAGATGATGTGTTATAATTTTATTAACCAATGTCACCCCGGTAAATTCAATAAAAATATGCAAATTTTTAAAAGGTAAAATAGATAAACAGATAAATCTGGGAAGACCTTTCTGGAAGTGACTTCAAAGCAGAGACCTGAGAGATGAATGGACATTGACCCAGTGAGCAGCCCATTGGGCACATGGTCCTTCTCACCCAAGGCCTCTGTATGTCTTCCTTACTGAGCAGGAGTGTGAGTTCGCAGTGGCTCTTTACTTTCAGAGAGGGGTCCTGGGAGCCCTGTCCCCGACAGGCGCTGACACAGGGCAGGGACACCCCGGGTTCTCTCCTCACCACTCAACCCACACTCTGTTCTCTGAACCCCTGAGTCCCCTTGGCTACAGCACTTAGGCGAGCACTGCAGGTGAGTATCTCACCTGGCTCCTGTGTGTGTGCAGTCCCCACACCTAAGCTGTCAGGTGCACAGTGCCTGAAAGAGAGCTTGACTAGCAGCTGTGGGTCCATGAACACCCGTTCCGTGGAACTGAATTTCATCACAGTGTTTAGCAGTGTGGCCAACATCTGATGTGAAATAAGAGCAGAGATAGCAGTAAAATGCCCTGAAGAGCATAGGTGTGGACGCACTTCCTGAAGCTTCAAGGAGGCGGGCTTGTATGGCTTTGATTGACACTGTGAGGCCACAGTCCCTCGGCTCTAAGGCCGCTCCACTTGTAGGATACAGCATTGATTTAACAATTTACTTTTCTGGGACAGAGGGGAGAAGGCTGCTTTCAGTGTATACATTGAGAGCCATATCTTGATTTCAGGAACATTAAAATGTTCCCAGAAGGTATGTCTTATAATAATAATTTAAAAAGCTGTACATATCATCACTTTTCATGAGACTTAAAGTAAACTTTGTCTTCTCTTTTTGCCTGCCTCATGTCCACACCATTTCCTTTTTTGTACTAAGACCTCAACTTCCTTGGGAGAAATTATTCTTTCTCATTAGATCTTGCCTGTTGAGGTATTTAAGCAAGATGCCCAGCTTTCTCCCAGTGAGGGGACAGGCACCTGACCGAAGCCATAGGCCATTCAGACACTGGAACAATGATCAGAAGGGCATAGGTTGGCCACAGGGGAGCTTGCTCATTCTGGATGTGGCTCCTGTGTGTGTGCAGATAAGACTGTTCTGTCGCTTCTGCTAAAAACACCCTCTAAAACTGCCTAGTTTCAGAGTTAGATTGTTATTTACAACCCCCCCACCACCACCACCAATGCTGAATAGTGCAGTGCCTTTGACTGTTGATACATCTTGAACTGGAGTTCTTAACCTGGAGTCTGTGGACTTAAAAATGGTTCATGGAAGGGCATCAGGAGGACCACAAACATGATGAAACTTTTGTATCTGTAGATAAACACTCTTTTTTCTTTGTCTGAGATGGTCTAGAGCAAGCATGTCAAACTCGCGGCCCACAGGCCACATGTGGCCCACAATGAATATTTTTGGGCCCAGCCAATATAATCCTCTCTAATAAAATGGTAATATGCAAATTAACCATCACTCTGCTACATAAGCCACGCCCACCAGCCAAACCATGCCCACCAGCCAATCAGGGCGAGTATGCAAATTAGCCCCAGCCAAGATGGCTACAGCCACAGAGAGCAAGGTTTCCCAGGTAACAGAGCAAGCCAAGCTTTCCATAGCCGTTGCAGGCCTAAGCCTCCACTCAAGCTACAAAGTTTCAATTATAGAAGGTAAACAAATTCAAACAAATGGCGGCAGAACGGAGCTTGAGAGAGCAAGCCAGGGTTGCCGGCGGCAACAGGGGAAGCAAAGCTTTCCGCACACCCTGGCAGGGCTCACCCGCTTAAGGCTACAAAGTTTCAATTGTAGAAGGTGAATTAACTGCCACAGAAATGGCTGCCGCCCCAGAGGGAGCAGCAGGCTTGGCTCCACTCCAGGCTACAAAATTTCAATTGTAGAAGGAAAATAAATTCCAGATACCAGGGCCTCTGCTTGGGTTGCCAGGGGGCGTGGCTGATCTGCAAACCACCACAGGCCCCTCACCCAGGCCACCCCACGCCCCAAGGGAACCCCCACCTGATCCGGGACACCCTTCAGGGCAAACCAGCTGGCCCCCACCCATGCACCAGGCCTCTATCCTATCTAATAAAAGAGTAATATGCAGATTGACCATCACTCCAACACACAATATAGCTGCCCCCATGTGGTCAAAGATCCTGCCCCCATGTGGACACAAGATGGCCACCACAAGATGGCCAGTAGGAGAGGGCAGTTGGGAGGCACCCGTCCTGCAAGGGAGGGCAGTTGTGAGGGACCAGGCCTGCAAGGGAGGGCAGTTGAGAGGGACCAGGGTTGCAAGGGAGGGCAGTTGGAGGTGATCAACCCTGCAGGAGAGGGAATTAGGGGTGACCAGGCCAGCAGAGGAGGGAAGTTGGGGGCAAACAGGCTTGCAGGGGAGCAGTTAAGCATCAACCAGGCTGGCAGCGGAGTGGTTAGGGGGTGATCAGGCTGGCAGGCAGAGCGGTTAGGAGCAATCAGGAAGGCAGGCAGGTGATCAGTTGGGAGCCAGCAGCCCTGGATTGTGAGAGGGATGTCCGACTGCCCATTTAGGCCCAATCCCACCAGGATCGGGCCTAAACGGGCAGTCGGACATCCCTCCAGGAGTCCCAGATTGGAGAGGGTACAGGCTGGGCTGAGGGACAACCCCCCTCCATGCACGAATTTCATGCATCGGGCTTCTAGTAGTGTATAAGAAACATTTTAATAAAAACTTCACAACTTAATTCTTACAATATCCTGTTATACATAATCCTATTTAATAAAAGAGAAACATGCAAATTGACCGTACCTCCGCTATGCCAACAAGCCATGCCCGCAAGCCAATCAGAAGCGAGTATGCAAATTAAACCAACCAAGATGGCGGCCGCTACAGAGCTGGAGCAAGCAGGAGGCTTGGGTTGCCCCCGGCAATGGAGAAAGCCAAGCTTCCCAACCACCCTGACCTGCCCTAGCTTCCGCTCAAGGCTACAAAGTTTCAATTATAGGAGATAAATAGATCCCAGATACCTGCTTCCAGCCTATGCTTGGGTCGCTGGGGGGCGTGGCCAGCCTGAAAACCACCACAGACCCCTCACCCAGGCCGCCCCATGCCCCAAGGGAAGCCCCACCCTGATCTAGGACATCCTTCAGGGCAAACAAGCCAGCCCCCACCCGTGCACCAGGCCTCTATCCTATCTAATAAAAGAGTAATATGCAAATTGACCATCACTCCAAAACACAAGATGGCTGCCCCCATGTGGACACAAGATGGCCTCCACAAGATGGCCAGCAGGGGAGGGCAGTTGGGAGGGACCAGGCCTGCAAGAGAGGGCAGTTGGGGGCAATCAAGCTTGCAGGGAAGGGCAGTTGGGGGAAAACCAGGCTGCAGGGGAGAGCAGTTGGGGGGGACCAGGCCTGCAGGGAAGGGCAGTTAGGGGTGACCAGACCTGCAGGGAAGGGCAGTTGGGGGAGACCAGGCCGGCAGGGAAGGGCAGTTGGGGGTAAACAGGCTGGCCGGGGAGCAGTTAGGCATCAATCAGGCTGGCAGGGGAGTGGTTAGGGGGTGATCAGGCTGGCAGGCAGAAGTGGTTAGGGGCAATCAGGAAGGCAGGCAGGTGAGCAGTTGGGAGCCAGCAATCCTGGATTGTGAGAGGGATGTCCAACTGCCCGTTTAGACCCAATACTGGTAGGATTGGGCCTAAACGGGCAGTTGGACATCCCTCAAGGGGTCCCAGATTGGAAAGGGTGCAGGCTGGGCTGAGGGACACCCCCCCACCCCATGCACGAATTTCATGCACCGGGCCTGTAGTTATTAATAACGAACTACAATGTTCGCTAATGACTGATTACTATAATCCTGTTGCATTCATTTCCCTTACTCACCTTATGGGCAGGCACACCATTTCTCTCCACTAATACTAGCAGCGAATATTTTAGCAACTGATTGCCAAGTCATTAGTCTTGTACTGACTTGTTTGGTGTGCACAATAGGAAATATTTTGCTTTTGAAGAATAAGAAAAATAGGTTTATTTGTGTTACGCTTATTAATTTGTGCAGTTATTCAGTGTCTGGTAAGTTAATGTTCAAGAAAAAATATTAATTTTTATTTAAATGTTCTATTATTTTATGTTAATGATTACTCATTTATTTCAGCCCTTTGTAGTCAGCATGTCTCTATTGAAATAAACCTATGTTTCTGTGAAAATTGAAGATTTTGTTTTTTTGCGGCCCACATAAGCTTAAACCTTGTTTATTTGGCCCATGTAGCCTTTGAGTTTGACATACTTGGGCTACAGGCAGCTTTTATTAGATTCTCAAAGGAATTTGTGACTGAAAATGAGTTAAAAACCATGGATCCCAGAGCAAGGATTCTTAGTGAAGGTTTGTAGTGAACTTGAACGAGAAAAATTATCTTTGTTTTCCCTAACTTCCATTCACATTTCTTTCCATCATTAATGTAATCAACAGACTGTATTATGAGCAATACCTGTACCTTTGCCACCAATAGAAATCAGATTTTTCATACCACATTATAGTGTTGGAGAAATCTCAAAATACAATTTGCACCTCTCACTACATTAAAATTATGGTGTTATTGGACCCACAGCTAGATTTTGTTATTCAATGTGTTAATAAAGAAGTGTATATAGCCCTAACTGGTTTGGCTCAGTGAATGGAGCGACGGTCTGCGGACTGAAAGGTCCCAGGTTTGATTCTGGTCAAGGGCATATACCTTGGTTGCGGGCACATCCACATCCCCAGTAGGAGGTGTGCAGGAGGCAGCTAATCGATGTTTCTCTCTCATCGATATTTCTAACTCTCTATCCCTCTCCCTTCCTCTCTGTAAAAAAAATCAATAAAAAAAGAAGTGTATATATTACTTGATCACCAAGTAATTTAATATTTTACAACTGCATCTCAATGTATGTGGTATCCTTTGTACTTCTGCATGCTTTATTTTATTCAAATCATCAATCTGAGAAGAGGGTGAAGAGCTTCATCAGAGGAGCCTATGACACAGAAAAGTTCCTAGCCCTCCAGGAAAATCTTGGCAGGCCTGTCTCCTCACCTTGCCTAAGCAGGTGCTACCAAGCTGTGTTCTATCCTGTGGTTGCCTTTTTTCAACAACTTGATACATTGGCTCCCAGCATTGCAACCTCTGAATTCTCTCCAAAGCAACGGGCATTGCCTGTGGCCCAGAGAAACACACAAGCTCTATGAATCACGGGAAAGAAACAAAAGCAATAATTAAATAAATGTTTAAAATAAAGTGAGAGATGGAGATCCAGAACAAGTAAATTCATGGAGACAGAGAAAGCAGACCAGTGGTTGTTGTCAGGGACTGGAGGGATGGGGAAATGAGGAGTGACTGACTGCCTAATGGTGGGGATGATTGCTGAGTAGATGCAGGCTTTCCTTTGGGGGTGAGAGAATGTTTTGAAACTAGATTGAGGTAATGGTTGCATAGCACTGTGAATGTACTAAATGCCACTGAATGATACACTGTAAAAAGGTCAATTTTATGGTATGTGAATTCCATCTCAATAAAACATAGCAAAAAAAGTAAATAAGTAAGAGGAAACGTCATTATAAACTCACCTGGGAATTCAAGGCCCCACTTAGGGGAATAAAGAAAAAAGATCTGGAGGTTTTATGATATTTTGATTCTCTTTCCCTATCCCCTCTCCCTCCCCTCAAGTTGCTCATGTACACTGTAATGTTAGCTCACTTACGAAATTGCTAATGTGTACTTTGGCCTACACATTAAATTCTGGTTTGTACTTATGCATATTAAAACACAGCACTAAATACTCATCTGACAAGCTATATTTTAATCCTCAAACTAGGTTTTATTCTGCCTGGATGCATTTTAATATGCCTACTAAATTTTAGCTGGAATGAAAAATGATTGACAGGGGAAGGTAGATTCTCTCACCTTCTATCCCGCACATTCTGCTTCCGCGTGAGGACGAGGGCTTGGCAGCCCCTACTGTCTGGGAGCTCCAGAGAGCTTTCAGAGGGGTTGGGGGGGAGATCTATATCAGGATCTGACTGCCTCAGGCAGGGTTGGAGAGACACCCCCCCAGCAAAAGGCTTCTCATGGGATAACTCACCCTGTACCCAGGAACGGTGTATCCCTTTGAGCTCTGGGTCCTCGCACCCTCCACCAGAGCAGGCTTACATTAACCTCCCACGAGCCCCTCTCACAACCTTCATAATTCCCTCTCTGCCGGGGTTTTGAAATTCCTTTCCTGCTCACCTGCCCAGCCTGCAGGATGCTGATGCCCACTCAGCTCAGCACAGGAAGGGAGAACCAGAGTTGACATTTTCTAAAGCCCAGAGAGTGCCCAGTGCTGGCTAAGGGGCTGAAGATCAAGCATCTCACTTGACTCTATGAACAGCACTCCAAGGTCTTACCATGGCCGCAGTGGGTGGACCTGGGCCCAAGGTCATACAAAGTCAAACAGATAGTCAAGCCTTCCCCACATTTCCCGACCCCCTTCCTTCCCAGCCCTTTCTCTGGCATGTCCTACTCTACCTCAGCCAGGCTCCTCCATCCCCATCCCTGACTTGTCACCAGGAGCCCTCACCTAGAATGCCCTCCACGGTCCAAATCCCACCCGTTCAACTTTGGCTCAAGTTCTCCCTTTTCCAAGAAGCCTTCTCAGACCCGAGGGCTCCCCGCCTTCTGACTCCCCACTTATTAAACCACTGCTCATAAGCAAGATGTGATTTTTTCAGGCCAAAGCATTGAGCCTGCTTCCCAGCTTCTGTACTGCTCCTCCTCCCCTGGGGCAGTGGAAGGGGCTCTGACTCATTCTCCGCTGCCTCCCTGCACTGGTGAGCCCACTGCACTCAGGGCTTCTTCCCGACCACACAATCCCTCCTCCATGCAGCCGCTTCCTTTGTAGCTGGAAGATGAAAAGGGCTCTTTCCCCCTCTTTACATGTCTAATGACATCATCCTTTTCAGGCAGGGACTTTGGGAAAAGTCATAGCAAATGAAGTATGGCTGCTTATTCAGGAAATGAGCAGGTTGTGCCCTGTCTCCAGGAGTCTGAGGCTGCCAGGGGGGGTGGAATATATGGATCATGTTGGCAGGAAGAAGGGGCCCAGTGGCATTAAGCACCCACAGGAGAGGAAAGGGCCTTGGGATGGGGGACATCTCTCCTGGATGCGCAGGCTGGAAAGATTAATTAGGGGTTCAATGGGTAACATCCACATGTTTTCTGGGAAGATGGGCTTAGCTGGGGAAGGGCAAGGAAGGCTGGAATGAGTAGCTTCACTTAATTTCTGCAGAGGACTAATTGGCACTTTGGGGACACTTTGATAGGCACAGGGAGGCAAAAGAGCAGGACAGGTAAGTCAGGAGTAGGGTAGGAGCGTAAGGAAGTGTCTATGGGGGGAAGGAATGAAGGTGAGTGGGGAAGACGACCCCATAAACACTTGACACAGGTCAGCCTGGCCAGCTCCCTGAGATAGAAAGCCCAGGCCGGCCCAGCATCAGGCCATGGAAATCCAGGGACAGGCTGAGATGAGAGTTTAGTCAAGCAGCTGGAGTCAGGTGGAGCCGCAGAGAGATAAAAGGAACAGCCAGCCATGAGCTGTAAGCAGCCAGAAGTTGGAGTGAGTGACATCATAGGTTCTGACCATGGGACAAAGGGGAGAGCAGTGGAGGGGTGGTTTCAAAGGCAAGCCAGCCCGCAGCCGAGGGACTGAAGGACCAAGCTTTCTACAGAGAGAGATGCAGGTACAAGATAGGGACTGAGAATCAGGAACACAGCGGAAGCACATCCTGTTGTACGAGAAAAACAAGGTCTTCAAAGGCAGATGCACCAAGGTTTTGTTTTTTTTATTGTGAAAAAATACACAAAACATAGAACTTACCATGTTAGCCAATTTAAAGTGTGCAATCCAGTAGCGCTGAGTATGTTCACAGTGCTGTGCAACCATCACCACTATGTACTCCAGAATATTCTCACCATCCCAAATGGAGCCCCTATTCTCCATTTCCCCTTTCCCCTCGAGTCCCTGGCAAGCACTAATCTGCTTCCTGTTTCTATGGATTTGCCTATTCTGGATATTTTATATAAAGGGGACCATGCAGCAAGTAACCTTTCGTGTCTGGCTTCTCTCACGTAGCATGTTTTGGTGGTTCATCCATGTTATAGTGTGTGATGGTTCATTTTATGTGTCAACTTGACTAGGCCATGTGATGCCCATATATTTGTTTAAACATTATTCCTGGGTGTGTCTGTGAGGGTGTTTCTGAATGAGATTAATATGTGAATTGATGGACGGAATAAAGCTCATTGCCCTCCCCAGTGTGGGTGGGCCTCATTGAATCTGCTGAAGGGCTGAGTAGAACAAGAAGGCCGAGTGTGGGAGGACCTGTTCTCTCTCTCTCTCTCTCTCTCTCTCTCTCTCTCTCTCTCTCTCTCTCTCTCTCTCTCTCTCTCTCTCTCTATCCCTGACTCCTTTTAAGCTGGGACATCAGTCTTTTCCTGCCTTCGTACTCAGACTTGGACTGGAACTTACACTATTGGCTCTCCTGGCTCTCAGGCCTTGGGACTTGGACTGAAACTATAGCATTGAGTCTCTAGCCTGCAGAAAGATCTTGGGACTGCTCAGCCTCCATAACCATGTGGGCTAATTCTTTATTTTGTATGTATATACTATTGATTCTGTTTCTCTGGAGAATTCTGACTAATACTAAAATTAAAAAATATATTAATAATTTGTTCTTTCTTTTCCCCCAATTCATTTTTAGAGAGAATGGAAGGGAGGGAGGAGGAAAGAAAGAGAACATTGATGTAAGAGAGACATGTCAATGTGTTGCCTCCTACACATGCCCCGACGGGGGCCAGGGATTGAACCTGCAACCCAGGTTTGTGCCCTTGACCAAGAATCAAACCCATGACCCTTTGGTGCATGGGCCAATGCTTTAAGCATTGGGCAACACTGGTCATGGCAGTAATTTATTCTTTTTTAAAAAACATATTTTTATTGATTTCAGAGAGAAGAAGGGAAAGGGAGAGAGAGATAGATACATCAATGATGAGAGAGAATCATTGATGGGCTGCCTCCTGCACGTCCCCTACTGGGGATCAAGCCTGCAACCCGGGCATGTGCCCTGACCGGGAATCAAACTGGAGACCCTTCAGTCCACAGGCCAATGTTCTATCCACTGAGCCAAACCGGCCAGGCTGTAATTTATTCTTTTTAATGGCTGAATAATATTCCAGTGTATGGATAAAACACATTTCATTTATCTGTTCACCCATTCAGTGGGCATTTGGTTTGCTTCCACCATGCACCAGGTTTTGAATCCTACTTAAGTCAAATCACTTACCTAAGATTCACTCTATGGTATCTGCTTCATCACATATAAAAGTCTTATGAGGATTAAATGAGATAAAGCATGTAGTAAGTGCCTGCCAGAGAGAGGGTAACCAACAAGTTAGTTCCCTTCTCTGGAATTGGGACCCAGATTAGAGCGGACCCAACAGCAGAGCTAACTTGCAATGTAAGCGGAGTCTTTAAATTCCCCCTCAAATCAGAACTCAGCCCAGAGTCAGGGCAGGGTGGACACCTGCAGGTCCAGGACAAGAGGTCGTAAGTCTGAGGGAGGGAGATTGGCCTTCCTTGCCCTCCTGCCTCCCCCCTCGAACATACACTCGGGGAATGTATGGGCCCGAAGCCATGAGAGTATGCCTCTGAGTCTGGGCCCCAAGCCATGAGAGTATGCCTCTATTTCACAGTGTCTTCAGCCAGTAAATATTATGAGGAAACATTTCACATTTAAACTGTTAGAAACACCACACGTTTTGAAAATGTTTGAAACGTAAGGCATACACCACCATCACGCCCCATCTTAGGAACACATACTGGGCAGGTTTATTTACAACTTCTGTTCCCATTATTCCATAGCATGCGCTCACATCATATAAAACCTGTGAAAAAATAACACCTATCATTCCTTAAATCACAGTCACCTCAGACGTTTACACTTACTCATTTTTTTTATGTCTTATAACAGTAAATGTCACTTTCATAGGTGTCATAAAAGGCAATCTGAAAAGTGAGCGTAAGTGCTCAGAGTCTTCCTTGCTACAGGCACACACAGAATAGCTTACTCCACATGGCCGGCCTCAGAGCACTGCCTGCAGCTCATGAGGCCCTAGGTCAGTGGATGGCTCGCGAGCCACATGCGGCTCTTTGGCCCCTTGAGTGTGGCTCTTCCACAAAATACCACGTGCGGGCGCGCACGTACAGTGCGATTGAAACTTCGTGGCCCATGCGCAGAAGTCGGTTTTCGGCTCTCAAAAGAAATTTCAATCGTTGTACTGTTGATATTTGGCTCTGTTGGCTAATGAGTTTGCCGACCACTGCCCTAGGTTCATGCTCCAGTGAGTCCATGGACACGTCCCTTAACTGCCCTAAGCCTCAGTTTCCTCATTTGTGTAATCCATTCAGATGGCAGCACTCTCTGAGGATCACCGTGGGCCAGGCACGGGGCCAGGCTCTGGGCTTACAGAGATGAATCAGACCTATACCCTTTACCCTCAGAAACCCACAATCTAGCAAGAAAATAGCTAACACACTTAATGCCTTACTACGCGCCAGGGATTGTTCTTGCATTTCACATGTATCAGCTCATCAGATCTTTCCAACAACCTTAGATGGACAGTATTCTCAGAGACACTATTAATATCTTCATTTTACAGATGAGAAAACTAAAGCCCAGAATGGTTCAGTAACTTATATGACAGTCAAGAGCAAATCCAGGCAGCCTGGCTATAGAGTCTGCCCTATTAGTCATCACACGATTGTGTCTCAATACATTTATAATAATAAAAGTGTAATATGCTAATTAGACCAGATGTCCTTCCTTCTGGACAAAGCTGCAGCGGGCGGGGGCCGCAGCAGAGGCGGTGGCAGAGGCCCCCTGCAGCAGCCAAGGCCCTTGCATGAATTTCGTGCATCGGGCCTCTAGTATTGACATAATAGACCTCAATGCAAATGACACAGGAGTACAGAGTTGAGCAATTGATTGTATCTAAACGAAGTTAAGGAAGGCATCAGACATGATGATGTACCTTGGCCCAGAAAAATGAGTAGGATTTCACCCAGCAGGGATGGGAGAGAGCCAGGAAAAGTGGAGGACCTACAAGAGCAAACCTCTGGAGGCAGGGGTGGGGGTGGGGTGGCACAGTAAAGGAATGTGAAGGAGCCCCTGGTGAACAGAGCCAGGCCATACAGGTGAGAATAAAGAATAAGGGCACAGGCCACTCCAAAGGTCCTTCTAGTCCTTTCTCTTGTGACTGACCAGCACACTGTATCTACATTTACAATCATGCTGGGGGCTGTTCATGTCTCTATCCCATCACCTAAACTTCCTGCAACCCGTTCAGATAATGTGCTGTATGGTTCAGTGTGCATATTTAGAGTATCTGCCTTTTCCTGAGCAGCCCTGTGGAGCATTAGCTCAGTGCACAGCATCCTTGTCATCCTCATTGCTCCACTGCAGTGGAGGGAGGGCCTCATGTCTTACCTGCAGTCTCTGCTTTCTCCAAGCCACGGCCCCTCTTCTGTGTGGCATTAATCTAATCACTCTGATTTCCTACGTTCTCTCCCCCTTTCACAGCTGGCATGGCTTCCAGCACAAAGCCTGTCCTCTTAACATGGTGTTTAGCACCTCCTGCCATCGTTTGTGGTCTATAACCTTCAAACTCATCTCCTGCCACTCCTCACTCCTCCATTCTTTCTCTGTCTACCTCAAGTTCCAGCCTAAACCAAACCCTCCCCATCCAAAGCGCACACACCCGATGCCTTTCAGACAGTCCACTAGTCACCCCTTCCTCCCATAGTTCTCTGCTCTTAGCTATGTGGCTCTACTCATCTGATTATCCAGTTACATCTGAAACACTTAGGTATATCCCCCACAGTGCACCTGACCTGCTTCCCATGAGATCACTCAGCCAACAAATGCACACCCATCTAGTGACCATATGTGAACCCAGGCCTGTTAATTTGAAAATGTGGACATGGTTAGGTGGTCACGACTTACCAAAAAAATGTATAAAAAATTTAGCATATATTACTTGATATTTTTAATTAACTCAATATTCTTAAGATACATTCACCAATTCATCCACCAAATACATGTTGGTCACCTCCTGTTTTTTTGCAAACACTCTGTACCGGGGATAGACTCATAAGCAAGACTGATGAGCAAACTGCCATGCAGAGCTCACAAAACATTCTAGGTGGGGAAACAGACCAACACAAGAAAAGAAATAAACACGAGTGTAACAGACCGCAATGAGTCCTCATTAGCAAGAACGTTATCAGGAAAAGATATCACAATCAGAGAGAGCCACTTAGATTGGTGGTCAAGGACAGACTCTCCTAAGAGGTGGCCGTTTGCACTTTCACCTGGTGGATGCACGCAAGCCAGCCATGAGAAGAGCGGAGCAGGAGCATCCTGGGCCAGGGCACAGCAAATGCAAAGGTCCAGGGCTGGGGAAGAGCTCTGTGAGTAGGTGTGGCTGCTGGGTAAATTGGAGAGCAGGAGAGCCGAGGTTGTCATATGATTAAATGAGAGAAAGCATGTCGAGTGCTTAATGGATGCTCGATACATGAATGATTCGAGCAGGACAAGAGTGGAAGCAGGGAGAGGAGTTAGGAGGCCTTTACAATAATCTGGACAGGAATTCAACAACATGAAATGTTTAAGCACCCATCTCTTCCTTTGACCTTAGTGGAGTTCATATAGATGAAGTTGTATGGACTTTTGAGCCTGCTGTACACTTGTCAGATGTTTGTATCTTCCAAGGTCCATGTTTAATGATGGACAAATTCATGTTGTTCTCTCAAGAAAGCCACTGGGGTGTTTTCCAACACCACTGACCAATTCTCTGATTCTCCAGGCACCAGCTGGATATCCTACAGTTCAATTCACTTCTTTTTTTTTCCAGTTCACTTCTGATACCACCTGGAGTTAGTGTCAGATCCCACGCGAGTTCAAGGGCTCAGTTCCAAAAGATGGCCCTCACTTCAGACGCCAATCACAAGTCCCAAGGCACCTGATCTCCTCACCGGCCAGCTGTAAATTGGGAGTTCCCACAACCCCCTCCTCAGGTTTGATAATTTGCTAGAAGGACTCACAGAACTCAAGAAGAAATTTTACATACTTTACTGGTTTATTATAAAGGTTAGAACTCAGGAACAGCCGCGTGGAAGAGGTGCATAGAACAAGGGAAAAGGGAGTGGTGGGTAGGGGAGGGTGTGTGGGTTTCCAGGCCCTCTCTGGGCATGCTACCCTCCTGGGATTTTGAAATGTTCACCAAACCAGAAGCTCTCCAGCCCTGGCTGGTGTGGCTTAGTTGGTTGGGCATTGTCCTGTGCACCAAAAGGTTGCCAGCTCCATTCTCACTCAGGACACACACCTGGGTTTTGGGCTTGATCCCTGGTAGGGGGTGTCCTGGAGGCGGCCCATCGATGCTTTGCTCTTGCTCTTGCATCGATGTTTCTCTCTCTCTCCCTCTCCCTTCCTCACTCTCTAAAAATCAATAAAAGTATTAAAAACAAATAATGGAGAGCATTATGTTAAGTGAAATAAGCCAGGCAATGAAAGAAAAAT
This sequence comes from Ia io, assembly GCA_025583905.1. NCBI lineage: Eukaryota > Metazoa > Chordata > Mammalia > Chiroptera > Vespertilionidae > Ia > Ia io. Next base: position 61,215,157 of record JAJQQW010000015.1, read on the forward strand.
ACCACATGATCTCACTCATTTATGGAAAATAAAGAACATTATAACCTGATGAATAAAAAGATAGATACAGAGGCAGTAAAACACCCAATAGACTGTCAAATTACAGTGGGAAGGCTGGGGAGTGTTGGGGAGGCAGGGAAAGAGATCAACCAGAGGACTTGTATGCATGCATATAAGCACACCAATGGACACAAGACACTGGGGGGGTGGGATGAGGGCATGCGACAGGGGTTAGGGGAGGCTGGGGGAAGGTCAATGGGGAAAAAAAAGGAGATATGTGTACTACTATATGTAATACTTTAAACAATAAAAAAAATAAAGATAATGGTTTTGAACCTGAAATAAATAAATAAATAAATAAATAAATAAATAAATAAAAGTATTAAAAACAAATAAACAAAAAAGAAGAAGCTCTCCAAACTCTGTTGTTTAGGGTTTTTATGGCAGTTTCATCAAGTAAGCATGGTTGATTATTAACTGAACTTTCAGCCCTTTGCCCTCACTGGAGGTTAGTAGAGGAGGTGTGGGAAGGGAGGGGGCTTAAAGTTTCAGGCTTCTAATCACAATTTGGTCTTTCTGGCAATATGCCCCATCCTGAAGCTATCTGGGGCCCACCCAGAGTACCTCATTAGGACAAAAAACATTCTTAGCATTCCTATCACTCAGGAAATTCCAAAGGATGTAGGAGCTCTGTGTCAGGAACCGGGGACAAAGACCAAATATATATTTCTGATTTTGCCACACTCACCATTGGACTAATTTGAGTATTTTGTCTGAGAATAACATTCTTGTTCATTGCACCTACAATAAAATAAGTTAGTAGTCTATACATAACTGCTAAGACCTGTTAGCATGGTACACATCATGCCAGGTGGACTTGGTTATTTTGTAATAACTCATGCACTTCCCTGGGTATTAGCCTCATAGGACTACTAGCTTCCAAAGAACAGGCCTGATGATTTTTTTTTATATATATAATGAACTTTCTTTGTTTCTTAAATATATTTTATTGATTTTTTACAGAGAGGAAGGGAGAGGGAGAGAGAGCCAGAAACATCGATGAGAGAGAAACATCAATCAGCTGCCTCCTGCACACCCCTACTGGGATGTGCCCGCAAACCAAGGTACATTCCCTTGAACGGAATCGAACCTGGGACCCTTGAGTCCACTGGCTGACGCTCTCTCCACTGAGCCAAATCAGTTAGGGCCTGATGATTTTTATTTTATTTTTTTTTTGTCTTTGTATTGGCAGATGCTTTGCACAGTCCCTAGCACATAATAAGTGCTCAATAAATGTTTCCCACATGTATGAATGAATACTAAGACTGAATGTTTGTGTCCCCTCCCCAATTTGTATGTAGAAATCCTAACCCCCTGTGTGATGAGAGGTATTAGGAGGTGAGGCCGCAGGTCATGAGGATGGATCCCCCATGGGTGGGATTAGTGAGTGCCCTTAGAAGGAGAGGATGAGATTTCTCTCTGGATGCACCCACCAGGGAAAGCCGTGTGAGTACGTGAGGGCCCTCAGCAAGGACCCGGCCATGCTGGCCCCCTGATCTGGGACTTCGCGCCTCCAGAGCTGTGAAAAATAAAAAACCAGTTGTTTAAACCACCAAATCTGTGGTATGTATTGTAGCAGCCTGAGTTGACCCAGATACCGTGGGAGCACCTTTGTAAGAAATGGTCCTTTCCCTCAAGGAGCTTTGAATCCATTTGGAAGAAAACACAGATATAGCACTTAAATCACAATTATTTTCACAAAGCTCATGAGAAAGACGGGACTGACATGGGTGGTTAAAGGTCTCAGACCTTCACGTTAACCTGGGCTACAGGCAAGCTTGCTGTGTGGCCTCTGAATAGGTTACTCCACGTCTCTCTGGTTGCCTGTCATTTTCTGCGAAGTGTGATTGTGAGAAGTAGATCATCCACATAAGGTGCTTAGAGCAGTGGTAGGCAAACCGCGGCTCTCGAGCCACATGCGGCTCTTTGGCCCCTTGAGTGTTCTAATGCCACTTCTTCAAAATAGACTCGCCCAGGCCGAAAACCGACTTCTGCGCATGGGCCACGAAGTTTCAATCGCACTGTACGTGCGCGCCCGCACTTGGTATTTTGTGGAAGAGCCACACTCAAGGGGCCAAAGAGCCGCATGTGGCTCGCGAGCCGCGGTTTGCCGACCACTGGCTTAGAGCAATGCCTGAAACACAGAAAATGCTATCAGTTTGAACCCCAAAAAGGATGTAATTTTGTGCTGAGCAGCACTGGAGTCAAGGCTAAAGTGTGTGGGTTAATAAGAAACAAGATTAATAATGAGATGATGGAAAGCCAGTGTGATCTGGCAGCCTGTGAACCTTGGAGGCTTAACCTCAACACAGCAGAGAGGTCTCTGGTCTTCAAAAGAGCAACTGGATTTGGCAGCCCCTTCCGCGACACGGGGGCCTTGGCTGCGTCCTCCGTGGGTCCCCGTTGCAAAGCATTGGCTTTGGGAAGGATCCAGGCATGGCTGTGACTCAATCATCTCCAAGAAGCCAGTTACTCTGCTCTTGGCTGGAGGGACGTTTGGGTGGCCACTGCTGCCAATTTCAGCTGGGCGCTGGCCACGCGTTGGCAGTGAGGCTCTGGGAAAGTGTGACCTCTTGTTTGATTATATTCTGCACAGGCCCATGTCCAGAGCTGGCTTTGGCCCCTGCCACCGAGCTGGTGCCAGGCAATAAAGCAGTGGTGCTTCATGGGGGATTGATTCATTAACCTGGTTCCACACAGGTGATCTAGTGGCAAACAGGCTGTTCCATTACCTCCAGTCCAGCTGGAACACGGTGCCCTCCCAGCACTCTCCCCTGGCTGCCTTGGCAACACTATGAATTGAAAACGCTGAAACAAGACTCAGAACCAAACGTCCTTCCCCCTCACTCCTTCCACCATCACTATCAAAGGTATGCCACACTTCAGAAACCCAGTTGGAGAAGCCCCGCAGAAAATAAGGGTGATGTGCCAAGCCTTCAACACATCAAATTCTTCAGCTGCACTTAAAATGATATCTGACACATTTCTATAACATGACATCCTATATAATAAAAGGCTAATATGCAAATCGACCAAATGGCGGAAGGACCGGTCGCTATGATGTGCACTGACCACCAGGGGGCAGAATCTCAATGCAGGAGCTGCTCCCTGGGTCAGTGTGCTCCCACAGGGGGAGTGCCGCTCAGCCAGAAGTCGGGCTCATGGCTGGCAAGTGCAACGGCAGTGGCATGAGCCTCTCCTGTCTCCACAGCAGCGCTAAGGATGTCTGACTGCTGGCTTAGGCCTGCTCCCCGGACTGCAAAAAGGCACAGGCCCGGCTGAGAGACCCCCCCAAGTGCATGAATTTCATGCACCAGGCCTCTAGTTTTTACATAAAACAGGATGTGGTTATGGGACTCTGTTCCCATCTTCTAATGCTTAACTGGTATCTAGTTTAATGACACAGTCTGTTGCTCTTTCTTTGAATTATCTTGTACTTCTGTTTATACAATGTCTTCATTTACACTGGATTGATCATGTTCTGTCTTTATTATAGGGATGCAGAAGAGTCTAACTGCCCAGATTGAATCCCAGCCTCACCCCTTACCAGTGGGTACATGGAAGAAATTCCATTACCTCTCCTGTATCACTTGTCTTATCTATAAAAATGGACTTTTCATGAAGAACAAGTGAGATCATACATGTAACACACTTAGAGGAGCACCTGACATGTAGGAAGCCCTCAGTGAATGTTTGATAATAATATTCTTATTCCAAAACCTGTGGTCAGTTACTCATGTGATTACCACTCTTCCTTCTCTAGCTCTACTGACTACAAACATAACAGGCATTTAGTTCATTCATCAAGCTTTTGTTTTGTTAATCCTCAACCAAGGATAATTTTCCCATTGATTTTTAGAGAGTGGAAGCGGGGGAAGGGGGAGAAAGAAAGAGAAACACTAATGTGGGAGAGACACATCGATCAGTTGCTTCCCGCACTCGTCCCCACCAGGACCCACCTGCAATCCAGGTACCTGCCTTTGACCTGGAATTGAACCCTCGACCCTTCAGTACAAGGGCCAACACTCTACTACTGAGCCACATCGGCTGGGGCCATTCATCAAACATTTTAATAGAATAGTTAAGTATTTTAATTTATGATGATGATAAAAATATTAAAGAGCAGCCATTAATACTTGTTTAGTGTTTCCTGTGTGTCAAGCTCTATGCTCAGCTATTTACACAAATCATCTCATTTAATCCTCATAATTAGTAATTTCCAAAGGTTGGGCATGGACTAGTGCTGGCACAAACTAAAGTTCTCATCAGACTATAATAAAAACATTGGAAAGGGTTTTTCTTTAAAGATACGTACATTTAGATAAATTAATCCTTCCTACTTTTGGGTGTTACAATATACTTTCTTTTGTCATGGTAGACAACAGTTTTTGTTGTTGTTGTTTTTTGGAACATTTCTACTTGGAAAATAAAAGATTGGCAGCTTTGTGTTAGTCACGAGACTTTGTTTCTTTTTTGGTCCATTAACTCCAACAGTCTAAAATCTGTGTCTCACCCCAACTCTGATGGGGAGATATTTTTGTTCCCATTTTACAAATGAGCAGCCAAGGCTCAAAGAGGTTATGGGACTTGCCCAAAGTTACACATAGTTGCAAGCGGCAGAGCCCAGTGTCCTAACTCTTAAATCCTTTGTAATAACGGTTATCGAGTACCTGCAGGTCACGAATCTCATTTCATTCTCACAGCTGCCCTGTGCAGAGGTGTGATTCCCCATTTTACAGAATAATGGGACTTAGGGGGGTTAGGTATGTGCCTAAGTCCTAGAGTTCGGAAATGTGAGAGTAAGATTGGAGCACAGAACCCTGGCCGGTTGCTCAGTGGTTAGAGCGTCAGCCTGCAGACAGAACGGTTGCAGGTTTAATTCCTGGTCAAGGGCATGTACCTGGGTTGCAGGTCTGATCCCCAGCTTTGGCTGGGCATGTGCCAATCACTGTGTCTCTCACATCAATGTGTTGTTTTTTTCTCTCTCCCCCCATCCCTCCGTTCCTCCCACTCTCTTTAAAAAAATCAATGGAGAAAATATCCTCAGGTGGGATCAACAAAAAATAAAATAAAATATTGGAGCACAGAGCTCTCTGATTTCAATTCCTGTTCTCCTTGCACCTGCCATACGCCAGACATCGGGCAGAAGCTAGGCCTGTCAAAAATAGCTAACAGATGCACTCCAGCCTCAAGGGCTCACAGTCTCAGCAAAGAGACACTCGAACATCGTATCAGGATGCCCGGGAAGCACGAGGCTGAATTGTGTCTAAGGCACTGAGAGCACTGAGGAGGGAGAAGTGAATTCTGAGGTTTTGGCAAACATTTCTGACAAGCCTATCATACCTTGCTATATTGTATTTTAAAGAACCCCGTATGAAACAGGGTTTCGTGTGACCACTTTTCTTGAACACGTGGTAGGACATCTCTTCTGTAAACGGCCTATTAAATACGATGCTCTGCGTAGTCATCTAGCGAGGATTCTCCAGAATTCCATCGGCTAACATGTTTTACTTGAAGGGTTGAAAAATGTTTTCATAATTTTTTTTTAAAAGGCAAAAAAAAAAAAAAAAACCACCATTCTACAGCCTCTACTGTATCTAAAGTGACAAACATTTCTCCTTGTGCCCTTAACTGTGCCAATTTGGAACTTTGTCTGAAGACTAAGAAGAATTTGATTCGGCTCCCCTACCCCAACCCCAGCTCCACACGCAGATTTTTATTTAATTGTCTGTAAATAATAAAATAGGAGGACGTGCAAATGCAATAAAAATGAAGGTTAAGTTACGTCATGGGGCAAAAATGTATAAGGTCCAAATTTCACTTTAAGCCCCAAGCAGGTAGCAGGTGAAATGTCTTCCAGCCAAATCCTTCCCGCCGAGCTGCCCCGAGGCTGAGTCAGACGCTGAGCAGGAGGATCTCCCACTGATGTCAGGCCCGTTGGAGAGCAGTCGGGCAGAGAGCCTGCTGGCAGAGTCGTGTCCTTGGGCTCTGCCTCTGAGGGTTAATGTATCACTGGGTTTTCCAAAGTGTGGGCAGATGCTGGCTCCCAACGTCGGGTTCAGGAATTGCCAAGTCCGCCCCTTTGGGAGGAATACGTTTCCTGGCCTAACAGGGCACATGCCTCTGCAATTTAGAGTGTCCTTGAATCTTGTTCGTTCAAAGAAAATGATTTTCTGACTCAAGACTTCGGCTAGGTTAGCATCATCCTATAGATCTTATTTTAAGCCTCACCTTACAATATATTGGGGTGTTTGTTTGTTTATTTGTTTTATTGATTTGAGAGAGAGAGAGGAAGGGGGAGAGAGAAACATCAATGTAAAAGAGAAACATTGATTGGTTGCCTCAGGACCTGGGATCAAACCTGTCACCTGGGTATGTGCCCTGACCGAGAATCAAACCCACAACCTTTTGGGGTACAGGGTGATGCTCCAACCAACTGAGCCACCCAACCAGGGCTACATCTATTTTTTTAATCCATTTCCCAGGGGTCCATTTACTCTTTAACAAATACTTACTGAGCAAGGTGCACATGCATGGAAAAGCAAACCCAGCCATGCCTGCTCCAAGCCTGAAGTTAGAGTCAGCTGAAAGTCAGCCATAAATCGATCAAATCAATCACACCAGTGAATGTGTAATACTATAGGGACCAATAGATTCAGGAGGAAAACAAGGTTATTCAAGCGTGAATAATGAGGGAACCTGACCCAGATTGAGGAGTGAGGGGGTGAGGAAGAGATTTCCAGGCAAAGGCTGGGGTGCAGGGGGCCTGAGACTGGAGAGCAGAGGCAGCTGGGAGAGAGGGAAGCTGAGAGCTGGGCAAGACCAGGCCAGGCAGGGCTTTCAGGGCTAGTTAAGGGCTTGATCCTTATCCTAAGGATAGTAGGTGCCTTCAAGGTTCTAAGATGAGGTTTATATCTGGAGTGATCAGATATACCTTTTGCAAAGATAAGCTAATAGCTGTGTAGCAAAGAGAAGGGGTTGGGGAGAGTGTGCGATAGTGCATAGGAGACTCCAACCAAGACCTCATGGTACTTTTTAAAAAAAAATGTATTTTTACTAGAAGCCCAATGCATGAAATTCATGCAAGAGCAGGTCTTCCTTCCCCCGGCTGCCGGCACCTGCTTCCCTCTGGCACCCGGGACCCCCGGCTTCCCTCGCAGCCTCAGCTTCGTCCAGAAGGTCGTCAGGAAGGATGTCCGAAAGGATGTCCGGTCTAATTAGCATATTATGCTTTTATTATTATAGATTGATCTCAGAGAGAAAGGGATAGAGAGAGACAGGAAACATCAATGATGAGAGAGAATCATTGATTGGCTGCCTCCTGACCACCCCACATTGGGGGTCGAGCCCACAACCCAGGCATGTGCCCAGAATCGAACCGCTACCTCCTGGTTCATAGGTCGAAACTCGACCACTGAGCCATGCAGGCCCGGCGTGCAGCCATATATTCTTTTAACTCACTCATTTAAAGTAGAGTTACATGTGTCAACACAGATAAAGCTAAAAACATGTTGAGCAAAGTAAAAAACAACTTGCAGAATATTTTCATATAATTTATATAAAGTTTTAAAATATGTAAAACAATACCATGAATTGTTTATGAATTTACACATATGCAAAAAAAAAACAACAACAATTTAAGAGAGTCACTGCCTTTGAAAGGGAGGAAAGGAATGGCATTGGGAAGGAGCACTGCGGAGCTTTCAACTTACCTATGAATGTTATATTAATTTTTAAAGCATCTAAAGCAAATAGAGCAAAAATTTGACAAAAATGGGTATCTGGGAGTTTATTATTCTCCATACTTTTATAGGTGCTTAAAATATTTAAAAATGTATTAAAGTACACAATCTAGTGAGGGAATAATAAGTGATTACTGGAGAGATATTGATAAAAGATTACGGGAGGATAGGAGGAAAAAATTAATTCTAACAGCAGAATTTATCTTGTTAACTTTATCATCGATAGAAACGTGGCCAATGTATGTGCCCATTTCTTTTAGTTCAATAAACATTTATTAAGCCCCGTGATGTTGGTTGTTCAAGGCACAGGTATGACTGGCAGAGTCTATAATATCAAATCATGCACAATCTAGAAGGGGAACACTGAGAAGGTATAACCAGCCAACGCTGTCAGGGTTAAAAGGTTTGGAGACACCTATGTCTGCCTGGGTAAGTGGGGAAAAGCCTCACAGAGGAGAAAATCTCTAAGAAGTAGAAATAAATAGGAAGAGAGAGAGGGAAGGACAAAAACAGGTTACAGGTACAAAATACGTATATAAAGGTGTGGAGTTATGAAAGTTCAAAGTGACTAAAGATGAACCTTGAGAGGGACCAGCTTATGAATGGCTCTGCATGTATGCTAAATGACTGCCTCTTCCCAATAATTATTTATGGAAGGAAGGAGGAAAAGAAGGGAGGGAGAGAGAGGGAGGGAGGGAGGGAGAAATCTGTATCTCAGCCTATAGACAGAAAGCAGCCAGTGGAATTATTTCATCAAGGGAGTGGCAAGATATAATTAGGAGTGATGAGAAGGAAAACATTGACTGGAGCTCAGGGGAGTGAGCATGGGGGCGCGGGGGGAACAGGATGCTCTCACCTTAGTGCGGGGAAGAGGTACTGATGGCCTGAACTAAGACTGGGCAATGGAGAGTGAGACAGGAAAGGCTCACTTGAGAGACATGTTTGAAGTTGAGTCAACAGAATTGAATAATTGATTAGTTGTAGGAGGTGACAGAGAGAAAAAGAAGGAATTGGATGAACACTTTTTAAAAATTCCAATAAGTTAAATTGACTTTATAAAGATAAATTTTACATAAAATAAAAATGCATCTATTAGTATTCAGTTTGATAAGTTTTGACAAACATGTACACCCATACAACCACAACCAAGATACAGAGTATTGCCATCATCCAAAAAGTTCTTTTATGCCCCTACTGTCAATAAACAACTCCCCTGTGGTCCCTACTGATAGGCTTTCTATGAATTAGTTTTTCCTTTTCTAGAATTTTATTTAAATAAACTCATCCAGTGGGCACTCTTTCTTTGTCTGGCTTCTTTTACTCAGCATAATATTTTTTAAATTCATGCAGGTTGTTGTCTATATAGTAGTTGGTGCCTTCGCTTCTTTTAGTAGTATTCGACTAGTATTGTGTGGATGTACCACATTTTATTTATTCAGTAACATGTTGAAAGATATTTAAATTGTCTTTGATTTGGGTCTATTATGAATGAAATTGCTATGAACGTTTATGAATAAGTCTTTGTGTGGAGTATGATTTTATTTCTCATGGGGGAAATAGCTAGCAGTGGAATTGTTAGAGTACATGATAAATATAGACTTAACTTTACAAGGAACTGCCAAACAGATCTTCAAAGTGATTGTACCATTTTCTATCCCCACCAGCAATATATGTTGCTCTACATCCTTGCCAACACTTGCATCATCATTCTTTTTATTTTTATTTACTTATTTATTTGTTTGTTTATGTATTTTTTGTTAATCCTCACCTGAGGATATTTTTCCATTGATTTTTTTTTTAGAGGGAGTTGAAGGGAAGGAGGGGAGAAGGAGGAGGAGGAGGAGGAGGAGGAGGAGAAGGAGGAAATGTAAGAGGAGGAGGAGAGAGAGAGAAATATTGATGTGAGAGACACTCATCGATTGGTTGCCTTTCTCACGCACCCTGAGACCAGGGCCAGAGATCTAACCTGCATCGAATCCAGGTATGTGCCCTTGACAAAGAGTAGAACCTGCAACCCTTCAGTGCATGTGCTGACACTCTAAACACAGAGCGACACCAACCAGGGCTCATTGTCAGTTTTGTTGTTGTTGTTTTTTTTAGACATTCTTGTGGGTATATAATAGTATTTTATTGTAGTTTTAATTTTTTGTTTATTTGGTGGTTAATGGTGTTGAGCATCTTTTTATGTGCTTGCCCACTTGTGTATTTTCTTTTTTATATTTTGGTTGTAAAATTCTTTATATATCTTAAGAGACTAAAAAGGTAGAGAAGGCAACTACTGAGACAGGGAGCAGTAGAGAAAGAGAGGTTTTAAAAGGGTGAAGAAGGCAGGAATGAGTCCTGCATGTTTGAAGCACATATCAGGCATTTAGGTTGAGATGCAGGAAAAAGCTGGAAATAGTGTTCTGGAGCCTAAGAGAAACTGGTCTGAAAACATGTTGAGCCCTAACCAGTTTGGCTCAGTGGATAGAGCGTCAGCCTGCTGACTGAAGGGTCCCAGGTTCGATTCCGGTCAAGGACATGTACCTTGGTTGCGGGCACATCCCCAGTAGGAGGTGTGCAAGAGGCAGCTGATCGATGTTTCTCTCTCATCGATGTTTCTAACTCTCTATCCCTCTCCCTTCCTCTCTGTAAAAAATCAATAAAATATATTTAAAAAAAAAACAAACATGTTGAGTTTCAAGAAGCAGAGGCCCATCCAACAGTGTCAAATGTCACAAAAAGGCACAGTAAAATAAAGACTGAAAAAAGTGAATTTCAGCCGTGGTTTTTAAACTGTGGGTGACAACGCTTTAGAAATCATTTTTTGAAGTTTTACCAGTTTTGTGGGTGTTTTTTTTTTAATAAAATAGAACAAAAAATAGTATTGAAGGTACTAAGGTTAAGGGTATTTCATGAAACGTTTTTTGGTGTATATGTGCATTATGTACTGGATCACAGTGTAAGATATATCTTTCACTTTGCATTATGGTTTCTTCTTGAAAGAAGAAAGGCAGCTACAGATGCCCTTCCCAATGTGATCCTAATGTAGGAAGGGTAGTGGCTGAGGATATGGAGCCAGTTGGGTCTGGGTTCAAGCCCTGGTCTCTTCTTCTTTTTAGATGTATAATCTTGAATATATTACAATTGTACTTCTCACTGTCCTTAAGTTTATTTATTTTATTTTATTTTATTTTATTTTATTTTATTTTATTTTATTTTATTTTATTAGAGGCCCAGTGCACGAAATTCGTGCATGGGGGGGCGGGGGGTGTCCCTCAGCCCAGCCTGCACCCTCTCCAATCTGGAACTCCTTGAGGGACGTCCGACTGCCTGTTTAGGCCCAATACTGGTGGGATCCAGCCTAAACGGGCAGTCGGACATCCCTCTCACAATCCAGGACTGCTGGCTCCCAACTGCTCGCCTGCCTGCCTTCCTGATTGCCCCTAAACTGCTTCTGCCTGCCAGCCTGATAACCCCCTAACCACTCCCCTGCCAGCCTGATTGATGCCTAACTGCTCCAGTGCCAGCCTGTTTGCCCTAACTGCTCTCCCCTGCAGGCCTGGTCACCCCTAACTGCTCTCCCCTGCAGGCCTGGGTCCCCCCCCCCCAACTCCCCTTCCCTACAGGCCTGGTTGCCCCCAACTTCCCTCCTCTGCCAGCCTGGTCATCCCTAACTGCCCTCCCCTGCAGGCTTGATTGCCCCCAACTGCCCTCCCTTATAGGCCTGGTCCCTCCCAACTGCCCTCCCCTGCTGGCCATCTTGTGGTGGCCATCTTGTGTCCACATGGGGGCAGGATCTTTGACCACATGGGGCAGCCATCTTGTGTGTTGGAGTGATTGTCAATCTGCATATTACCCTTTTATTAGATAAGATAGAGGCCTGGTGCATGGGTGGGGGCCAGCTGGTTTGCCCTGAAGGGTGTCCCGGATCAGGGTGGGGGGTTCCCTTGGGGTGTGGGGCGGCCTGGGCGAGGGACCTGTGGTGGTTTTCAGGCTAGCCATGCCCCCTGGCGACCCAAGCAGAGGCCCTGGTATCTGGGATTTATTTATCTTCTATAATTGAAACTTTGTAGCCTGGAGTGCAGGCCTGGGCCGGCCAGGGTGTGCATAAAGCTTGGCTTCCTCCATCGCCAGGGAAACCCAAGCCTCCCTCCTGCTCTCGCCGTGGCTGCAGCCATCTTGGTTGGGTTAATTTGCATACTAACTCCTGATTGGCTGGTGGGCATGGCTTGTGGGTGTGGCGGAGTGATGGTTAATTTGCATATTACTCTTTTATTAGATAGGATTTTATTTTTTGTCCTTAAGTTTAGACTGAGAATAATGACAACATTTACCCCAAAGGGCTGTTGACACTAAAGCCCAGTGCCTCTCTCTCAGGACAGACACAGCCAGTGCAGTCAGATATGGATTTCAGCCCCCAGAGCTCTGCTGGGTGCCCAGTGTTAAACCCACCAGCACAAGACTTTACGCCATGAGAATTAAATAGGGTTATGCTTATAAACCACTGTGCACAATGCCTGGAATGGGCTGAGCTCTCCATAACCCCTGGCTGTCTATATATATATCTATCTATATATATATCTATATATATCTATATATCTATATATCTATATATCTAGATATAGATATAGATATAGATATATAGATATATATATTTTATTGATGTCAGAGAGGAAGGGAGAGGGAGAAAGAAATAGAAACATCAGTGATGAGAGAGAATCATTTATCGGCTGCCTCCTGCACATCCCATACTGGGGATCAAGCCCGAAACCCGGGCATGTGCCCTGACCAGGAATCGAATTCTGACCTCCTGGTTCATAGGTTGATGCTCAACCACTGAGCCACACTGGTCAGGCACCACTGGTTGTCTTCAACACTGGTAGCCATTCTTGTTAAAGTAAAATCCAGATCCCATTAGATTGAGGAAGTAGAGATAATGCACAGGAGATTACCCTTAAAAAGTTTGGTTGATAAAAACAACCCCAATGTTTATTAGCTAATGAACTAAAGGTGGTGGAATATTATTCGGTCATAAAAAAGAACAAAGTACTGGTGGGTGCTAATAGGTGGATGAACCTAGCTAAGTGAAAGAAGCTGGTCACAAAAGGCCACAGACTGAATAGGAAATAATCAGATTAGGCAAATCCATACAGACAACAAGCATATTACTGGTTGCCAGAGGATGCTGGGGGTGACTTGCTTCATTGACAGGGACTTTCCTTTGGGGGTGATAAATGTTCTGGAACTAGACAGTGGTGACAGTTGCACAACACTGTGAATGTCATTAAACTGCACTAAATGCCATTAATTTGCATACTTTAAAACGGTTAAAATGGTAAATTTTATACGTATGTTACCACAATTTTTTTAAAAGCCTTGTTCAACTCAGGGATGCTTCATAGTCATTTCACTATCTCCCCCAACCTGGGGTATTTTTGTTTTTGTTTTTGTTTTGTTTTGTTTTGTTTTGGGGGGGAAACAGTTTAGTTGGGTGCACAATGAGAAATATTAGCTCAAGAAGGTGATAGGGCTGAGGAAAGGGTCTCCTGAGGTTTTCCCTGGGTAGTTGGGGCAAGGGAGCCAGAAGAAGGGGCAGTGGCTGAGGAGAAGGGGGACGATTTCTCCCATGCAGAAACCTTCTGTCAGTCTCTCCTCTGGCATAAACCTCTGTGCAGCTGTGAAGGTTTCTTAAGGAGCTGTGTTCCCTGCTGAGCAGACAATCTCTCTGTTAGAAGGTCCCTGAAGTATGAAGTGGGCACGAGCAAACCCTCCTTGCCCTCATGAATTCTGGACTATATATTATTGCTGTTCCTAAGGGAGAGAGGAATAATTGGACAGATAATTAATAATGATCCCCCAAGACTGCCTCTCTGGCAGGTTCTTGGCTATAGCCCCAGGAGCTTGGAAGCTAAATAACTCTTTATTATAAACTCATTTCTCAGTGAATGGAACTGTTGGAATTAATAATTAGAGTCAATTTACTATTATGTACACTATTGAGTGGAGCAACAATGTGTATAATTTGGATCGCAATTTGATTTTTTTAAAATGCTTCCCATTGTGCTACAGGTATTTGACTCCCCTTCCATATATTTACTTTCTTGATTGCGTCTGACTTGGGATAATTTGAAAATCACTTTGCATTCCCAGAGCTGGTCCGTGCAGGCATCCTTCTCCTGGCTTCTTTCTTCCCCAAACATGCTTTGCCTTTCCTATTCAAAGGAATTCTGGCCTTACACTAAAAGTCAGATTTTAAGAATTCTATAAATAAAGGCCTTCAGAGCAGAATATACGGAATGATCGTGGCAGAATTCACGAGTTTCAGTCTAATCTGCCACTAAACATTTTGGCAATATCTAGTTAATAATATTCAAATCTCCTTGTTAGTCATTCAGTAAACAATTTTTGAGGGCCATGTAGCAGGTGCAGGAAATGCAGAAATAAATAAGATGTGATCATTGTTCTCAATGAACCACCGCTATAGCAGAGGGAACAGACAGAAACAAATATTTGCTCTCAAATTGAGTAAATATAAGGAAAAAGCCATCAACTCAGGCTGGGGTTGAATTCCTCAATGAAGATATACATGGGAGCTATTTTAAAATACCGCCCTCTGTGTCCTTAAGATATGACCTAGTTTTCTTGGGTGTAGAACCAACCCAATCAGAGATTATAATTCACCTGTGTACCTCAGCCTCTCTCTGTTTAAACTATTATTGACATTTTAATTTGTTCATTTATTATTACTTTTTTTGCATTATTATTGTAGCTTTTATTGACACATTCCAGCATCTTTCCAACAACCTAAAAAAATTACATACATTAAGAAGCTTAACTGCTGCCCTAGCTGGTTTGGCTCAGTGGATAGAGCATTGGCCTGTGGACTGAAGGATCCCAGGTTCAATTCCGGCCAAGGGCACATGCCTGGGTTGTGGGGTCAATCCCCAGTGAGGGGTGTGCAGGAGGCAGCTGATCAATGATTCTCTCTCATCACTGATGTTTCTATCTCTCTTTCCCTCTCCTTTCCTCTCTGAAATCAATTAAAAATATATATTTTTTAAAAAACACAACAAAATTTAGAAGTATTAAAAAAGAAGAAGAAGAAGAAGAAGAAGAAGAAGAAGAAGAAGAAGAAGAAGAAGAAGAAGAAGCAGCAGCAGCAGCAGCAGCAGCTTAACTGTTTATGTTGCCCTGGCAAATGTCGCAGGCCCAAAGTTTATGAATAAGTGTTTTGGGCCTTTTACCTTGAAGATCAAGAAGCCTGATGCTCAGACTCAGACTCGGTGTGGGCCCGTGAACATTCACCCGTGGGACACAAGTCATCATGAGTGATGTGTGATCAACGGTCTTTATTCTTGGCTGATCAACTGTCTCCCTCTATCCTGACCGATCTCTGAGTAGTTCAGCCCCAGTACAGTATTAAGACATTGGTAGGATGCTAAGTGAGCATAATTTTCACCTCTCCCAGGCCTCTAGGCCGATATCATTGTAATCCAGTATTCCACATATTTTGTTTATTCCTCTCTGGGAAGAAGTGTCTTAAACACTGTCCCAGTGGAAGAATGAAGAGCGGAAAAGTGACTGAATTCTACGGTTGGAAAGGACTTAAAGGTCATCTCAGCTCATCTCACTTGCTCATTCATTTATTCACGCATCAATACTTAGTGAGGGCCCGCAGTGTGCCAGGCACTGTGTGTGGTGCTAGGAACAAAACATACGATACAGGTTAGCTAATCTATGGAATTACAGTCTAGCAGGGGAGAAAGATAGGAAATAAGGAAACATAAATAAATAAGGCAATAACAGGTGGGAAATAAATGTAGGCGGTGGAGGGGAGAAGGCAGCGGGTACTTTAGCTATGGTGGTAATACCAATTAGGGCCAGGAGATTATGGCCAGATGTCACCAGGTTAGGGCTGAGAACTTTGGCTGGAGAAGTGGGTAAAATCCTATATAGGATTTTAGCAATCCCACAATAGTTCTACTAGAAGACTCAAAAAGGAGGCTGAGCCTGGAAAGAGGTATGATCTAGCTCTCACTGGTCATACAATGTTAGAGATGACCTGGCTGCTAGGTGCTGAATTGTGCCCCCGCCCCAAATCCACATGTTGAAGTCCCAACCCCCAGTACTCCAGAACGTGACTGTATTTAAGAGACAGGCCTTTAAAGATGGGGTTAAGGTAAAAGGAGGTCATGAGAGTGGTCCTACTCCAATCTGAGTGGTGCCCGTCTAAGAAGAGGAGACTAGGACACAAAGAGACACCAGTGATGCACACACAGAGGGAAGACCTTGTGAGAACACAGCAAGAATGTGGCATCTGCAAGCCAGGGAGAGAGGTCTCAGGAGAAACCAAACCTGCCAACACCTTGATCTTGGACTTCTACCCTGCAGAACTGTGAGAAAATAAATGCCTGTTGTTTAAGCCACCCATCTGTGTTATTTTGTTACGGCAGCCCAAGCAAATTAAAGCACGAGCGCAGGGTCCCTTATATCACACTAAAGGCCCGATGCACGAAATTCATGCAAGAGTAGGCCTTCCTTCCCCAGCTGCAGGCACCAGCTTCCCTCTGGCACCTGGGTCCCAGACTTCCCTCCCAGCCCTGGCTTCATCCAGAAGGACAGCCAGTCTAATTAGCATCTTACGCTTTTATTATTATACATACTTATTAATAAACAGAATCTTGGGCCCTGTGCCCCGCTCCAGATTAAATAAAAATTATGTAGGGAAGAGGGCAGAAATATGGATTTTAAACAAGTACTCTCTCCCCCAAAAAAAACAATGACTATAAAGATTCTCACCTACACTGAAGATTGAGAGCCACTAGCATTAAGACCAACATGCTCATTTTACAGATGAGAAAACTGGGGTTCAAAGAAGGAAAGTAGCATGTGGAGCAGGACCGCCAGCCAGGTCTCCTAATATGGAGCTTGCTGCTCTACCCACTGCCCCAACGGGGGCCTGGAAAGTGGGCTGATGGGAGTCAACTCTAGACTCAGCAGGACTGTCCGAAATGCTGATTAGCTAATTGGCAGTGGTCGCCCAATAACCTGTCTTGCTGGAACTGAGATTGAGAGTGTGTGGGTGTGGTGGATAATGGAGAGCAACGGAAAGAAGCTGAGAAGCTTCTTATCTCTCCCCCCCCCCCCCATAAGGTTTATTCTGGGAAGTGGTATGAAATGAAGCTAGAGAGTTAGGCAAAAACCAACAAGTCAGACACTTTGAATTTTTGTCCTGAGAGCTATAGAAGCCTTAATGGGATTCTATGGGCAGGAGAAAAGGGATTACATAGAAGCCTGTGGACTATGTGATTACCGGGAGGGAATAATAAGATTAGCATTTTAGAGAGACTATTCTGACAACTGTGTGTAGGGGGCAGAGGTGTGAAATGAAGGCAAGAAGGAGCAAGTAAACAAAATTGTAAAGTGTCGCATTAATTAAGATGTGAGATGAGAGGGTTTGAACTACGTACGGCACTGGGAGTCAAGGTAGATAGTTGTGGGTGGATTCAAAAGATTTGAGTGAACAGCCGAAACCGGTTTGGCTCAGTGGATAGAGCGTCGGCCTGTGGACTCAAGGGTCCCGGGTTCGATTCCGGGTTCGATTCCGGTCAAGGGCATGTACCTTGGTTGCGGGCACATCCCCAGTAGGGGGTGTGCAAGAGGCAGCTGATCGATGTTTCTCTCTCATCGATGTTTCTGACTCTCTATCCCTCTCTCTTCCTCTCTGTAAAAAATCAATAAAATATATTTAAAAAAAAAAAAAGATTTGAGTGAACAAACTTGAGGCCTTATTGAAAATGAGGCTTGAGAGCAAAGGAAGAGCGAATGAGACTCTGGGTGCTCTAGTGGATCTTTGTTGGGGACGGCATGGGGGTGGGGGTTGTTACTCAGCATCCATTGCCCCTTCTTTTGGTAGTATCACTCTCATTATATATATATATATATATATATATATATATATATATATATATATATATATATATATATATATATATATATATACACACACACACACACACACACACACACATACACACACATATATATATATATATATTTTTTTTATTTTATTATTATTTTTTTTTAATGGCCTCGCTACATGATTGTGTGTAGACCTGCTAAGATTATCAATCAAGGAAGGTGCCCTGTGAACCCTAGCTAAAGCTTGGTCAATTAGACTGTCTTCAGAAACTATAAAACTTGAAGAAAGTGATGCATGAATGTGGAAAAATATCTGGTCTCTAGAATTCTTATGCTTTTGCAACATTCCATTGATTCTGTATCTCCCAGGTAGCCTTACATTTCCTTTTTTTTTTTTTTTTAATTTATTTTCCCCCTTTTCATTGAATGTGTTGGGGTGATACTGGCTAACAAAATGACACAGGTTTCAGGTGCACAATTCTACAACACATCACCTGCACACTGTACTGTGTGTTCACCACCCCCGTGAAGTCTCCATCAGGAGCTTCTTATCTTGCAGCCATGCATAGGCCATGCCCTTTGCCAATGCAGCCCAGTCACATGGACTCTTAATTCTATAATGAGGTCCATTATAGCCTTTAAACTCTTCTTGCTGTGAGTGAAACTTGTTTTTTCTTATTTTTCTTTCTGCCTGGCAAAGGAAAATAATTGAGCACTATTGTTTATAATAACCTCTCGTGTAATTAAAGGTATTGACTGATAAATTTCCAATTTTTCTTCTTGAACAAACAACTTATTTTATTCTTTTTAATATATCTTTATTGATTTCAGAGAAGAAGGGAGAGGGAGAGAGAGAGATAGAAACATCAATGATGAGAGAGAATCATGGATCAGCTGCCACATTCATGCCCCCTACTGGGGGATCAAGCCTGCAGTGGAGCATGTGCCCTGACAAGGAATCGAATCGTGACCCCATGGCTCATAGGTCAATGCTCAACCACTGAGCCACACTGGCCAGGCACAACTGATTTTCTTTAGCCTTTTAATAAAGCCCATTTCTTTACCCTTTTATCAAGGTGCTTGTTTCTATAGTTTTCCAAATGCTCTCATATTATGGGACCCCAAACTAGTCACAATAAAAATTTAATGCATAATTATTGAATAACTAGAGGCCTGGTGCATGAAATTCGTGCATGGGGGGGGGGGTCCCTCAGCCCAGCCTGCACCCTCTCCAATCTGGGACCCCTCGAGGAATGTCTGACTGCCCATTTAGTCAGACATCCCTCTCACAATCCAGGATTGCTGGCTCCCAACCGCTCACCTGCCTGCCTGCTTGACTATCCCTAACTGCTTCTGCCTGCCAGCCTGATCACCCCCTAACCACTCCCCTGCCAGCCTGGTCGCCCCAGCTGCCCTCCCATGCAGGCCTGGTCGCCCCTAACTATCCTCCCCTGCAGGCCTGGTTGCCCCCAACTGCCCTCCCCTGCTGGCCTGATCTCCCCTAACTGCCCTCCCCTGCTGGACTGATCTCCCCTAACTGCCCTCCCCTGCTGGCCTGATCGCCCCTAACTGCCCTCCCCTGCTGGCCTGGTCGCCCCAACTGCCCTCCCATGCAGGCCTGGTCATCCCAACTGCCCTCCCCTGCTGGCCTGATCACCCACAACTGCCCTTCCCTGCAGGCCTGATCCCTCCCAACTGCCCTCCCTTGCTGGCCTGATTGCCCCCAACTGCCCTCCCCTGCCGACCATCTTGTGGTGGCCATCTTGTGTCCACATGGGGGTGGCCATCTTGTGTGTTGGAGTGATGGTCAATTTGCATATTACCTCTTTATTATATAGGATTATTATATAGGATTATGTGACCAAAAGACAGAATTATTTTCTTTTTGTTCCTTTCTTCTTAGCTATGAGGGCCTGTCGTTTAAAAAAAAATCTATAAGAACAACAAGAAGAAAAACTTGGGTCTTTACTCACAGAAAATCTGTCATCCAAAATGTTAGCTTATGAGAAATGTAGATAAATTGCATCATTCTTAATACATAATTACCAGCTTGAACTGACCTGGTCTCTCGTGGCGTTATTTAATTCTTTACAGGCCATGTTCGTTTTCTATCTTCTGATGGCCTTGTCTTTTACCTCAATCTTGTTTTTCTCACCTTTCATTTTAAAGCATTTTTTTTCTTTTAAATAATGAGAAGTTGTTGTCATGGAGAACCTCAGTCTGCTATTTACTTAGCTGTAAATAGCAGAGCTCCCAGACATAGGTCTCAGGCACATGAAAGTAGTGATGTAAATAAGCAAGGGCCTGAATGAGGTCAGCTCAGACCTGTATTTAATAATTTACCAGAACATAACTAGATCCTGTCACTCACCTGCCATATACATGTGTATATGTGTGTGTGTATATAAACACATATATGTTTAATTTAACATGGATCTTGGCACAAATAAGTATTAAATACATGGTAGCAATTAATTGTAAGGAGAGGATGAGAGGGAAGAAGGGCAGGAAAAGGAGGAGGAGGAGGAGGAGGAGGAGGAGGAGGAGGAGGAGGAGGAGGAGGAGGAGGAGGAAGAGGAGAGCATTTTCCAGGCAGCCAGAGCATGCTTTTAAGGATAATGGAAGAATTTGTTAATGGACATGTCTGCAAGGGAGAAAAATGCTTGATTGGGGGGTATTTTCATGGACCCTGCGCTGAAGGAGACTTCAGAATGCATTCATCTAAATGCCTAACCCTTGGGCTCAGGAAAGCTGGTGGCTAACATCATCAAACAGTCCCTCAAGCATCAGCTCTATTCACCAGGAGCCGCTGTCCGGGTCTGTTGTTGGCACTGCCCTCACAGGAGTGTGGGCTCACCATCTCAGACTTGGAAGGGGCTCTGGAAACCACTGCATCCAATATTCCACCCACAGCAATGACAGTGCTGCCTCATGAGACTGTCATGAGGGTTCATGGGTTAATATTTGCGAAGCACTTGGAATAGTGTCTGACACACAACATGGCCTCTGTGTCAGTTAAATAAACAAACACCATTCACTCGAAGTGTGGGCACCCATCAAGGCGCTGTGCATATGTCATCATTTAACCCTCTCCCCAGCCCTTACTCAGACATGAGGAAAAGTAGCAAGATTACGTAACTCGCCCAATGCACACCTTTGTATCGTGTTGCAGGGCTTCAAACTCAGTATGATTTCAAAGTCCACGTTGCTCTTACCATGACACGCCAGTGCCCTTGAAAAGAAGTCCTCCCTCCTGAACAGTTCCATGGACAGAGAATTCGTCCTTCTAAGAGTGGCTCGTTCTATAGATAGAAACAAGCTTAATTACTTAAAAAAAAAGTCTTCTTTATGTTGAGCCAAAATTTGCCTCTAGTGGTTTCCTCTCTTTGTGCTACACAGAGAAAAATGCCTTGCTCTCCCCCTCCACAGGCCTTCAAATACTTGAGAACAGCTAACAGCAGGTAACAAATCTGGGGCCTGGAAACCACGCATCAAACCAGTTTCGCCGCGTGGAAATGACCAAATGACCACTCTGTGGGTTGGGTCAGAAATGGAACAGAGGGTCTGAGTGCCAGGCCACTGTGCACTTGAGTTTTTCTTTCCAGAGGCTCGGGGGCCTTTCTGAGGACTGGCAATTGTTTCTGTGCTGCAATTGGGCAGAGAGGGCGCATCCCTGAGGTGGTTCTTGCCAGGTTTCATCTGCCAAAGACATAAGCTTTTTTGTGTTTTTTGTTAATCCTCACCTGAGGATATTTGTCCCATTGATTTTTTAGAGAATGAAAGGGAGGAGGGGGGGGAGAGAGGGAGAGGAGAAGGGAAAGGGAGAGGGAGAGGGAGGGGGAGGGGGGAGAGAGAGAGAGAGAGAGAGAGAGAGAGAGAGAGAGAGAGAGAGAGAGAGAGAAACATTGATGTGAAAGAGACATATTGATTGCTTGCCTCCTGCACATGGCCAGGGATCAAACCTGCAACCCAGGTACGTGCCCTTGACCGGGAATCAAACCTACCTATGACCCTTTGGCAACCCTTCCGCGCACAGGCCGGCACTCTAACCATTGAACACACCGGCCAGGGCAGAGCCACAAGATTTAGTTACTGGGTGAGCCCTCAGCCCTCACAAGGGAATGCTAGTGCTGTTATGTTGGTGTCCAGTAGGGGTCGGCAGAGAGGCCTGCTGACTCAGGGAGCAAGCATTAGAGAGCTCTCAAAGAGAAGAGAGATCATTTACCTGTGCTGGCTGCTAACAGGATAGCGGTGATAAACCAGCGCTCTGGAAGCGAACAGGCGGGGTCCCAAACCCAGCTCTAGCACCTGAATAACCACTGCCCTCCAGCACCCCTGCCCCCGTCTTCCATCTCTGTAAGGAGAGGGTGATAATAATGGTTTCTACTCTATACAGTTGTTTTAAAAAAAGATTTACTAAGATAAATATAGGTCAGGTATGTAGAAAAGTGCCTGGCACTCCACAAGTGCTCAAGACATATTAGTTATTATTTGAAAGTTTCGCATACACACAGTTCTCACAGGGACATTTGGAGATGCCACTTTATAGCTGAAGAAACTGAAGCTTAGAAAATTAGGTAACTCACCCAAGGTCACTGAACTATAGACTGAGGAGGGCAGATTCAATGTCTCCAAGGCCCGCTTTTCACCTACGCCAGTAATCAAGGAAGCTCACAGCCCAGGGAAATCCGCTCCACCAGGGAGGGCAGGGATATGGGGAAGACAGGGGAGGGAAGAGGGAAGAGCATAACACTGGACGGAAACAGGGAGTGCGAGGAGCAGAAGCTCAAATAAAAGCCTGGTTAAAATAAAAAGGCTTGGATCCTGTGCCCTGCCCTAGCCGGTTAGGCTCAGCGGATAGAGTGTTGGCCTGTGGACCGAAGAATCCCGGGGTCTGATTCCAGTCAAGGGCACGTATGTTGGTTGCCAGCTCCTCCCTGGCCTGAGCCCTGGTCAGGGTTTCTCTGTCTTTCTCTCTCTCTCTTCCAGTCTCCCTAAAATCAATGGAAAAATATCTGGGGTTGAGGATTAACAAACAAACAAAAAAAGAAGGCATGTTCGTTGGCCTAGAGCAGTGGTTGGCAAACTCATTAGCCAACAGAGCCAAATATCAACAGCACAACGATTGAAATTTCTTTTGAGAGCCGAAAACCGACTTCTGTGCATGGGCCACGAAGTTTCAATCGCACTGTACGTGCGCGCCCGCACGTGGTATTTTGTGGAAGAGCCACACTCAAGGGGCCAAAGAGCCGCATGTGACTCGCGAGCCGCAGTTTGCCGACCACTGGCCTAGAGGAAACAATCACAAAACCTAGAGAGTGTGCTGTGCAGATGACCAGTAATTTGTTCCAGGAGGAAAGACTTCCAAAGCCTTCACCTTACTAACTCCTTCATCCAGACGACGTAGTAGTCTACATCCGGTCGCCAGGTCCTGAATCCCCCAGCCCCAGCTGCAGTACCCGCTGTCCAAGAGTACTTCATAAGGTACCGAAGGGGATCAGAATCACCCCCAAAATATGCGACTTTGGTGTAAGGATTATTTTGAAGTGAAGGCAGTTCAGAGCAGCAAACACAGAAAGAGCTCCTGTCTCTCCCCTTCTGCCTAAAGCAGGTCAAGCATTTCCCTTTGTGAAGGTGTTCCCCTCCGTCTCCTGCACCAATAGGAGAACAGCCCTTATCACTAGAGGCTGAAAGTTGTTACCAAGGTGGGCCTGCACAAACAAACCTTACAAAATAACCTTTATCTTTCATCATTTTCCCCCATTTGCGGACCTTCCTTCAATTTACTGTCCCAGAAGCCCAAACCCTTTTTCCTTTGTCTTGTCACTTCTCTTACATTTATTATCCTTTGTTAAAATGGGATAAGCCCCCCTGGTCTCACTGCCTCTTTGGGTCTTCGTTTCTTTTCTGTGAAGGTCTCTGTGACTGTAAAAATGTTAATGCTAACATCAAATAAAATGTGTACGCCTTTCTCCTGTTAATGTATCTTTTGTCAGTTTAATTCCCAGGCCCTACTTATATAACAGAAGAGGGTAGAGAAATAGTTCAAAGCATTTTATTGAGCAATTTGCGAAAATTTAAAAGCCGATGCCCTGGGAAAGGCAACACATTGACTTATAGACTGTACTCTTGGACTGTAAATATTATCTATCTTGTTTACTTGCTGAAATACCAGCACCTAGCCTGGCACTTAAATCAATGTATGTGTTCATTCATAAATAACTAACTGAGACTAACATATTTTCCGAGAACAGGTTTCCTAGAGTCTAACAGATAGTAAGTGCTCAATACATGTGGAAATTAGACGATGTTACAGGAAGGGCACTCCAAGAAGACAGAGAGGATCAGGTTAGCAGCCGATTGCATAATTTTGTTGAACCAGTTTTGTTATCATTGCTCTTGACTGTTTGTGTAAGATTTGCCTTCTCTGGTTTTCAGTTTTTAGGGAAAGAAAGAGTAATGAAAATGTGTGTGTGTGTGTGTGTGTGTGTGTGTGTGTGTGTGTCCAAAGATTTTTGGAACTCATTAGTAAGGGACAATTTTAATAGACTGCATGACTGAGCAGGCCCGCCATATTGCAAGGTTCAGTATTAGCAGAACAGAACTAAATGCGTATGTGGCACTGAACTTTAAAAGAGAGTTTTTAAGCAAAATTAAATTTTGCCCTAGGGCCTAGGACATAGTCCAGCTGGTCTTCTGCACCTCCTGGGTTAGTGCATTATTCTGATGCAGTTGAAGAGTTTATGTTATCCTGAGCTTAGCAGATGTTGCATAAGTACTTGCACTGCCTTTGAGTGGGGGCCTCATCCTCCTGTTTTAATGTTTTCTCCCTTGTTTTCTTCTTTGTGTCTCCCTGTTCGTTTTTCCTTTTATTCTTTTGAAAACATAACCTCGCCTTGATGATTTTTCTCTGTTTATATACACGAGATCTTTTTTTAAAATACATTTTTTATTGATTTCAGAGAGGAAGAGAGAGATAGAAACATCAATGATGAGAGAGAATCATTGATTGGCTGCCTCCGACATGCCCCCTACTGGGGATTGAGCCCGCAACCTGGGCATGTGCCCTTGACTGGAATTGAACCCAGGACCCTTCAGTCCGAAGGCAAATGCTCTATCCACTGAGCCAAACAAGCTAGGGCACACAAGATCTACACTAATAACAAGGAGCATTCATCCACTTACAAACTTTTCTCAAAGGAACCGCCTTGGGTTATGGTTTGGTTCTCATTGATGCTCCAAAATTATTCACTTCCCTTTCCTCAGAGAAACTTTTCCCTGGGTTGTATTTGGATCCTGAGTTTTTTTAGACCTGTGGAAGTGATTTCAGATTAATTGTAAACCCAGCCATCTGAAACTACAGTATTTCTTTATTATCTCATATAGTAACACTTTGGTCACATCAAATTTGTCGGATGGATAAAAATAACAAACAAGTAAATGATGGAGGAAAATTAAAAGTAAAAGAAAACATTGTCTTTCTGGCTGTTGCCACATATCCCTTATCAATAAAACTTAAATGTAGCAGAAACTCTACTCCAAACCTTTTGATATTTTGGATATTTTCCCCGCCTTAACATGAGTCTACTGACAATAAATGAATCTTTGCTTGACTACTCAGAGTCATAGTGCTCTCTGTTGTAATATAGAAACATCCTTAGAGATTACTGAAGCACTGTATGCCAGAGACTCTGGGTTAGCAGGCATTGATCTGGATGTCTGCTAGACTTGGTAGGCCGTATCTCCTCCTTCTACTAGCAATCACAGCTGCCACTACCAGCACTCTAGTGGAATAGGTTCCTTCTAATCTCCAGCTGGCTAAGAAACCAGTCATTCAAGCGAGTTATATTTGTGTCCAATATAAGAGTAAACCAATTCTGAGTGAAGAATCCCAAAGCTCTATTGTAAGAGAAGTGAGGGAGTATCAGTTTCCTGATTTAAGGCCATCTGTTTTACTTGACCAGTATTTGATTTTTCTTCAGAGTTTTTTGTTTTGAAAGGGGGAGGGTTTATTTATTTATTTTGGCTTCATTCTAGATAACCTTTGTTTCAGCTGGTTGAGTCTGCTCCCTAAATGACCTTTGACTATTCTTCTCAGGGCCAGTCCCAAGCCTTTTGTGGGAGCAAATTTTGGTATTTCAAGAATTATGTGATTAGAAGTTTAGATTACAAGAATTTCTGGACTGGGTTTTAAAATCCTGGTTTTGAATACAAAATTCACTTAATCCAGTTTCTGGAACATGGTATAGATTTTTTAAATATCCGTTCACTTCTCTTGAAACACCCTTATCCCCATCCTCAGAACTTATATGACATTGTGGCCTGTAACTTGGTGTGTTTTTTTTCACCTTCCCTGGTTAAAAATAAAATGGTTTAAAACACACACACACACACACACACACACACACACACACACACACAACTCCTTTATTGAAGTTTCACTCAATTTCAATGCATGAAACAGGGACACAACTAAAGTTTCTTTCTGAAAGATTACTCATTAGGGTAAACAAAGTTGCAAGAAGAATATTGAAGATTGAAAAGTAAAAGAAAAAGCGGGGCGGGGCGGGGGGGGGCATCAAGACAGCGCCTTCAAAGTATCACTGCACACCTAGCCACTGTGCTAATTGACAAATCATTGTCAGCTCCAGTCATGACACCGGCCCCCCAGCACATCCACCTGGCAGAGTTGTTGTCTGCTTTGAGCTACTATTGGTATTTAGGAGTATTAAAACTGCATTTCTTTGAAAACATTCCAAAAGTCAGGCATTTCTTCTCCCCAGTTAGTCTCAATCAGCAAGGTTGGGCGGAACAGCCCAGAGAGAGGAGTGGAACCAGAACAACGCCAAGCATGCACTTTATTCATTTTCCTTTTCATCGTACAAAAGGAGAGGGATTCTAATCTTTCAATTTGCCTGATGTATCCTGACAGCATGCGCTCCTAGCTGCTCTGATAAAGATGCTGAGTCCCAGGACAGTCCCCCATTGGCGCCATTAGTCATTTCCCCTACTACTTCTAGGCACGGCGTCCTCCACAGATAATTATCCTTACAGAGATAAGGCAGGCTATATTTTAAGAACTTCTTACGTAGTTCATTTGACATAATGGGTATACTGCAGGGGGAGGTGCATCTTCAAGTATTATTATCAGGAGAATATTTCCCAAATCCCTAAGTCATGAGGCTAGAGACAGCAATTTAGAAAGAGTCGAGCAGAAAGTCTTTATATGTGCATTTCATAAAATGGATGGTACTTCATGAATTTCAATGTGGCAGGATATTCACTCTGCTGTCCTGCCCTTACCAAGATGCTTGTTATAAAAAAGAAATATGCATGACGGTTGAGGATGTTGCGTTATTAATGACGGTGCTCTGCACTCTGTGAAATACTTCACTGGGATGTTGTCACCTGCGTGAAAGATATGCACAAACTTTCTTGCCTAAATTATCTTGCCGAAGACATTCAGAACATGCAAACTCCACAAATCCTCAAATAAAAAGCCAGTTTAACAAGCCCCTGTGTCCTTAAATTTAATGTAGGAATAAAATACCGGAACCCTGACGTCTATGGATGATCCTTCTTTAGTGAATTGCAAGATATTTCTCTTTATTAATTGCTGCATGAACTTACTTTTCAATAAGCAAACGCTATGTAAAAAGCCAAGTGACTTATACTTTTCAGTGTGTGCATTTATGATTGGTGTATGAGGTATTGTTGGTAGTAAAAATGCATGGTGTTAGTCAGGCTAAGGGTAATGTGCAGGAATTCTGTAGAAGGGCCAGGAATGCCCCTCTTAGGGAGAGGAGATGGGTGTGTATTTGTGAAAAGAATATATGTGTCTTTTTTCCTAACACTAACCACTCTGTCCCCCGAGCTCTTGATTCTACCATGTCCAGGCTCTTCCAGGATTTTTTCTTTTTAATATTGTCAGTCTCTCCTTTCTCTTATTGGCCCCTCCTTCTTGGTGTATAATTCTGCTCAGATCTGTTTCCTTAAAAAGCCTTCACTGCCCTGGCCAGTTTTGCTCAGTGGATAGAGCATTGGCCTGCGGACTGAAGGGTCCCGAGTTCGATTCCAGCCAAGGGTACATGCCCAGGTTGTGGGCTCGATCCCCAGTGGGGGGCGTGCAGGAGGCAGCCTATCAATGATTCTCTCTCATCGCTGATGTTTCTATCTCTCTCTCCCTTCCTCTCTGAAATCAATAAAAATATTTTTTTTAAAAAAAGCTTTCACTTGTTCTTGGTGGTGGTCAAACTGCTCCACTGGCCTATCCCTGGGTGAGAATTAACAACAAAATAAAAAGACAAAAAGCAGCTCTCCATTGTCCACAAAATAAAACCTGAAGCACCGTCAGGGTCTTCCACAAGCTCAGTTTCCAGGTTTCCTCATTCCCTCTATATGAATCTTGCCCTTCTGCCAAATTAATCTCCTTACTTCCCCTTGATATTCCTGTTCTTACCCACTCTACCTATTCATTGACACTGTGTCCCATCTTTCTGTTGCCCTAATCCGTTTCTGATCCATTTATTCAAATCCAATACATCCTAGAGAGCCAGTTCAAACTCCACGTCCTGTGACTTATTTCTCAGCTAGAAATGATTGCTACTTTTACTGTGCAACTTCCTAATTAGGGCCTTCTCATGACATCCCTTTTCTATCATATGTGCCAGAAGGCTGATTCTGAAGACTCTTTCTCCACTTGACATAAGACGAAACTATAACACAGAGTTTCATTTTTAATAGACCTCAGTCACCAGTAAAAAGGAAACAAGCCTCACATACTGTTGAAGTGTACATTCTAGCCAAATAAAATGTCTGATTCATATGAAGTTTTATGACCACCTCTCTTATAAAATGAGTTGGACTTCCCTTGCCCTTGTTCAGTGCTGAGGATTCAGCTAACACAGCCAGTGAGGTCAGCGGGACCAGTGTAGTGGGGCTGGTGGGGGTGGGGATGCAGAGATGTTCTGTCTTTTCAGGAGATGTCTTGCCTGTGGAGAGGGATGGAGAAATAAGTAAATAGGTTGAGGATTATGGGAGAGGGGAAGACTGGAATAAACCCATGGTGATTCGTTGGAATTTGAAGTATCAATGCCAAGTATCAAGGAAGCAAGCATTGAGATGGAGTTTTGGGTGTAGGATATACACTGAGTGGCCAGATTATTATGATCTCTGAACACATAATAATCTGGCCACTCAGTGTATATATATATATATTAGATGCCCGGTGCATGAATTCGTGCATGGGTGGGGTCCGGCCAGCCTGGCCAGGGGGAGAGGACATAGGCGGTTGGCCGGCCTGCCTGCTGGTCGAACTCCTGGTCGAGGGGACAATTTGCATATTAGCCTTTTATTATATCAGATATATACTGAGTGGCCAGATTATTATGCATTCAGAGATCATAATAATCTGGCCACTCAGTGTATATTAAGGACCAAAACATGTGGAAGGAAACAGGTTGGGTAGAAGGAGATGCTAAACTGCAATGTAGGCACCAGAAAGTCTTGGTGAACTCCACCCTGGAGCATACGTGGCCTATCAGAGTTATTCCTATTTGTGCCAAAATGACCAGACTTATATGTCTTCCTCCATCAGTCATTCATTGTGGCCTGGCTGCCCCAGGAAAGGTGTGATATTGGGCAAGGCAGTTCTCTGCACCAAGTCCTTCCTTGAAGGGGGATCTGAACGGTACATTCTCAGATTCCACCACAATACATGTGTGAATGCATGTGTGTATATCTGTGCATGTACATATATATGTTTTCTAGCTCTGAGAAGGCCAAGAGGCAATGAAAGCCCAGTAGATTGAGCACATATACTACCCGGATATTGGCTGCTAAACACCATTCTCTGCTCAAAGGAACTAAGCCTCCTCAGAAAATTGCCAATTCCAGGGCTGATGCAGGGAAAGTTCAGGATGGACCTGAAATATATGGTGCCATTAAGTAAGAAATCGATCCCAGAATGATGAGAAGCTGTCAAAAGAACACAGGCACCACCTTAAAGAGGCCCAATCTGGCCAAGTCTGCAATGTTTCAGCATTAAAACAAACAATGAGAGGAACAGAATATAACCCAATGAATAAACTAGGGATCCACAAGTCCACACTAATATAAGTAAAGAAAGTGGGGAAAAGAGGAGGATCTACCTTACAGTAGAACAACAACTAATAATTATAAAGTCTTGATGGAAATAAGTAATTATTTGGCAATCATACTAAGAATAATTGATTCAGGCAAGAGTCACCAATGGATGCTAAAACTAGCAAGCAATAGTTTAAAGAAGAACTGAATATTTAAGAAGTCTCAAAGTATCTCTGCATAAAATGCATATTAATTATTTATTAAGGTATAAAATACAATTCATCTTTACAGGGGAGAAAACGAGTTAGACACCAGCTTACAGCATGATAACAGAATGTCACATCTCTTCTAGTATCTCTAGCAATGAGACAAATAACCATCAGGCGCTTCCTGCTATGATACACTGAGAAGAACATATCATCACTTCTGTGGCATTCCTGCCAAAAAGTGAATAAACTGGAACTACATATGAGAAAGTATCAAACAAACCAAAAATGAAAGGCACTCTACAAAGTAACTGGCCCAAACTCTTTTGAAAAATCATATTGTGGTCATGAAAAGACAGAGGTAGTCAGTGACAGCGGGCAGTGGCTCACTCACTCTAGAAAATCAATTGCATGCCTCTCTTCCTAACTCTGCAGGTTCAGTGACAGTGATATCAAGTTGGTGCCTTGCAACTGGCCAGAATGGGAATATTTACACCATAAAAATTGGCAACCACTACAAACCAGGGCTTTTTTTTTTTTCTTCCAGTGATCCAGTTTGGCAGCACACCACTGGAACGGGCCCCAATTGAAGGAGACTAAAGAGACATTACAACTAAATGCCACATGTGATCCTTGGTTTGATCCTGGAACTGTAAAGGGAATAATTAGAACTATCAGAAAAATTTGAATGGGCTTTGAGGACTAGATGGTAGTATTGTATCAATATTCATTTCCTGATTTTGATGGCCTACTGTGGTTATATAGGACAACTAGAGGCATGGTGCACGAATTCGTGCACAGGTGGGGTCTCTCTGCCTGGCTGGCGATCAGGGCCAATCAGGGGAGGGACCGCAGGAGGTTGGATGGCCAGGGGAGGTTGGCTGTGGGAGCACACTGACCACCAGGGGGCAGCTCCTGCATTGAGCATCTGCCCTCTGGTGGTCAGTGCACATCATAGCGACTGGTCATTCGGTCACTTAAGCTTTTATATATATATACATGTTTTACTTTTTAGGATATAGACATTGAAGTATTAGGGGGTAATGAGGAATCATATCTGCAACTTATTATGAAAGGTTCCAAAACACCTGTGTATATAAATATGTATGGAAAAAGAGAGAATGACAAGGCAATTGTGGTAAAACGTTAATACCACATTAGGGATTAGGGAATGGAGTGATGGCTACATGAGAGTCCTTTGTACTACTACTCCTGCATTTTTTCTGTAAATTTGAAATTATTTCAAAAATTGTATTAAGGAATTGTATTTTAACCAAATGCTTTTGAGTAGGTCTGTAGCTCTCCTTTTCTGCTGGGTCGGCTGGGAGTTCAGCACCTTTCACATTCAACAGAGTTAGAGAGCTACTAAAGGAGGAAGCAGTGAGTGTGCAGTGGTTCCCCCTTATCCTCGGGATGGGTTCTGAGACCCCCAGTGGATGCCTGAAACCTCGGGTAGTCCCGAACCCTTTATGTCCTATGGTTTTTCCTATACATACCTTTTCACTCAAAGGAAGCGCTCTAAGCTTTTCTTTGTCACACCCAAACTACCAGCACCACTACTCTCAGGGGTTTGGGCCATTCCTTCTTAGGTAACATAAGGGTGACTGAAGCACAAGCACTGTGACACCACAGCTGTTCATCCGATAAACCAGATGTTGGCTACTATGTATGTGATTAAGGGAGGGGAGCATATGCAGCCTGGAGACGCTGGGCAAAGGGGCGATGCACATCCCGGGCCAGTTGGAGCGAGACACATGAGATTTCATCACGCTCCTCAGAGTGGCACACAATTTAAAACGTATGCATTGTTTATTTCTGGGATTGTCCATTTAATATTTTTGGACAGTGGATAACTGAAACTGCAGACAGTGAAACCAGAGGTAAGAGACTACTGTAGCAAGTCTCCATTTGGGACACTGTGTAACTAAATGCAGTATCTACCGAGCTGTTGGCCCCTCGTGGGTCTGTGGAGAAGTGGGAACACTCTTTTTCATTTCTCTGCTCAGAAACTCAAAGATTCGTGGATACTGCAAGAATGTGACTTCGCTGCTATTGCAAACAATGAAGGTGAAAGCTAAATAAGCCAGTCAGAGAGAGGCAAGTATCACAAGATCTCACTCATATGTGCAATATAATGAACAAAATAAGCTGATGAACAAAATAGATCCAGAGACATAGAACCATGGAAGAGACTAATGGATATCAGAGGGAATGATGGGGGGGCAGTTAAGGGAGAGTGATTACCCGGGGAACTGATATGCATATATGCATACGCGTGGACACAGACGATAGGGTGGTGAAGACTTGGGAGGAGAGGGCACAGGGTGGACAGGGTCAATGGGGGGAAAAAAAAACATGAAGAAAAAAAAAATAAACCAAAGGGGACATCTGTAATACTTTCAGCAATAAAGATAAATTTTTTAAAAATCCCCATTCGTCTAACAAAATAAAAATGAGAACATGGTTAAAAGCAGAGCTTTCAAAGGGGAAAAACCTTTTTTATTTTTTTTTTTTTTTTGCTTATAACAAAAGCTGTTTGTTTTTTATAAGCAAAATAAAATATTAAGTATTAGGATTTGTGATATTCTGAACTCTCTTTACTATTAAATATTGTTTCTTAAAATGATTTTAAGAAATTAGGCATTGAACCTCTAATAATTAATCTGAAGTAATTCAATTTAAAAATAATGAACAGAGATCACATGGAAAGCAATAGGTTTTGTTTCAAAGTTATTCCTTCTTCTTCCCTCCCTCCCTCTCGCCCTTCCTCCCTCCCTCCCTTCCTTCTTTTCGTGGCCGATAAACTCTGTGTGTCTGTGTACAATGCTCCCAAACAGATTAAGCGCTCCTTGAGGTAGGGGTTATGCCTTACACTTTTGTCCCCATAGGTGACTGGGTTGCTTGATGAGACAACAGAGTTTACTGCTAATGCTGAAAAAGACAGCCAGTACCTTGTGGACAGTAACCTGAACTGTCACCATAGTTGATGTGAAAGTCAGGATGGAACCAAGTCCTAACAAAGAGCCCAGGTTGCCCCAATGGGAATAACAAAGAGCCAGGTTGTCCACATCTCCCATTGTCACAAAGCAGTTCGCAATAGGCCGCAGGGGGGATGCGGGGCTTAGCAACATTTGTATCTTGAGCTGTTGAATACTCTGAACCTGACATTTTAAAGGGCCATGCTGTGTTTCTCTTTAGGGAAGATTAATAATGCCAATCACGAGTGTCTATGCCTGTTTATTTGTTTTCAGGTAACTTTCATCTCTTCCTTAAGGTCTAAAAGAAGCAAAGAAGACAGTTCAGAACATGGATCATTAACAGGGCCTGCTGTAAGTGCAGTTGTGAGAAAGCGACCAGTCCCTGGTGGGGACCTGGGAGACCTGCTGGGCTGGCATCCATGCTCTCTGCTTCCCTCTGTGCTTTTCCCCAGCAGTGGGCATGGGTATGCATAACCAGGTGGCCTTGGGCTTGGCCATCAAAGGTAGTGTGTCCAGAAAAACAAATAAAACTCACACTAACAAAGTGTGCGAACTATTTTAAACTCATAAATACATATGTGAAATCAACTTAAACTTTTTGATCTTTTAAACAAGCTTTTTTTTCTGCATTTTGGTAACTCCCTAGTGACATTGCAACTCAGGTGCTTTTGCAAATATATAAGCCTTTATGGAAATGTTACATAGGAGCAGAAGAAACCTCCTGTGCTGTCTGTCACCTCTCCCCTCTCGTAGATGTTTCCTCCTTTCCACCAAAACATTGTACTCAAATTGACTAATAATTAAAATTTTTAATTGAGGTGCATTTTATATACAGTAAAACTAATGACTAAAATGTCTAATTATTTTAATTACATTTAAAAATACAATAGCAGCCCTAGCTGGTTTGGCTCAGTAGATATAGCGTTGACCTAGGCCTAGGTCTGCCCAGGTTGAGGACTCAATCCCCAATAGGGGGCATGCAGGAGGCAGCCAATCAATGATTCTCTCTCATCATTGATGTTTCTCTCTCTTTCTCTCCCTTCCTCTCTGAAATCAATAAAAATATATATTTTAAAGAATACAATAGCAAAAGGAATAAATTCAGGCATATTGGAATTTGTCATCTAATATACCATCCTTCTGTAGTCTCAACACTTCTCCTTTTCCCTAAATATTTATACATATTAACTGGTAATGTGTTGCAAATACAGTGTACACTAAATTGTTGATTTATATAAACAGGAAAGCAAAAACTGTGGAGTATAACCATTTCAGTACACCCTGGGGATTTAATTTTAAATGTTTAATCAGGTGTTTTACACATATTCTAAATGTGTCTAACTTTTAAATTTTTTCTATATTAAAATGACCCTTCCCTGTCCACTTTCTGTGGTTATATTTAGTACCACTGGTTATATTTAGTACCACTTAAAGCAATTTTTAATTACATACTGTCAATCAAAACGTTGGCACTGTGGGCTGTGGTTCAGTCCCAGGGAAGAGACCAGTCTTCAGTTACCGTTGCTTTGTTTCTAATTCCACTTCCAAAGTTTAACCTCACCTGGAGTGACAAGATGTAAAAAAAAAAAAATAAAAATTCTTACATTTCACACTTTGCACTTAGAGTCTAAACTGCACAGGACACAATGGTAATCCGACTCTATTGTTTCAATCCTAAACATAACAGTAGTGGACCATGGGGCTAATGGAGAGAATTAGTCATGGCTTTTTTTATATTCACGAAAGGGGGCGATAATCTTGCTGCAGTGACATCCTTTGCAGGGAGCCCAGCTTCTGGCTGTGAAACTCATTCCCATGTGATTTCTTCCTAACAAGCCAGAAAGCTGCTTTAATCTTTAAACATGAAGCATTGTGCTTATAATATCAAAGGTAGGCAAGTTCTCCCACTGAGGTTCAAAAGCAGAGAATAGTAAGAACCTGGTTGTTAATGTCAGGCTGATGTCAGCTCTGTCTGAAATCACTTTTCATTTGATTGAGCCATTTTATCCTCAGAACCACTTTGTTCTGTTCAGCTGGATTTCCTCGAATCCCTAATAGTGAGTGACACACCCAGTGCTTCCCAGGGGTTTTCTTGTCAGAAGGTAGAGCCCCTGTGTAATAGACATGTTATTTCATAGCCAAATTCACATAGCCCAGAGATAGCCAAGGACTCTGTGCCTGTGGAGCTGCAGGCTCACTCTCCCAGCTGACCTTCAGGCACTGACACTTCCCAGCCCAAGGTGGGGAGTATGTCCACTCCCACTAAGCAAAGCCCCCAGCATGCCCGACTTTGCTGTTTGCCTGGAAGGACCAGCAAAATGCTAGGTTTCAAAATTTTTCATAATTCAGTTGTACAATGTAAGGAGCCACCCTATAAAGAGTCTCTTATCAAAAAGAGAGAAGTGAGGCTTCCTGTCAGATGGTGAGTAAATAAGTGTGCTACTCAAATCCTCCCACAACCACATCAAAATTACAACTAAATTCTAGAACAACCATTATTCAGAACTGCTTGAAATCTACCCAAACAGAAGTCCTACAACTAAGGATGTAAAGAAGAAGCCCCATGGAGACTGGAAGGAGGGGCGGAGACATGAATCAGGCTGGTCCCACACCCACTTGTGGCAGTTAAAAATTAGGAGGGATATCTTGGCTGCAGAGGTTCCCCCTGAGGAGTGAGGAGTCCCAGCTCCATGCCTGGCCCTCCAGCCCAGGGTTCAAGTGCCAGGATGAAAAGTCCCCATAACTTCTGGCTGTGAAAACCAGCAGGGATTGAGGCTGAGGGAGATGGAGGGCTGCTGGAGTCCCAGGCAGTTCCTCTTAAAGGGCGCACACATGGGCTTACTCAGACTCACTCCCTCTGAGTTCCAATGTTAGGGCAGCAGCTCAAAAGGCACCAGGAGCACACAGGGAGGAACTGAATTGTCAGGCATCAGGGGAAAAGCTGGAAGCTCGTCTTTTCCCAAACAGAAGTGCTGGCAGAGGCCATTGTTCCATTTCTGAGCCCTCCCCCACAGAGCCGGCAGGAGGTTACTTACATCTGAGTCACTATCAATCTGGCTCTCATTGTTCACCCCATACTGGTGATTCCCTGAGGCCCTGCCCCACCAGATTTCCAGTCCACCCAAGCTGTCTCCAGTAGCTTTTTCATACAAACAGCCCATCGTGGCTAATACTTCAGACTTTCCTAAAATCTCTCAAACAATTAGTATCTAGCCTCATGCTCTGTAGCTATCACTAAATGGCCCCAGGCCTGGCCCTGTGGCAGCTGGCCTTGGTTTGCGGCTCAGCCTTGCCTGGACACCTCCGAGCCCAACTCAAGTAGCAGCCATCTGCAGATCACTTTGTAGCTCATGCCAGGTGGCCCCAGACAGAACACAGGTGGTGGCTGACCTTGGCCTGCACTTCTAGGGAGGCCCTGGAGCCAATACACCTGGTGGACAGCTTCATACCATGTCAAAGCACCACCCAACCATCTCCACAAGTGACACACACAAAGGGCGAACTCAGCAAGCACCAGAGACCCAGTGAAGTAAGTCCTACTCCATGGAGTGGGCCACTGCAGTTGATCCTCCACAATGGTTGCAGCCAGTTTTTGCAGCTAATCAGCCTGGGGATAAATCCCTCCCATTTATGTGCCAATAGCAATCAAGGCTTGAGCACAGTAGGAGAATGTACACAGCCCACATGGGGGTTTGGTGGCGACCGCAACTGGAGTGGCCAACTTGGGAGAATGGGGAGGCTGTCACTGGACCTTACAGGACACCTACTAAAGAAGGCCATTATACCAAGCCCAGGAGATATAGCAGCTCTACCTAATACATAGAAACAAACACAGAAAGGCTGCCAAAATGAGGAGACAGAGAAACATGTCCCAAATGAAAGAACAGAACAAAACTCCAGGAAAAGAATTAAACAAAATGGAGACAAGTAATCTACTAGATTCAGAG
The DNA here is from genome assembly GCA_025583905.1 of Ia io. Lineage (NCBI taxonomy): Eukaryota > Metazoa > Chordata > Mammalia > Chiroptera > Vespertilionidae > Ia > Ia io. The sequence goes on from JAJQQW010000015.1 coordinate 61,252,077, forward strand.
TTCAAAACATTGGTTATAAGGATGCTAAATGAACTTAGGGGAAGAGTAAATGAACTTAGTAAGAACTTCAACAAAGAGGTAAGAAACATAAAAATGGAACTAGAAAACATAAAATAGAACCAGTTAGAAATGAAGAATACACTACAGGGAAGCCCAGCTGACATGGCTCAGAGGTTGAGTGTCGACCTATGAATCAGGAGATCACAGTTCGATTCCTGGTCAGGGCATATGCCTAGTTGTGGGCTTGATCCCCCAGTATGGGGTGTGTAGGAGGCATCTAATCAATGATTCTCTCTCATCATTGATGTTTCTATCTCTCTCCCTACCTCTCTGAAATCAATAAAAATATTTTAAAAAAAAGAATACACTACAGGGAATCAATAATGGAATAGATGAAGCAAAGGATCAAATCAGAGATTTGGAAGATAAAGAAGCAAAAAAAAATAAAAAATAAAAAACACCCAATCAGGACAGCAAAAGAAAAAAGAATTAAAAAAAAAAAAAAAAAAAGGAGAATAGCATAAGGAGGCTCTGGGACAACCTCAAGTGTATAAACATTCACAGCATGGGGGTGCCAGAAGGAGAAGAGAGAGAGCAAGGAATTGAAAACCTATGTGAAAAAATGACAGAAAACTTCCCTAATCTGGTGAAAGAAATAGACATACAAGTCCACAAAGTGCAGAGAGTAGCAAACTAGATGAACCCAAAGAGGCACACACCAAGACACATCATAATTAATATGTCAAAGGTTAAAGACAAAGAGAGAATCTTAAAAGCAGCAAGAGAAAAGCAGTTAGTTACCTATAAGGGAGCTCCCATTAGGCTGTCAGCTGATTTCTCAATAGAAATTTTGCAGGCCAGAAGGGACTGGCAAGAAATATTCAAAGTGGTAAAAGTATGGATTTATAACTGAGATTACGTTTCCCAGCAAAGCTATCACTTAGAATCAAAGGACAAAGAGCTTCCCAGACAACAAAAAGCTAAAAGAGTCCACCACCACCAAACCATTATTAATGAAATGTTAAAGGGTCTTTTTTAAGAACAAGGGAAAAAAGATAAAAATATGAACAATAAAATAGCAGTAAATAAATATCTATTAACAAGTGAATCTAAATATATCCTATATAATGAAGAGGTGATATGCAAATTGACCCTCACGCCCTTGCATCATCATAAGATGGCTGCCCCTGCGTTGTCACAAGATGGCTGTCACAAGATGGCTGCCCCCACGTCATCACAAGATGGCCACTCTACATCATCACAAGATGGCCACCATAGGATGGCCACACCCACGTTGTCACAAGATTGGCAGAGGAGGGCAGTTGGGGAAGACCAGGCCTGCAGGGGAGGGCAGTTGGGGGGGACAGGCCTGCAGGGGAGGGCAGTTGCGGGTGACAAGGCCTGCAGAGGAGGGCAGTTGGGGGCCATCAGGCTGACAGGGAGGGCAGTTGGGGGGAACCAGGCCGGCAGGGGAGGGAAGTTATGGGTGACCAGGCTGGCAGGGGAGGGCAGTTAGGGGCAATTGGGCCGGCAAGCGGTTAGCAGCCAGCAGTCCTGAATTGTGAGAAGGATGCCCCAGATTGGAGAGGGTGCAGGCTGGGCTGAGGGACACCACTCCCCTGTGCACGAATTTTGTGCAGCGAGCCTCTAGTATATATATATATATATATATATATGAATAAGAAGAACAGAAACAGATTCATAGACACAGAAAACATTTTGACAATTGCCAGATGGGATGGGGTTTAGTGGGGTGAGTAAAAAAGGTAAAAGGATTAAGAAGTACAAATTGGTAGTTACAGAATAGTCATAGGATATAAAATACAGCATAGACAATATAGTCAATAATATTGTAATATCTATGTATGGTGTCAGATGGACATGAGATTTATCAGGATGATCACTTAGTAAGTTATATAATGTTTAATCACTGAGTTGTATACCTAAAACCAATATAATAGTGTATATCCTGTATAACCGTGGTCGGCAAACTGCGGCTCGTGAGCCACATGCGGCTCTTTGGCCCCTTGAGTGTGGCTCTTCCACAAAATACCACGGCCTGGGCGAGTCTATTTTGAAGAAGTGACGTTAGAAGAAGTTTAAGTTTAAAAAATTTGGCTCTCAAAAGAAATTTCAATCGTACTGTTGATATTTGGCTCTGTTGACTAATGAGTTTGCTGACCACTGCTGTATAATAAAAGCCTAATATGCTAAGTGTCCAGTTGGCTGTTCAACCAATCCTATCTAATAAAGAGGGAATATGCTAATTGACTTTCATGCCCTCACAAAGATGGTGGCACCCACAGCCACAAGATGGCGGCACCCAGTCCCCTCAGATCCCCCAGTCCCCTCAGCCCCCCAGCTGCCCAGGGCCAGCCCGAGGTGCAGGCAAGCCTTGGATGGCGGCTGCCCAGCCACCCAGGGCTGCCCGAGGCTCAGGTAACCAGGGCCGGCTGAGGCTTGTGCTGCCGGAAGTGGCAGCAACAGAGGTGTGTTGGGGGCATCACTTTCCCCTGATCATTGGGTCACCTCCCACCCCTAAGGGTTCCCAGACTGTGAGAGGGGGCAGGCTGGGCTGAGGGACCCCCTTTCCAGTGCATGAATTTTCATGAACCGGGCCTCTAGTCAAAGCATAATATGCTAATGATATTCTAAGGCCTCTCAACCACTCGCTATGATGTGCACTGGCCACCAGGGGGCAGGTTAACTTGCTGCTGGGGTCTGGCCAATTGGGACTGAGTGAGACGGGCCAGACATGCCCTGGAGCCCTCCTGCGGTCCCTCCCCAGATGGCCAACCTCCCGAGTCTCTCCCCGTCCCCGATCGTGCACCGGTGGGGTCCCTTGGTCTGGCCTGTTCCCTCTCACAATCTGGGACCCCTCAGGGGATGTCAGAGAGCTGGTTTCAGCCCAATCCCACAGGCCAGGCTGACAGACCCCACTAGTGTATGAATTCATGCACCAGGCCTCTAGTCTATCTATACTAATAAAAGGGTAATAGGCTAATTAGACTAGACATCATCCGGATGTCCTTCCGGACAAAGCCATGGTGGCGGGGGCCGAGGCAGAGGTGGTTAGGGACAATCAGGCCAGCAGGGAGGAGCAGTTAGGGGGCGATCAGGCTGGCAGGGGGAGCAGTTAGGGGGCAATCAGGCCAGCAGGCAGAGGCAGTTACAGGTGATCAGGCTGGCAGGCAGAGGCAGTTAGGGGCGATCAGGTAGGCAGGCAGGTGAGTGGTTAGGAGCCAGCGGTCCTGGATTGCGAGAGGGATGTCCAACTGCCAGTTTCAGACATCCCCCGAGGGGTCCCAGATTGGAGAGGGTGCAGGCCAGGCTGAGGGACCCCCCTGGTGCACAAATTTCATGCACCAGGCCTCTAGTATATATGTATGTATGTGTGTGTGTGTGTATATATATATATATATATATATATATATATATATCCTATCTAATAATAGAGTAATATGCAAATTAGGCATCACTCCACGACAAAATGGCGGCCCCCATACCCACAAGATGGCGGCGCCCAGTCCCCTCAGCCCCGCTGCTAGAATGTCTGGCCTGTCCCACCAGCAAACAGAGCACTGAGAGCAGGGCATGGCAGCTTTCTTAGTGCTGTGGCAGCGGGAAGCCGCCAGGCCCTGCGCACACGGAGCCAGCAGAGGAGCAGGGCCTGCCCTGCGCCGCGGTGACAGGAAGCCGCCAGCCCTGCGCAGAGGAGCAGGGCAGGGCCTGGAGTCTTCCCGTTGGTCGCCGCGGTGATCAGGAAGCCGCCAGGCCCTGCGCACATGGAGCCGGTGGGCTATCGGGAAGACTCCAGTGCCAGCAGAGCAGGGCATGGCGGCTTCCTGATCTCAGCAGCCAGGAAGCCGCCAGGCCCTGCAAAGCTGGGCATGGTGGCTTCCTTAGTGGGGCAGTGGCAGGGAAGTCCCCAGACATGGCAGACAGAGCCCAGACAGCAGGGCTTGGGGGCTTCCTTAGTGTGTCCGTGTCTGGGAAGCCCCCAGGCCTAGCAAACAGAGAACACTGCAGGGCATTGGGGCTTCCTTCACATGGCACATGGCGGCAGCAGGCAGAGAGTGACAGCAGGGCATGGAGGCTTCATCTCCATGGCTGCAGGGAAACCTCCAGGCCCTGCAGAGAGCAGAGAACCATGGGGAGTGGGCCTAAGCCATCAGTAAGATATCCTCTGAGAGCTCCTGGATTGCAGAGGGTGCAGGTTGGGCTGAGGGACCCCCGTGCACGAATTTCGTGCACTGGGCCTCTAATATATATATATATATATATATATATATATATATATATATATATATATATATATATATATATATATATATAGAGAGAGAGAGAGAGAGAGAGAGAGAGAGAGAGAGAGAGAGAGTATGATGGGGGGGTCAGTTTCCCCTGATCATCAGGTTCCCTCCCACCCCTGAGGGCTCCCGGATTGTGAGAGGGGGCAGGCTGAGCTGAGGGACCTCCCCTCCAGTGCATGAATTTTCTAAGCGACTGTTACTATGATGTGCACTGACCACCAGGGGGAAGACGCTCAACGCAAGAGCTGCCCCTGGTGGTCAGTGCACTCCCACAGCCAACCTTCAGCGGCTGGCCAACCTCCCATGGTCCCTCCCCCCGCCAGCAGGCCCTAATCAGCCCCGATCGCGGGCCAGGCTGAGGGACCCCACCCATGCACGAATTCATGCACTGGGCCTCTAGTCAACTATAATTGAAAACTAAAAAATTTTAAAAGTAAAAAAAAAAAACAACTGTCAACAATAAATAAAAGTAAAAAAATAAATAAAAAGACAACTTCTCAGTAGGCCTGATTACCCTACTTAAAATTGCAACAATTTATTTCTATAGACAGTTACTAAAGACGATCTTCAGTGTAGCTCTGGTCCTTTAATATGAGCTGTTCTGTGACTTGCTTGTAACCAATGGAATGTATCAGATGTGACAAATCTAGAACGTCTGAGGTTAAGTCAGAGGAAACTGTAATTTCTTTCTTGGTTCCTTGAAATACTGGCTTTCAGATGACCACTGACAGTAACATTGTGAACTCAGCCTCCATACTGTGATGCCAAAGTAACATAGAGAGGCCACTTATAGGCACTTTGGTCAATAACCTCAGCCAAGCTTCAACTGCTGGCCATGTGAGTAAGCCATCCTGAAACTCTAGCCCAGACAAAAACCCTGGCTAATGTCTTCCTGCAAGCACATGAGAAACCCAAGTGAGAACCAACTAGCTGAGCCCCATTAAAGCACAGTACTATAGAAGATAATAATAAATAGTTTTAAGCCTTTAAGTTTCAGAATAATTTATAATCAAGGATGATTGGAAATCCCCTTTGCCTTGTTTAATTTCAAATCCCCTGCTCTACTTTTTCTTTTTCCCTTGAGCATTTATTATTCTTTAACATATTGTATGATTTGCTCATTTTTATGCTTAGTATTTATCTTTTGTTTTGCTGCCCCTACCAGAATAAAAACTCTAAAAAGGTGGGGGGGGGGGGGGGGGGAGAGAAAGAGAGAGAGAGATAGAGAAGTGAAACAGAAAATAATTCTCAGAATAAAGTTCCATTAGATAAAGGCAAAAAGCTGAGATAAGGGAAAGCCAAATTAAATATATTACAGACCATTAGCAGCTAATAGTTTTACACACACACACACACACACACACACACATACACACACACACACACACACACACACACACACACACACACACACACACACACACGAGAGCTGACTGGAGGGATTGTATAGTGCAGTGTGAGGTATATTCCAAGTTTGAGGAAGTCCTAAAATTTCTAGCATCAGTCTCAAACTCACCTCAATCTCTTCAGCAATTACCATTATTGGACCCAAATAATCAGTCTCGGGCTGTGTTTTGAAGCTCAGCCATGGCTGAATTCTTGAGACTTCCTAACCTGAGGCAGGCCCTGGCACAGCTGTCTCCTTATATCACTTTCCCTCATGTTTGTATTAGTTTTCTAGGTCTGCTATGCCAAATTATCACAAACTGGTGGCTTAAAACAGCAGAAGTTTATTCTCTTACAGTTCTGGAGGCTAGAAGTCCAAAATCAAGGTGTTGGCATGGCCATGCCCACCAGGGCTCTCACGGAGGATCCATTTCTTGCCTCTGCAGCTTCTGGGAGCTACTGGCATTCCTTGGCTTATGGTTGCATCACTGTAATCTCTGGCTATGTGACCATTTTTTTTTCTTTTCTTCTTATCTGTATCAAATCTTCCTCTGCCTTCGTCTTTTTTTTTTTTTTTAACAAGTTTAATTCTTTTTTTTTTTAATATATTTTGATTTTTCACAGAGAGGAAGGGAGAGGGATAGAGAGCTAGAAACATCGATGAGAGAGATACATCGACCAGCTGCCTCCTGCACACCCCCCACTGGGGATGTGCCCTCAACCAATGTACATGCCCTTGACCGGAATCGAACCTGGGACCTTTCAGTCCGCAGACCGACGCTCTATCCACTGAGCCAAACCGGTTTCGGCATGCCTTCGTCTTATAAGGATACAAATAATTGCATTTATTCCCCACACATACACACACACACACACACACACACACACACACACACACACACACAGATTACCCCCCCACCCCCCCCCACACACACAGATAATCCGGGGTAATCTCATCGTGTAAAGGTCCTTAATTTAATCCCATCCCTAAAGTTCTTTTTGCTATATTAAGTAAAAGATATGGATATGAGTCCATGTTTTTAGGGGGAGTGTTATTCAGCCTACCACACTGTTACTGATTGCTAAAACATGACTTTTCTGTCACTTGAAGGCAGAGGTTGGCTAAGAGAAAAGGACTGAGTAGTTCATCGCAGTGTGGGGCATTTTATGGGGCATCCTAGGCTCCTAAAGCCCTCCCTGATTTAAACTACCAAATAAGAGCGAACACTCCGCTCCCAGTCAAGTGGAGAGCCTCCAGATAATAGAAGTAAATTACATGAAGTTTTTCAAGCTACCTTAAAATTCCCCTTAGGGGGATTCATGAAGAGTTATTTAAATTTGGCCTGTGTGTAATTCAAATGAACATACCATGTAAATTAAAAATGTCTCAAGCGGTGTCTACCTCTCAAGGTTTTAGGGAAATTGTACTACATCATTTTGTCATCTTTCTGGTCACCCACTATTAAGAGCAAATAGTTAATTGCATAGGGCTTCCACACCTCTTCAAGGTTAGTGGCATTTGAATGTTTAGATTTGGTCCATAAGTCCTGAATGGTACGACCTTACCCTAAAATCCATTCTGACCTAAATCACCCAGCTTGCTGGCCCGTGGCAAGCAAATACACTGGATAATTATGCAGCACTGGCCTTTGCTCCGGTTGGGTACACACAGTTAGCTTGTCTAATCAGGAGCAGCAATGTACCAATGCAACTTAGGAAAGTAGAAAAACCAGATCTCAGCTCCAGCACTGGATTTAACGGACGATACTTAAGTAATGAGAACAGCAATATGTGAAAGAAAAATAAAAGCAAGGGACCGAGAAAACTTGCCAGGAAGCTGGTGAGACATTGAAAGCTTTCCTTATAAACAGCAACACCTGCTTGTTGGGCTTGCCACCCAGCCCCACCCTAAGCAGTTAGGAGTAAAGTCAACTCTGTATTAACTGAATGCTTTCATATTGCAAAAATGTCCAATAATAATGACATCCCTGAGCTGCTAATTGATTGTGGAATGCTTTAAGAGCTTTATGACAGAAAGAAGGTACAATTAGTTATTATTAGATCATACAATTCATTAACTTTAAAGGGCAAACAAAACCTAAATGGCAAGTGTTTCTACATAGCTCCAGTGAGAAAATAGACTTGTTCGGTCACTGTTCTCCGCTATTAGCAATGTCACTTCCTCACCAGAATGGAATTTGCATACTTTGTCACAATATGAAGTTTTCCTATAAATAATGTTTGGAGCAGAGATAGGTGTGCTAATTTATTTATTTATTTTTAATATATTTTTATTGATTTTAGAGAGGAAGGGAGAGGGAAAGAGAGAGCTAGAAACATCAACGATGAGAGAGAATCATTGATTGGCTGCCTCCTGCATGCCCCACACTGGGAATCGAGCCTCAACCTGGGCATGTGCCCTGACCGGGAATTGAACCGTAACCTCCTGAGAGAAAGGTTTAAATGGCACTTACATAATAATTTTTCCTGTACTATCCCATTTTCTGTTCCCTAAAACATAAAGGGTATTATATTTGCCCCTGAGAGCCACCAGCCATTAGTTGTAGACTAGCTACTGCTCTAAACAGGCTCGTTAAAATTTGGGGAACCATAGCTGGCATTAAAACAGGCATATAGATCAATGGAACTGAATAGGGATCCCAAAAATAGCCTTTATGGTTAAGTAATATTAGACAAAGGAGGCAAGAACATATAATGGGGTAAAGGCAGTCTCTTCAATAAATGGTGTTGGGAAAATTGGACAGATAGGTGCAAAAATATGAAACTAGACTACCTTCTTACACCATATACAAGAATAAACTCAAAATGGATTAAAGACTTAAATGTAAGACTCAAAACCATAAAAAATCCTCGAAGAAAACATAAGTAGTAACATCTGGACATTTCTCATAGCAATATTTTTCCTGCTATGTCTCCTCAGGCTAGGGAAACAAAAGAAGAAATAAATAAATGGGACTATGTTGAACTAAAAAGTTTTTGCACAGCAAAGGAAACCATCAACAAAACAAAAAGACAACCCACTAAATAAGAGAACATATTCACCAATGATACATGTGATAAAGAGTTAATATCCAAATTTTATAAAGAAGTTATACAACTCAATAACAAAAATAACAAACAATCCAATTTAAAAAATGGGCAAAAGACCTAAATAGACACTTTTCCAAAGAGGACATACAGATGGCCATAGACATATAAAAAGATGCTCAATGTCACCAATCATCAGAGAAATGCAAATCAAAACCACAGTGAGATACATCTCACACCTGTCAGAATGGCTATCATCAACAAATCAATAAACAACAGGTATTGGCAAGGATGTGGAGAAAAAGGAACCCTCATGCACTGTTGATGGGAATGCAGATTGGTGCAGCCACTGTGCAAAACAGTATGGAGTTTCCTCAGAAAATTAAAAATGGAACTGCCTTGCCGAACTGGCATGGCTCAGTGATTGAGAGTTGACCTATGAACCAGGAAGACATGGTTTGATTCCCGGTCAAGGCACATACCTGGGTTGTGGGCTCAATTCCCAGTGTGGGGCATGCAGGAGGCACTGATCAATGATTCTCATCATTTACGTTTCTATATCTCTCTCCCTCTCCCTTCCTCTCTGAAATGAAGACAAAAATATATTTTTAAATGAAACTGCTTTATGACCTAGCAATTCCACTTCTGGGAACATATCTATAAAAACCTGAAATACTAATTCAAAAAATATATGCACCCCTATGTTCACTGCAGCATTATTTACAACTAGAGGCCCGATGCATGAAGATTCGTGCAAGAATAGGCCTTCCTTCCCCTGGCTGCCGGCACCGCCTTCGCTCTGGCCCGGAGCTGCCTTCCGTATCAATTTGCATATTCCCTCCTTATTGGCTGTGGGCATCACCATCTTTGTTGCAGAGTTATGGTCAATTTGCATATTCCGTCTTTATTAGATAGGATAGTCAAGATGTGGAAGCAGCCCAGTGTCCATCAGCAGATGAGTGGATTAAAAAGTTGTGGGATAATCAAGCCGGCAGGGGAGCAGTTAGGTGTCAATTGTGCCAGCAGGGGAGTGGTTAGGGGATCAGGCCTAAAACAGTAGTCAGACATCCCCCAAGGGGTCCCAGATTGGAGAGGGTGCAAGCTGGGCTGAGGGACACGCCCCCCCCCCCCCCCCCCGCCGCCAGTGCATAAATTTTGTGCAACATGCCTCTAGTTTTAAATAAAGTAAAAATTGGGGAACCATAAATTGAAAAGGGTCCCCAAAAAACAAACTTAGAAATCTTTATGTTTGCTCTGTGATTAGTTATCCCATTGATTAGATAGAAAATTCACTGAATGTCTTTATATTGCATCTATTGGGGAATTTTCTGGATTCTTTTGATTGCTGGTGACAGTTGCTCAACTCCACCATCCTAAGCTAGGAGACGTATTGGCTTCTATAGCCATGGAAGGAGTGAGGGTGGAGCTGGTCTTAGGGATGCCCATATTCAGGAACTCAAATGCTCCAGGGACTCTATAACCGTCTCTGCTCCTTTCATTCATTTTATTGCCAGTAGGACTTATCCACAAGGAACATGATACAGGCTGCTCCAAGCTTGCAACCTTCTTGCTTAATAATCCTAATGGAAGGAGAACTTCTCTCTTCCAGATGTTGTTGAAAATGTCCAGGGGAGGGCTCTGGTTGGCTTAGCTTGAACTGCATAACTCTACAAGGATCAATCTCTGAGGACAGGGGAATGGTATATTATAACCGACCCAGCCTGAGTGGGATGCTTATATCATTCCCATGATTAGTAGGAATGTCATTGTTGTTGTTGTTGTTTTTAAATATATTTTATTGATTTTTTTACAGAGAGGAAGGGAGAGGGATAGAGAGTTAGAAACATTGATGAGAGAGAAACAAACATCGATCAGCTGCCTCCTGCACACCTCCCACTGGGGATGTGCCTGCAACCAAGGTACATGCCCTTGACTGGAATCAAACCTGGGACCTTTCAGTCCACGGGCCGACGCTCTATCCACTGAGCCAAACCGGTTAGGGCTCGTTGTTGTTTTTTAAAAAATAAGTATATAAATAGTAATAATGAGGGGAGATGGAATAGCTACAGCCACAGCCTCAGCCACTGAGGAACTTGTTGTGCATTGAGTACCACCCTCCCTCAGTTGGTACCTATTACCTTCCCTGCATGCACACAGGCAGACATTCCTATTTTGCAGTGCAAAGGGTCAGACAGAACAGGTTTAGTCGGAGAAGAAAACCATCTTCTGGAACAACCCTTCCCCCCCATCTCTTCCCCCCACTCCCCCCAGAATAGATATATTGAAGTTCCAAGCCCCAGTACCTCAGGATGTGCCCGTATTTACAGATAGGGATTTTAAACAGGGCATTTAGTTAAAATGGGGTCACTAGGATGAGCCCTAGTCCAATATGTCTAGTGTCCTTATAAGAAGAAGAAGATCTGAATGCAGGCATAGAAGGAAGGCCATATGAAGACACAGGGAGAAAATGGCCATCTACAAGCCACAGAGAGGCGCCTGAGACAGATCCTTCCCTCACAGCCCTCAGTAGAGACCAGCCCTGATCATTCCTTGGTCCCGGACTTCTAGCCTCCAGAACCTTGAGACAATCAATTTCTTCTATTAAGTAGCCCAGTTTGTGGTACTTTGTTATGGTAGCCCTAGCTAACAAGTACATCTTCCCACAGTCACCCATGTCACCATCAAATGAGTTTCTCCTCCTCTTTCCCAGGGAAGAGGAACCCATTCGACAACTAGTTATTGCACAGTAACCATAAGGCAGCAGACATTAAGCCCAGGAGCTACAAAGGGGAAGGCCAGGATAAAAGGGCATGTTTTATTGTTTTTGTTTTTTCTTAAACCCCCACATTTACTAGCTAGAATATTCCTATCCAGGAATAGCAAATTCAAAGCATAATTTTATAAATAATAAACATCATTACCCCCACTCTTATGATCATGGTCAAGACCCATAATCAAACACTGCACTCTACCCACTGAGCCCAGAGCACTGCCTCTTTAACACAATGCTCTAGGAAATCACTACAAAGGAGCCAAAATTCCACTTGAGAAGAGACTTACTTGCCCTATGAGGCAGAAGCTACTTATTGCCTACCCAATATCTATCTTCTGCCTTATTGAGACAGCACTATTTTTATTCAGTAAAAGCAACATTTTTACCTTTTCTTCTCTCTAATACTGGTCAATCCTACATAATAAAAGCCTAATATGCAAATCGACTGAACAGCGGGACAACCGGTTGCTATGATGCACGCGCTGACCACCAGGGGACAGACGCTCAATGCAGGAGCTGCCCCCGGGTGGTCAGTGTGCTCCCACAGGGGGAGCGCTGCTTGGCCAGAAGCCGGGCTCACAGCTGACGAGCACAGCGGCAGTGGCGGAAACCTCTCCAGCCTCCCCGGCAGCGCTAAGGAGCAGAGAGCTGAGAGGTAAGGAGCAGAGAGCAGGCGGTCGATAAGGAGCGAGGGGTCCTGGACTACGAGAGGAATGTGGACATCCCCCAAGGGCTCCCAGACTGGTAGAGGGCACAGGCCGGGCTGAGGGACGCCCCCATCCCCCAGTGCACGAATGTCGTGCACCAGGCCTCTAGTAAGATATAAAGAGATACTAACTGGAAGACACCTCAAAAGAAGGACAATTCAACAACACATGCTCTTTTGCCTTCCACTTTATCCTTCCTGCTTTCTGGAATGAGACTGTGATGGCTGGCGCTTCTGCAGCCATTTAGGATTATGAGTCCACAGTGATGATGGAAGCTAGCACTAAGGATGAAGGGGGAAAGATGGAAGGAATCTGTTCTCTAAATGATTATGAAGCCTCCGTAGTAGCCCTAGATTGCCTGTATCCAGACTCTTATGTGTTTGGACTGCTACTATTTTTGTTTTCTTGCTATATGTTGCCAGACCTAACACTTGATCTAAAATGATGATATTTTAGAGGTATTGTATAATGGCTTACTCATCACCAATTATCAATGTCTTCTTATTTGTGTCCAGCTGTATAGAGACCAGAAAGCTGAAAACTCAAATACCTACTTCTCTTCCTTGCAGCTGGATGGTCATATAAAATGTAAGCCATTTCACTGGATCAGAAAACTGTGGTACACCTACACAGTGGAATACTACGCTGCCGTAAAAAAGAAGGAATTCTCATCATTTGCAGCAACCTGGATGGAATTGGAGAACATTATGCTAAGTGAAATAAGCCAGTCAATGAAAGAAAAATACCACATGATCTCACTCATTTATGGATAATAAAGAACATTGTAAACTGATGAACAAAAATATAGATACAGAGACAGTAAAGCATCAAACAAGACTGTCAAATTACAGGGGGAAGGTTAGGGAGAGGTGGGGGAGATAAGAGATCGACCGAAGGACTTGTATGCATGTATATAAGCATAACCAATGGACACAAAACTCTGGGGGGTGAGGGCATGTATGGGTGTGGGGGGGGGGGGGGACAATGGTAAGATATGTACACATATAATACCTTAATAAAAAAAAGTGGGGAAAAAAATGTAAGCCATTTCTGTCCATTGAGATCTAAGTAGAAGTCAGCTGGTGACTTTTGGAAAAAAACTCTCCCTTTTTCCTTCTTCCTCTCTCGGCCTGGAATGCAGAAGCGTGGCTGAGTGGCTCAGCAGCCCTCTTGCAACCATGAAGCAACAAGCATGAAGACAAAAGAAGCCAACAAGCTAGAGATGGCAGAGTGGGAATGTGAAAAGGGCCTGGGTCACCAGTGGCACCGAGCAATTACATAAGCTCTGGGCTGCTTCTTTCTGAGCCTCCTTTTATGTGACAATAAATGAACTCTATTTGTTTAAGCCACTTTGATGGGTTTTCTGTTATTTGCAGCTGAACACATTCCCGCCACCATCCCAGACCCCAGCCACGCGAGAGAGGCCTCCAGGGACCTCTCAGCACAAGCCTTCTGCCAGCTGAATGCAGCTACATGAGTGACCCCAGACAGAACTACGTGGGGCTGAAGAACTGCCCAGTTAACTCACAGAATTAAAGACACTAAGTTTTGGGGTTATCTTTTGGCAATAGATAACAGAAACAATCACAGATGCAACACCTTAAATATGATGTTTGTTTTCCCCAAGACTATAAGAAAGCCTATTTAATCCATAAACATGGTACATTTGCAATGAAATAATAGAAACTTTGACATACTATCCAGAATGCCTAGAAAATCAAAGAGGGCCTTAGGTATTGGCAGGTATATGAAGACAAGAAACCTCCCCTCAGCCCACCACCATCAGAATCAGATGAAAATCAGAAAAGCATTCCGTCTCCTTTAATTTCTCTTCTTCTTCCTGGACAATCTGTTTGTTTGCTTGTTTGTTTGTTTGTTTTTTTTTAAGGAAAGAAGGGAAAAAGAATTAAAAAGAAAAGAAAAACCCTTCAGTTCTGATCACTTTACAAACTTGGGCAGAATGACTTTCACACGCTTCAGTCAAGTTCGTCAAAAAGTCATTTTCTACCTAATTTACTTTCACAGGACACAGAACTTCTCCGAGGCCGGAGGGAAAATCCTTTTCTGACAAGGGTGAGCAGGGAACTAGGTTCCTTCCAACGTCCCCTTCCTTCTGGTTACTTGGCACAGGTCAGAGATACCAAGGGCAGGCTCCCCTCAGCCCGCAGGCGGCCTGGCAAGCCCCAGCGCCGAGACTCCCTCCTGGCAGGGCCAGCAGACTGCTTCTGACCCCCTGCCATCACCGATCTGCTGGCGCCAGAGTCATAGACAATTGGAAGCAGCAACCCGGCTCCGTGGGGGCTGATACACAGCTGAAGTCTGAGGAGATCCAGTGTGGCTTCCTGTGTACACGGGGGGTCAAATGGAGGTGGAATAAACTGAAAACCAGTTTTGGCTCCAGCTTCACTAAGTAATTGATGACAACACAGACAGAGATAAAGATCCTCCCAGAAAAGGAAAGCAGGCAGGTAAATTACTGAGGCTCTCCAAGTGATTCGCAGTTTTGTTGCTTATCTTCCCGTGCCACCTTCTTCATTTTTTTAACGCTGCTCCTTTGCCTCATTATTTCTGTACATAAAATGAGAAGACTTTTTATTAGTGAGTGGCCCTAAAGGATGCCACCATTTCCCCGCACAGACACGTCTGTGTGCGGTGTCCCCACCGATCCCAGCACATCTCAACCTTCCCCTCAGTGCCCCAAATCCAATTGCGGGCTGTCATGAAACATTAGCGAGGTTTAATTACAGCGTCTAATTGCAGTGATAGAAAGTGCTGTGCAGAGAATAATTCCACGCATGCACCAGCATACTCAAAACTTTCTAAAGTGCTTTAACTGGCATTCCTGGACTCCCTTATACTGTGTGCTGTGGGGGACAGTTGAGAAGGTGGCCACATTCCCTTGCAACCTCTGAAATTAAGAGGCTCAAAATATGGGCTGCTTTGACAGAGCGGAGAAAGGACGAGCTTCACCAGACTCCACCCACACTGATTGTGGGGAGATTTGCTGTGTCCAGAGTTCTGTGTTGCCCCAAAGAGGAACCTAGGGGAGGAAATAGCAGGGTTGAGAGGTCGGGATGGACCCCCGGAATTACATTTGGTCAGCACCTATTATGGGCTGGGCTAGGCACGTTGGACACATACCTTTTCACCGTTAATTCTCAAAACAGCTCCTGGAGTTAGGGGCTCCTGGCCCCAAGTTGTGCATGGTTACTTCACCTTCACTTGAACACTCTTTTCCCTAACCAGCCCAGCTCCCTTCACCTGGTTACCTTCTCTTTACCCGTTAGGCCTCCCTCAACCATTACCACCCACTCTGAGAATGCTTCCCTGACTCCCCTCCCCGGGCCTCTGAAGTCCCACAGCTCCTGCGTGTAACACCATTTAGCCCCTATTATATGCTGTGTGGCAATTCCTCATTTACTTTTCTGGCCACCTCTACTAGACTCCTGGGGGGAGGAATTTGATCTTATTCACCTTTGTGTCTCTGAAACTCTGCACAACGCCTGGCCTGTGGCAGGTGCCTAGGAATGTCTGTGAATGAACTGAGTACATTGCCCCTCGGCGAGCAGTTAATAAGGGTGGAGCTTCCGCCCCAGTCAGGCCCCTGGATTCCAAAGCATGATCACAACAGCTTCTATTCACGACTTTTTATTAATGAGTCGCAGTATGCAGAGCATTGTTCCAGAGAGAGAGAGAGAGAGAGAGAGAGAGAGAGAGAGAGAGAGAGAGAGAGAGAGAGAGAACTCATTATCCAAGTTTAAACTGATGTGAGAGGTTGTGGGGAATCTTCTGGCACTCTTGGAGAATGGGCTTCAGGTACTATGTTGTGGGTGAGAACAGGAGTTCCCATCCATGGCTGTGCAGGATGAACTGGCTGCTTCTGCAGATGTCGCCTTTCCAATTCTGCATCCTTTCCAGCCCTACTGTGCCCTGAAGGTTAACAGCGCCTCCTGCTTCCTCTCTTCACAGTACCAAGATTTCACAGCGCACTGGGAAACACCCCGCTCAGGGGTTTGATCTTGTCCCCTGCTATGAGCTGAATTGTGTGTCTGCTCCCCAGAATTCATATGTTGAAGTCCTAACCCCAGTCCCTCAGAATGTGGCCATATTTGCAGATAGCTTCTTTAAGGTGGTAATTATGTTAAAATAAGGTCAGGGTGGGCCAGCCTGATCCAATATGACGTAACTCACATGTGATCAAGGCCAGCCCCCCACCCCCTCCATATCTCTTCTCAGATGTGTCCTTTTAAGAAGAGATTAGGACACAGGTGCAGAGGGGAGATGATGTGAGGACATAGGGAGAAGATAGCTGTCTAGAAGCCAGGGAGAGAGGCCTCAGAAGAAACCAGCCCTGCCGCGGCACCTTTACCTCAGACTTCTGGCATCCAGAACTGTGAGAAAATAAATTACTGTTGTTCAAGCCTCTCAGTCTATGGTACTTTGTTATAGCAGTCCTAGCAAACGGACATATACCCCAAGGTAAAAGCTGAACAAACAACTGGCAAGGTATTTTAAGTAGCCAATTGGTGGCTTTTAGCAACAGATGATCCTATGGGCCCAGTTTTTTGCTACTCCAAGAAGGCATAGGAAAAGGAATTTATGGAGACAAAAGTCTGCATAATAGTACAATGTTCCACCTCCATCCCCGGCAAGAGCATCTCCGCGGGCCATGCTGCAATTGGAAATGCTTCATTTCACCCTGGCTGGGTAGCTCAGCTGGTTGGAACGCCAAGTCGTCCCAGTGCGCCAAGCTTTTGGGTTCCATCTCAGGGCACGTACATGAATCAACCAATGAAAGCATACATAAATGGAACAACAAATCAGTGTCTCCCTCTCTGTCTTCCCCCCACTCCTCTAAAAGCCAGTAAATAAAAATTTTTTAAAAAAATGTTTTTCCTTTCCTCTAAATAATGTAGATTGCATTGTGTGTTTGTGTATTGTTAATGTGCGAGTGTGTCCAAGCGTCCTAACCGTTATACACAGGATCACTCAGACGGTCGAGGAGGTCTAAGTGCACCTCCTCTCGGCTAAGAGACTTTGAAGGGGGCCATTACAGCCCATCCTGAATGATTCTGTTGAATTCAAGATTAGACTGCAGAGCGCGGACTTTGCAAAATGACCTGATGGGATTTCTGTCCTCCAGGCTTGTCCCAGGGATGGTGGGACAGATATTAAGACCAGAAAAACCCCAAAGGGGAGGGCGTGGGATTTCCCTAAAGAGTGGTGTTTTTGTACTTCGGAGCTTTGAAGAAGAATGTGCTCTCCAAGAGGGTGTGGTCCACCTGAGGATAGAGATCGCTGGGAATTGAGGGGTTCGCCTGAGGGGTCCCCTGTGAAGGAGTGGATTTTGCTCTTGTTTTCCATTGAGGGCAGAAATAATGTTACTTTGCAAAGCCTTTACTTGACAGAGTGCTTTTTCTATCTCTGTGCTCACAGTCTTCACCACAAATTTCCAAGATAGGAAATCAGATAGTTATATCCATGTTATAATTAAGGAAACGGTTTCAGAGCAATTGACTCATTTATAAACCAGGCCATGTGGTTAGAAAAATGATAAAATGGGCCTCAAATCCAGCCTTTGTGATTCCACATTCCACATCCTTTAATATCTTATTAGCATTTATTGAGCGCCCACTAGGTGCCAGGCTTCACGCTGAGAGATATGATGCATTACCTCATTCAATTGTCCACACATTCCACTACAAACAAAACCTCCACTCCACCTCCAAACGTGGACATCCAAGTTGAGCAACATTTTGAAGACTGTGCCAGGGGTAGGTTCCTATTCAGAAGCTTCTCCTGTGGTTGCTCAGGGGACAGAAACAGTCCTAATTACAGTGACTCCAGAGATCTGTTCTGGGCAGAGAATACTGAAGCTGAGCTTGAGTCAGTCCCACACTGTAAGAGTCTAGACCAATGCTGACTAATAGAACTTCCTATAATAATGGGGATGTCCTATATCTGCACTGGCCAATAAGCAGCCACTAGTACATGTGGCTACTAAACACTTAGCATGGCTAGCATGAATGAGAAACTACATTTCATCTAATGTGTACTGCTTTCAATGTAAACTTAAATAAACCACACACTGCCAGTGGCTGCCATTTAGAGAGCACAAGATTCTAGACAATTGAATCAGGCAAACTTGAATTCAAATCTCAGATCTGCATGACCTAACTTCTCTGGACACCACTACCCTAAAATGGGTAAAACAAGATCTACTTAACAAAGATAATAGGTATAACGTGTCCAGGAGAAGGCCTGGCATCTATTAGGTACTTTGGGGGAAAGGGGAGGTCATGGTTGTAATTTCTTGGTTAATGTCTCTAATCCCAGCCTGATTATAAACCCCATGAGGTTAGAAATTCTATATTAGTTACATACACATCCCTAGCAATTAACACAGTATGCATAGCAGGTGCTCAATAATATTTCTTGAGATGAATTTAATAAAGAATTGAAATCTGAACTAAAGCAAAGCCAACAAAGGGTGATGATGCTCATTGTCCCCCCGAGCACCCAAATGCATTTTTCCTGAATTGCACTTGGAGGTACTGCCATCTGCCAATATTGGAAGATATTATAAGAAACAGTACTATAAAATTTAAGGAAGTCATGCTGTAAATATGTAGTTGAGGGTATTGTTAACTATGTTAAACAGCGAGGTTGTCTGAGGATAGTCAGAATAAATGTCTGTCTTGGTGTAGAATAACTACTTAGAGTTGTTATAACCTGTTTTATCTCAGGCACTCTCAACTATAATAACAATGAAGTTTTCATGTTCACATCACAAGGTGTCTGAAAAATCTGGAAATGTAGAATAAACTTATTTTTAACTTATTTTTAGTATATTAGTTACTTTTGCAGACAATATGCTGATTACTACAGATATGTGTCCAAAATAAATGCACCACAGAATATCAGATTGTTCATCTGAAAAAAAGAAAATAAATCCACTATTTTCTGTTTTGAAACTTTATTTTTGCCACTCTCCTGTATATTGTGCTTTTTTTTTTCCCAGATTAACAATTAGACTCACTACTTACATTTGAACATGTAACTAGTATAATGTATAAAAATAAACTTACTCTGCATTTCCAAAACTTTGAAAGCTTAGAGCCAAATCTCTGGCCCAGCTTTGGTCGGGGATTGTTTTGTTGTAAAGAACAGAACCCACTCCAGCTAACTGAACCAAGAAGGGGGGTTCCTGGAAGGAATATCACACTGACCCTGAGTACTGTCTCTCTCCCAGGAGACAGAATCTGATTAGCTCTGTCCATCTAATACTTTGCCCACCCACTCCCCAAATCCTGGTCCAAGCCGAAGAACCAAGCCTACCACAGCTGACCACACAGCAGGGGGAAAGGGAAGACATGGCTGAGACATTCTGCGTATTACAGGAGTCCTTGTATCTATATTACATATGTTTAGAAACAGATGGGAGACAGAGGTGGCATGAGGGGCTAAGGATGTTAGGGAGCAAAGATGCAATTATCATTTACTTAACAAACATTTATTGAGTACCTACAACAAAACTATCTTAGAAACAGTTCTAGTAAACCCAATGAAAACTTAGTTGGGATGCTAACTTTGGTACAAGTCAAAGGTTGCCAACATGCACTCTTCAGCTTTTATATTTTCAGGCCAGTATGAGAAAAGTCAGTGTTCAGAGCAATGACCCCAAGGTCATCCCAAGAGCTCCCATCGCCGCTGAAAGACAAACTTCTAGTTCAGGGGTCCTCAAACTTTTTAAACAGGGGGCCAGTTCACTGTCCTTCAGACAGTTGGAGGGCCGGACTATAGTTTAAAAAAAACTATGAACAAATTCCTATGCACACTGCACATATCTTATTTTGAAGTAAAAAAACAAAACGGCAAAAACACCCGCATGTGGCCCGCGGGCCGTAGTTTGAGGATGCCTGTATCTAGTTCATGGAACTGAGGACAGGAAAAGGGACTTGTTTATTTGGAAACATTTTCAACAAGATCTGAACAGATAGGCTTTAGAGTCAATTTTAAGTTAGCCTTCCCTTGAACAGAACCCTCCATCTAAGCCCTTACTGTAAAAGATGCAAGTAGATGAGGATAGATAAGTAAAAAAGAACTTTTAAAAAAGAACACTCTGGAGGAATATCATTTAGTGGTTGATGGTAGACACAAAGTGATTAACTGCTGCCGGCATAATCTGCGTGAACCTGCAAAACGATGCAAAAGATATGCCCAAACAGGGAAGTACAAAACTAAGCTGATGGGTTTTGGGCACCTGAGTGAAGAACTCTGGGAAAACCTTAGAGGAGGGCACAGGGATCATGATAGTTAGCAGGCCAGGGACCATTGTGCACTTAATATCCAATATCTTATTAAATAAGATACATGTGCATATGCACATATGCATATAAATATGCATGCACATACACGCACATACTACTACTACTACTACACACACACACATATATATACATACATATATATATATACATATATATACATATATATATATATATATATATATATATATATATGTATCTTGTATATAACTCTGAGAAGTAAGGGTTATTATCACCCCCATTTTACAGATGAAGAAACTGAATCTCAAGAAGTGAATAAAACCTTCTGATTACCCAACCCAATTTGTTTTTAATAACTTTTGTGGCCTAATAAGTCTATGTCTAAAGAGCAGAATATAAAGTGGGAAGTAAATTAGGTCATTACTCAATAGTTTTCCAGAGATCCAACCCAGATCATTCCAGTCTTGAAATGGATTTTGGAGGGCCAGAATTACTCATTTCGCTAAGTGGGTTCTAATTCTACAATTTAAATCAGGAGCAACCTCCATACCAACTCATGCAGAGAGGTGACCACCACTTATGAAAATCCATAAGGAGTCTCCCTCTTGAGTTCAGCTGTGGTGTGGAGCTCAGCCAAGAGTCTTTAACTCAAGCACACATGGGGTGGGGTAGCATAATCGCATTGAGTCAAGATCAAATCTGACCACAAGGAAGGCATCTATTAAAGTAAACCATTCAAAGACCACAGCAGAATTGCTTATTAAAAGAGATCAGAAATTGTGGTGCAAATGTTGATGTTTGTTAACATTTTTATTACTGTCATTTTAAAAGGATGGCTTAGCAGACTATTTATTTGTCTCTTCTGGGGCCCCCAATTTGCCTCTAAGGAGTTGACCTTATAAAATTAGTGAACTCAGACTACGCTGTAAAAACGGGCTGAGCAGCTGTGTAAGGGTTTCTCAGCAAAATCAACCACCAACAGATGCTGTATTATTATTTGACGGTGACCGTGTCATGTGGCACAGCCAAGGACATGAAGTCACCTTTGGCAAGAATATAAGATTAGGTAGTCTTGAAGCAACAGGGAAGGGAAAAGCACTCACATTTTCAGGTTTGCAGTCACCAACGTGGGACACTGTCCCCTGCATTCCCTTTTACTTTCTAGTTGACCTTTTCCTCGTGGCCCTTTCCCCCGGGCTCTTAAACAGAGGAAGCATCCTCAGATAGACACCACTCCTTCAAAGCGCTTGCCCTCCCGGTATCGGTGCTAACAATACCTATATTTCTTAGCTTTCGCTAAATGTGCAGCATTCTAATTGCTCTAAATACCTAACCTAATTCATTCTCATTTATACCAGTATATGTGAAAGCTGAAATCAGAGAAGTGACTTTATGGCTAACACTGGGACTCAAATTCAGTGGTGCCTACAGCCACACTCCTAATTCCATCACAATACTCCCTCTCGTACTCCCTGCGTTGTGCACTTTGACCTCCTCCTGTCTCCTCTACGTCACTGAAGGGTATCCTCTCCTTCCCTCACTTTCATCCTGGAACAGGGAGGGAACCATGGAAGGATAGGAGAGGTTATAGGGCCACTCTGGGTAAGGAGTGGGGAGGCAGAATTAAAAATAACCAGGAAAAAGTAACCACTGGGAATATCCACGTAGTGCCTCCTTCTCATTCTCTGTCACAACAGCGTCACCCCAGTACACACACACACACACACACACTGACAACTGTGGGTCCCACTGTTGAGATTTTTGGCTCTCATCCTCCGAGGGTCTGATGCTTTGGCTTTTCATTTTATCTTTTACCAGGAGTATCACTAACAGACTCACTGTAAAAGAGGCTAGAAAGACCTTCCTGGCAGGTGCCTGGTGAATCGGCAGAGAAGAACGCTGCTTCATGTGGGAAGGCGCGATCCGGAATGGAGCAGGGCGTGGAGCTGGGAAGCAATGTCCCAGCTATAGGCTGAAATAGGAAAGGGGACAGCAGGGATCTGGGAATTTCAGGAGGAGAAAGGAACTTTTTCTATGTTTTCTCCAAAATCCACAAAGCAAACATAGAAATAAGAAAGTTAATCATCTCCCTTCCCTTGTCCCCTGGCAATGGCCTAAAAATAAATAACTGAATTGCTATCCTCTCAGCCATTGCACCAAGCCATCGGAGTGAAAACAAACTACAGCAGAGCCTGAAAAAATAGGGAATTCATCTTTGGTTTTCAAACTTAGAAGTGGCTGCCATACCCATTAAGGGACGCACGCACACACACACACACACACACACACACACACACTAAGAAAGAGTAACTAGCTAGGTGTCTTTGTATCTTTTCATTTCCCACAGCTTGCATCCCAGGCAGAAAAGATGTTCTTTCAAGTTCCTACAGGGAACTGGCTTGAAAGAGAAATGCTGAAGGATTTAAACAGCTTTCTGAATAAGGCAAAACTCAAATTGTCAAGGAGATTCATATTATACTTCTTTCCCACTTCTCCTCACCCTTCTATCTTTCCTTTTGTTTTTCTCCCTAGAGGCAGCCTGTTCTTTTCCTTTTGCTACTCTCCCTCCCTTTTTATCTCCTTCACAAAAACTACAAGACAGAGAAGCTAATAACATTGCTTTAACTGCATCACAGCATTTGGGGAATTAGGAAGAATAAATGCCATCCCTCATTAGAACACTGTCAGCCCAGAAAAAAATAAAATAAAATCTAAGAGACCTGGGAGCGGAATAGCAGGAGCTGCCAGGGAACAGCTCATGGCAGTGAGATGAGAAGAGCTGCATCTCTGGGCTGATTTTGCTTAACCAGCTGGGTTGATGGCAACTTTCAGTGACGCTGGCACCATAAGCACAGGACCAAACCTGCAGCAGTTCTCAATATGTATTATTTCTCTCAGATGTTTTGGAGGCACGTATATATACACAAGGTCTCTAACATTACGCCACTGCCTTGCGAGCCAGTGTAACCCTTGCATCAGAGATAACAGTGGCAAAAAGAACCTCAATAATTTTTAGAGATGTCATTTCTATGGGTTTGAGCAAATATGTGGGAACCTCAGGAGGACAGTAATGAACTCTGCATTCAGAGTCAGGTAAAGGGAATAACACCTACTGTGAGCCATACCTATGGATTCCTAGCATTCCTAGCCTGGGAGCCTCAAAGTCTGCTGGGGAGTAACCTGCAAGATAGATTAAAGATAGAGATAGAGATAGAGATAGAGATAGAGATAGAGATAGAGATAGAGATAGAGATAGAGGTAGAGATAGAGATAGAGGCAGAGGTAGAGGCAGAGGCAGAGGCAGAGGCAGAGGCAGAGGCAGAGGCAGAGGTAGAGGTAGAGGTAGAGGTAGAGGTAGAGGTAGAGGTAGATTAGATAGATAAATTCGACATAAGGCTTAAGACTATACAGAGAAGAATTTACTCTGCCTTAAACCTACCAGACCTGAGGCCCTGAACATAACTGTCCCCTATACCTGAACTCCTGAGCATTAAAGAGAAAAAAAGAACATGATATATAAAAATGTTAGTTACATGCAAACAAGTGGTTAGAATAAGATGGAACTTGGAGACATTGTAGAAAATAGGTCTACCTTTCATCTAGTGCCAATATTCCAGCAGTATAGCGGCAGATTCGGAAATTACTGAAAAATCAGTACAGCGGTCTGGTAGGGTTAATGAGAGAAACAGCTTCCTAACCATCTATAGCCGCACTCTCTCCTGCCCTAACCAGCTGCACTCCCTCTCACCTCTCAGTTCCCATCTGTGGCCACACATCCACACAGATGCTGACATTACTCCTGCCTCGACAGCAGCAAAGATTCTTCACCTCTGAGAAACCCAGTCTGACCCTGACCCAGCAGCTAGTAGTGCCTTGACCCTTTGTGGTTTCCCAGATTTCTCACTTTTAGCCTATTTCTGACCAGAACTACCCATTTACTCCTTCATCTCTGTTTAGACTTTTGAGACACCTGACTTCTCTCTCTGTCCACTGATATCCTACTCTCATGCATCTTTGGCTTAACCCCCTTCCCCAACCCATCCTCACCCCAGTTGTCAGCCCAGACCCCAGCTGCCTCCTACTTTACCCTGCCTTGGCCTGATGGAGTCCCTGTGGAATTCAAATGTCTTATTGGGTGGAAGGTCAAGATGCAGCATTCTTGCCCTGGAAGATTTGCTCAGTGGTTAGAGCATCAGCCCAAGGACCAAAGTGTTGTGAGTTCAATTCTCGATCAAGGGCACATACTTCGGTTGCAGGTTTGATCCCTGGTCCTAGTTGAGGCACGAGGCACGTGCAAGAGGCAACCAATCCATGTGTCTCTCTCACTTTGATGTTTCTCTGCCTCCTCCCCCTCTCCTCCCGCCCTTTCACTCTCTGAAAGTCAGTGGAAAAATATCCTCGGGTGAGGATTAAAAAATAAAATAAAATCTATTATTCTTGCTTCAGTTAAGTGAGTTACATTACAATAATGGAAAAATGCAGAAATGATAGATTTCCTCTTGCTATAATGTGCTATCCCTCTCCAAATGACATTACCCAAACAGTGAGTTCCTACAAGGTGTGGGATCCAGAAGGAGGTCTCTGTGGCTTTAAGAGATCAACCAAGGGGTCACCATATCAGTGTAAATCTCCTTCCCTTTCCTAGTTATAAAATGAACTAACCCTACAGAGGAAGTGTGCAAGTATCATCGCTACCTTGAAGAACTCCAAAAAGTACTGTAGCTAAACCATCTAAAATGTCCAGGAAGTACTAACATGCTGGGTTTATTAGGGTCTGATTCCTCGTGTGGCTCAGGTCAGCATGAGGAAGGAGTAATGGGGAGCTAACAAGAGGAAAGCCTGTGCCAGCTGCCTTCCTTCTCTTTCTCCTGATCTGTACACCAGGTACGAAAATACTGTTCCTACTTTGCAGGGAGATACTGAGGAAATACTGGGAGTATTCCCGCTGGATTTGAAGCCTGGAGGATGGAGGTAGCAATCTAGGCCAGTACCTGGCACATAGTAATAGCTTCATTAATGTTCGATGAACAAATGATTAGGCCTCCTTTATACCCCATTTTGAAACTTCCAATGAAGTATTCCTTCAATTAACATTTCTTGAATTGAATCCAAATGTCATTAACAGAGGTTAAGAGACCTTTCTAACATGTTGGCTTAGGAGACCCAAAATGTTTCGCTAAAGCCATGATTTCCCTTCTGCTTAGGCAGCATATAATATTTGGCCAAAAATAAATTAATTTGGATCCAATCTATTTTGGCACTTAAGTTGGTGTCACTGTGCTGTGACCCTCAGATACTAATAGTCTGGTATTTAAAGCTTGAAATCTCTCTTTCAACTAAGGTTGAGAGCAGCCAATTGAATGCAATTGACTAAGAATTTTTCATTGGGTCACATTTCAAACATTGATGTAAAAATTATCTTGTGTTTTCTTCTAACATTGTAGGAATACTAATAGGGAGATGTATCTTCCCCACCCCCACCCCCCCGCCCCTCTCTCTCTCTCCCTGGAGTAATTCTGCAGCACTTAATCAGAATCTAAATAACAGTGACCTAGATATGGCTTTTGAAAGCAATGGCAGCACTTAAGAATCACTTTACCTGAGAATGAAATGCACTCCCTCCTCCATGAAACCCAGACAGAGGTGCACGTGCACATAGGACCTACTGAAGATTAGTGGAGCCAGGACCCAACGCAAGGAGGAAAATCTGCTGTATTTTTCTCAGAAAACAAATTCATTCATCCAGAGATCTTGCCAGATCCAGGGATTTAATAAGGTGTTTTCTGAACCTTTTCATGCTCTCCCAGTCATAAGGCCATTCCCTTTACAGCTTGGTCTAAATGATCACATCTGCTTTCCAAGACTTGGCTGCTTCCTAGTAAAGCTGTGAAGATGTCTAATTTGTCTTTGTGACCGCCCCCCTCCCCCCGCCCCAGTTCAACTTTCTGTACCTTCCCTAACCCCTCTGTGCCACTTCCCTCTGCCCAGCCACCCTTGAGATACCCAGGCCCTCAGCACAAGTTCTCAGGAAAGGCTTGGTATGTGCACTTAACTACTAGTAACTGGATTTCCTATACTAAAAAGTATTCCCTCTGGAATGAAAGCCTTTACCCCTCCCAATTTGGGGTGGAGGGATGGGGAGAAATATGTGTAGGTTAATGCGTGCAGGTGTGTATATATCTACGTGCCTCAGGAAGGCCTTCCCCAGTCCCTTTCAAGTTCAAGGAATGTATTCTCAGCATGTTGGAAAGGCAAAAGGGTGTGGGGCAGTGACTCTCAACCTTGACTACATGTTAGGATCGCCTAGGAGGCTGTGTAACATACCAACATCTGGTCTCTACTCCAGGCCAGATGATCAGACTCAGCCAGGGTTTAAAACCACCAGCACGGAAGAACACAGTTGAGCTTTGGCACTGGCAGAAGCAGATTCAAATCTCAGCCCCGATACTTGCGAGTGGCATGATTTGGAATAAATTCTTTAACTTTGGCATATGTTAGTACTTTCGTGTATAAAATGGGGTAGTGACACCAATCTCACTGAGGTGTAGACCAGTTACTAGTAAATGATTAACAGGGCACCTGACCCATAGTAGGTAGTAACTTTGGTTCCTTTTCTTGACTCTGCCAGGCACTGAACTAGGTGCTAGAAATCACAAAGAACCAGGTACCAGGATAATATCTTGCCTTAAGTAAACAAATACCTTCCTTTTGACAAAGAAAGAAACTTTCAGAGTGGTGATTACTCACTTCCGGATTAGAATCACTCTCAGGTTTTTTTAAAAATGCAGATGGACATTGGCTTCAACCCAAAGATTCTGATTTAATTGGTCAGAGATAGGAACTCAGCACCACTATTTTTTAAAAGCTTCTAATGTGAGTCAGGGTTAAAAAGCTACTGTTCTGGAATAAAGACAGATGCATTATTGTGGCAGGAATAATGAATAAGTGGTCAAAAGATGGTTTTGCCTTCCAGCTCTGTCACTTTCAGTATCAATGTGAATATATCTCATAAATTCCCCCAAATTGATAATGGAGGTAATGTTATTTGGCTTAAAGGACAGTCATAGGATCAAATAATACAATGTAAGTGAAAGTGCTTTTTAAACCATAAAACACCGTGCAATTTTAGCTCAGCATTCTGACGATGACAAGGTCTTGGGTTGCAAGTAGCATGGTTGGTCTGCATCCCTTCCTGAGACTGTCCAGTCCCTGAGGATGGGGTGGAAAATTGGGGCGTGGAAATACAGAGGGACATGATGTTGACTATAACAAGGCTTTGCCCACTTTCTCCAAACGGAAAAAGAGAAAGTTTTTCTCTGGGTTAAAAATCCATCAAACGTTCAAGGCAAACTGAAACAGCAAATTTCTCACCATCCCAAACCATTTATTTAATATGTAATCTGTTGGTGGGACTTCTTATATTTGTAATAAAATTTCTGCTTCCCCAATTTGGCTTCCTCTTGCTCCTACAATACTCCCCCACTGACAGGTCTTCAAGGTAGACTGCAATAGTTCATTATTCTAACCACGCAGGTCCTGGGTATAGTTTAATTTAGCTGCCTGTGCGCTACGCTGCTGGGACATTTTCAAACCTTTAGCCCTGGCACTGTAAATCAGTCTGAATATCAGCCAGAGTGTGAGATGTGAGTTAGCCTTGTGTCCACAAACACCACTCATTACTTCTGTAATGTGAAAATAACAGCAAATGTTGCATGTAAACCTCCTCTGTGGCAGTTCTTAAATATCAAGGAAGATGAATTGGGGGGAGGGTTATAAACGCTGCTCTGATTCCCGGGCCCTTTCAGGATTCAGGCACTCCAGTAGCAGTGACCATATGCTGTTCCAGCATTTTTTAGACAGTGTTTCTCATCCTTGGTCCCATCTTTTGGGAGTTGGATAAAAAATAGATCTCAAACACCACCTCAGACTTAGTGATTTAGAACCTGTATTTTAACCTGCACTTCCCACCCGTGATTTCTATGCACAGTGAAGTCTAAGAAGCCCTGTCCGACAATCATCTCATCAAATCCTCATTCATAAATCTAGTTGTTTCCCCATTTTACAGATGAAGCAACTGCGATTCAGACATGAACCATTACATGGCTAGGTCAGGACCACACAGCTAGTTATTGATAAACTGAGACCCGTCCCAGATCTGCTGGTTCCAAGGGCAGCACACGGAACGTCCTGGCATTGGCCTTGAGGACTTGGTTATTTATAACTGTCATGGAGAGCATGGCGTCGATAATTTATTTTGCATCCTCTTCTGCACAAAGCAGTTTCTCGGGGGTTATTCTTAACAGATTACCTATAAACAGAAGAAAAAAGTAAGATTGCCACTGATAAGAACCTTTGTAAGAAAGCCAGAGAAAGGCTTCAATCTATGGATTTCTGGTAACCCTGGAAACCTGTGCCTTTACAGAACACAGATAAAATCCTCAGAGGATCGGGGTGAAGATTAGTTACATAATTAGATAGAAGGCAGATGGACCCCTTGGAGAAAGAAATCAATACCCACACAAATGCAGAGTACCAATATAGAAAACACCACCCCCACCCCATCCCCCTCACCCAACTTGCTGAGGTCATCCCCCGAAGCAAAACGTGCTGTGTCCTGGGTGGGGCCAAACATCAGGGGCTTTGACTGATGGCATGGCCCCCACCATCCTGCATCTCTGTCCTGCCTGATTCAAACTGTAGCAGTGCCACAGGCTGAAGGAACAGCCCTTCACAAAGGAAAAACATTGGAATAGGATGGGAAGATGAACTAGCCATGGGGCCTTGGATAAGTCACTTAATGTCTCTAAATCTCAGTTTCCACATTTATAAAATGGGGGATAACAAACCTGCCCTGCCTCCATCATAGACTTTTTGAGTATTAGCTATGTTAATCCATGTGGAACTGAAAGTTCATTATTTTCTCATCATGAAGCCTGATGATATAGTGTTATAATACTAGTTTTTGTTTTTGTTTCTTTGTTTGTTTGTTTGGCCAAGTAGCGCCAGACACTTGAAATTCACACTATCTTGCTTAAAATGGCCCAGTGCTGTGCAAAAGTCATCAGCTTCTAGGCTGCCTGAATTGTGTGTCAAGCTGGATGCTAGCAAACTGTGGAAGGTGTAATAATACAAGTGGTTTAAAAGGGACTAGGAATAATCCAGAAAAGGGCCCTTGACAAAGGAACTCCCCGTTGCCTCATATTCCACCAGTACAGCAGTAGAAGCTTTGAAAGGCAAATATTACTAGGAGAGGTTAACATACTGACTGGTTGCCAGACTCTTACACTTTAGTCTGAATTAGTCTATTCACAGATTCCTTCAGTACTGCTCTTAAACTCCCCAACAAAGGGCCCCAACCAAGGGAATTGAAAGATAAATCTGATAGTGGAAGAAAGACAGAATTTTGGAGACTGAGACACTGCTTGAGAGGCAGGCCTGGGTAGAGCCCTGCAGTGGATACAAGAGGGGACTGGGCGCCTCTTAGGAGGTAAAAGTCCAAACTAGTGAAATGAAGAGTAAATAAAGGAATGGTGGAGAGTGCTCAATCAAACTCACTTTATAGTTTTTCTCAAGTTCTAAAACGGGGAGAATTAAATCCTGTGTTCCTTTGCCTAGTCTTACTCCCTCTTTGGGACAATTATTTTCCTTTTCTTCTTCGTAGCAAAGATTTTAGCTTGATAGCTCTCCAGGTAATGAAAAAAAAAAAAAAACAAAAAGCTAATTTAACAATCTTGACTGTTGTTCATTGTAAATCATTGTTTATCCCAGACAAGTAATTATCTGCAAGGCTCTCCTACATGTACCATCTTTTAATCAAAAGTCCTTTAAAGTGAGTTGGAAGGCTTTTGTCCAATATAAGTTACCTATTTTAAGACAAATGTATTGAGGGCTCTAAAAAAGATTCTGCAAGGTTGTAGACAAGGGAAGTGTTCTAGAACCCTTCACTAGTATAACATGCTGCCTCAGTTTCCCCAGGGTGATCAGCATCTGGAGAGCTAAAGATAAGACAATGAGAGGAGAGAGGACGGCATTGATCCAAGCAAACACAAAATGGATAGCTCACATTTCCCTGATGGACCCTAATGAATCCTGTTCCCAAGCCTAGACATTTGTGAACCTTCATATCATTCACATCCCGGCCAGTCACTGGTCAGTGGACACAAAACACCTAGGGTACCCATGGTGCTCACCCTTAACCCCACCCTACCTCCAAATTCCTGTGCTCCTCCAATTCTGGTAGTTTCTAGCCTCCATGGTCTTCTCTTGTAATTCTGTCCTTGCTCTCACCCATTGCACTTGACCCCTAAATTTAGATTCCAAATTTGATCCTCAGAGCTCTTTACTCACTATAGTAGATTGGATTCACTCATCACCAAATATTCTGATTCTCCTCCCTATGAGAGGATTCTAAAAGCCAGCTCCATTAAACTGCAGAATAGCTATGGGCTATGACCAATGAAAAGTGGGCAGAAGATAGTTTGCCATCTTTCTTTTCCTTCTGTCTCAATGACCGAACAGGTCCCAGTAGAGGCCACTCTATCAGCCTGGTCCCAACAGGCAGATGTGGAGTGGCAGTGAGCCATGTTGGACACAGGAGTGAGAAATAACCCTTTGTTATCATAAATATGGATATTTGGGAGTCTTATCTGTTATGATAGTGTAACTGACTCACACATCCTTGGATTCCCACCCCTTACAGAAACTCTAGACAGACAAGATGCATAGACTGCCAGACTCGACTCCAGCCCCAAAACACCGTGATGTTCAGAGAAAAAACGTACACCATCCGCCCAGGAAAAGCAACATCCTCAGGTATGCTATGACGACTCAGCACCTGAAGTGGTATGTAATGTTCTCAGCCCCTTGATGTCATCTGTCTTTCTGGGTTTATGGCCTTTTAACAAAACCTCATCCCAGAATCCAGCGTTCTTGAATGCCAAGATCCTCTTTGAGTAAACGAGGATCATCTGAGAAGGCTGTCCCTAAATCTCATGATATGGCCCTCTTCCAGGCCTTATATGAAATCATCCATCAGGCCTTGCCCAGGCCATCTACTCAGAAAATTACCAAACTCCATCCAACACTAACTATAGAATTGCATTTCTAAAAACCCAGCAGCAATCATTAGAAGTGTTACTTTTTATGTCAAATTTTCTTCATGTATGGATTTTCCTTTCTTCTCTTTATTCACCTTCTCAACCATAAAAATAAGGTGGCAAATTCAAAAGACAGCTGCTCTAGGGTCTGACAAACATGGGTTCTGACTATGCCATGTCCCCCAGGGTGACCTTGGGAATGTCCGTAGCTTCCTGGGGCTGCCCCTCCTGGCCTGTGAGCCTAGAATAGCTATTCAGAGCCCACCACTTGCTGGGAGTTGTGCCTGATACTGAGTACAAAGCCTTTCCCAAAGCGGGGGCTGCTCACTGTCATCACATCTTCTGAGCCCTGACTTTCTTCCTTATTGTAAACAGATACATCCCAGGGGGGTGTATTTTGGGGAGGCATTTCCTTCATTAAGTCAATGCGTAAAAGTTGTGTATTTCTGTGTTTTGGCTCCTATCCCCACCCCATACCTCCGGGAGACTGTATTATCTTGAGGATTGAAGTTGTGATAGACTCAGTGGCTCCAATGTCTCCAGAGTATAATCAGTGTTCAATACGGGCTGTTAAATAAAATCATGAATGAACTGACTCAAAATGGTGAGTATTACAAAATAATTTACTACTACTTATCCTTTCTACTTATTTCCCTTTAGTTCTCTCAAAAGAAGGGAACATGAATGTGTGTGTCACACACTGAGCTCTTTAGAAGTGGAGTGTTATATCAGAAAATCTGTTCAAAATATATTCTGTTGACGTCCAATTGGAGAGGAGAGGGTCCGCCCCTGTGGCTAGAGATTGTTCATCGTTCTTGAACTCTGCCATGCCCCAAGGGGGTCAGCCATAAACAGACCGATTCTGCTGTGCTGGCTGATTTTCACTGTGTTCAGGGTGTACACAATTTATGAGCTAGAGTTACAGCCATCCAGTGGTTTAAATTATATGTGAAATCATAATACAAATTTTAAAAGTTAGCCAACATCCCAGCCTATGTTCAATTTTGTAGATTGTGAAAAATAACAAGCTTCTGGTTTTGTTCTTAAATAGATGCCGACCTCTCCCTTCCTGACCTCAGTGTCTGGCTGGTACTCAACCCAACCCTTGCTTTGGGACATCTGTCCAGCTATAGTGGAACTCCTCCGGCTCCTCCCAAAGCCTGGGATGGTTCCAGAGGCTTCCAGGGGATCTGGACCCATCTAAGTAAAGAAAAATCTTTGTTACTATCAACCACGCCACCCTTTTGAATTGCTCTGGAAATACAGGGTGGCTCCCGTCCCAAAAGCACATTCAGAAAGTAGGCTAAAATGCAATGCGTTGCAAACTGTGTTCTGTGACCACCTGCCTCAAAATCCCTAGGATTGGGAGGGTTAAAATGCTGACTTCTCAGCCCTGCCCAAATGGGCTGGAGCAGAATATCAGGGAAGGAAGCATGGAGACCAATATTTTTCATAAGCTTTCTAGAAAATCTTCCACCCAGGAAATTATGAGAATGACTAGAACCTCTGTTAAGAGCACAGGTTCTAGAGCCAGGTGGGACCTAGTTTGAAGTCTTACTAGCTATGTGATCTTAGGCAAGTACTTAACTTCCCTACACCTACTAGTCAGTGCCCACACATCTGAAAAATGCCCCCACAGTGTGTTGGAAAGATAAAATGGAATGAGATTAGGCATGTAAGGCAGTGGCTCTCAAACTCCACGTGCATAGGAACCTGGGGGTCTCGTTAACGTGCAAATTCTGATTCAGGGGGTGTGGGTTGCAGCTTGAGATGCTGACTTTTTCTAGCAAGCATCTTAGTACCCTGTCCACACTTTGAGTAACTGCCAGACACACAGTAAATTCTAAATAAATGTTAGCTTCTCCATTACAAGAATTGGCTGGGCAAGAATGGAAAGATAAAGAGAGCAGTGATTTTTTAAAATCATGATCATCCATTGTAATTATCTCTGGTGCTTTGAAAAAAAAAAATGCAGGTGCCTGGGCTTCCATCTCCAAAGGTTCTGATCCAGTGCCTTCACGGGGGAGCCCAGGAGTCTATGTGTTTAAAGTGCAGCAAGTGAGCCAGGATGGAGAACCACTGGATCGAAAGTAATAAGTATCTCAGATGAAACTTAATTTGCAGCCACTAGGAGATGTTAAAATGTCCCACTAGTACAAAACGTTGATTCACCATTGCTATAGACTGAATGTGTGAGTCTTCCCCAAAATGTATATGTTGACATCCTAATCTCCAGATGATGGTATTTGGAAGCGAACCCTGGGAGGTGACTGGGTCATAAGGGTGGAGCCCTCATGAGTGGGATAGTGTCTTTTTTTTTTTTAATTACTTTATTGATTAAGGTATCCCATATTTGTCATCAACCCCCCCCATTCCCATCCAAAACCCCCCCACATGCATGCCCCCATCCCCCTGTTGTCCGTGATCACTGGTTAGGCTCATATGCAAGCACACAAGTCCTTTGGTTGATCTATCTCCCTTGTCCCCACCCTCCCCTACCTTCCCTCTGAGGTCTGACAGTCTGATCAATGCTGTTCTTGTTCTGCAGTCTATGTTGTTCATCATTTCCCCTAGATGAGTGAGCTCATGTGATACTAGGAATACACTTATAGGAACCGAAAATGAGACAAGCAATAATGGTTATGCTGAGAGGCAAATGAATCAGTCTATAGTGAGTTTCTTTCTGGGCCAACAGTTCTTTTGAGTCCTGATTTCTATGTCCAACAGTTGTTTATGTGTACATAACAGCAATGATATTTCAGTTCTGGATGGTGGACAAATGGTGGTAATGCAGGTCCGACTCTCTCTGGTTTGGTCCTGGGCAATCTGCAGTGACGCACATTTGCTGACTGCTAGTATGGCAAGGCATGGTCAGCGTCTTCCATCTCTGGACTGTTTCTCTTCTGTCTTCATGGCTGAAGCACTCCTGTCAATTCCTCTCTGTTGCAGGAATCCACATGGTCTCGGAGTTGTTTTCTGAAAATATACAAACATACTCTCGACCAAAAGTTAATAAAGGAATATTTTCTATAAATTTGACTTGCGATCCTTTTTCATTTTTTTGTCCAAACGATTTTCCTTTGGCTTGTTTTGACACCATGTATGTTTTACCTGGGTGTCTTGCTGTTAGCATTACAAATGAAAGTTAATTTTCTAAAGTAAAAATTTTCTAGATGTAATTTATTTACAGGATATTTTTCCTTACATGATATTCTTCTACTATCCCCCCTTTTTTGGTTTAAATATTGGGAGGCTTTTGGAAGTTTTATGCTGTAATCTTGATAGCTTCTAAATTTTACTTTTTTGCACTAAAATGTGACTGCTTTAGGTTCATTATATGTTACGCAATTTTACCAAGAGATGAACTACCAATAAAAATTTTAGTTAACACTTTCAGAACAGCTTTTTTGTCCAGTACAATTGATTTTTCTAGAGTATTTGCTTATTTTGATTGGCCAATTTAAATTAGTCTGAAAACTTGACTACTATTTTACTGTCAAATTTAATACGCTAACAACCATCTTGTTTTACCCTGTAAATATTAGTGGAGAGGATTATTTGCCTTCTTGAGTAGACCCTGAGCATTCCTGCTAGGCTGGATTTAGAGATCATAGACCCCAGTTCCCCGGATCATGGGTGCAAGACATCTCCATCAAGTTTTGTTGCAGTGAGAGGGCATCTGCTGTTGGCCAAGTCTCTGTTACCTGGGTCCCGATTTGAGCTGGGCATGTGAAGCTGAGCAGCCATGGGGGCAGGAGATCTCCCTCAGCAGGGGTGAGGGTTCAGGCCCCTGCAAACTTGGGGGGGTGAAGGTCTGTGCCCCACCTCTGTTGACCCCCAAGTTCTCTCCTGATGGCCCCTATGCGACTGTGCCTGTCTTAGGTTGTTCCTTCCCTGAGGAATCTTACCCGTCTCTGGCTAACCAGCCATCCTCTGGGGCCAAGCAGGGTGATGTGAGGTTTAGTTCTGTCTCCTTGGTCTCCTATGCCCCCGTGGCCTCCACGCCCAGCACCTGCCTTGGGATCCCCTCGCCTGCTGGCAGGGTCCCAGCACTGATCACATATCTTGTGGAACCCAGGTTTCTTCTCCAAGGAGGCCCAGCTCACCCCACTGGGCAAGAGACAGATCCATGGTACCAGCCATCACGAGGTTTCAACCTTGGCATGAACAGAAGCTCAGGCAACAGCTGTGGACAATTGGATTGTGAGAAGCGGGTCCCTCTTGGCCAAGAGGGCAAGAGGGGCCAATTTAGAATGCTCAGGTGCCTTCCCAGGGGGCCCTCTACACAGTGGAAGGGATTAAACCCTTTCATGTCCTTTTTAAATTGCTGCCAGACATTCAAAGAATTAGTTTGTAAGTTTGTTTGGGATAATTGTATAATATGCTGTTGTAATTCTAAAATATCTAGAGATGTGTTACATTTGTCTCCAAGCACCAAACAGATGATTTTTTTTTTATCCCCACGGGTGCGAGGAACTATTATAAGTAATGGGGGTTGGGATAGTGTCTTAAAAGCAGCCCCAGAGAGCTCCCTTAGCCCTTTCCTCCTTGTGAGAAGATGCCACCTATGAACCAGGAGGGAGGCTCTCACCACACACTGAATCTGCTGGTGCCTTGATCTTGGACTTCACAGCCTCCAGAACTGAGAGAATATGTTTCTGTTGTTAATAAACCACCCTGCCTATGGTATTTTGTTACAATGGCCCAGACAGACTAAGACACTATGATGCCAGTCTAAAGCATACTGCCTGAGTCATGGCCATCAACAAAGGAAAGAGGAAACTTTGGTCTCAGCTCCTAGACTGCTCTAGCAATTCATTATAGGGCCAGTCTCAGTTGCCCTTCTGTCCTTTACTATACAAAGGACAAAAGGGTTACAAGAGGAAAACACCTTAAAGGGTCCATCCAACGCCATCACTTAAAAGCTGTGGGATCTTGGACATCCTACATTAACTCCCTGCTCCTCAAAGACTTCATCTGTAAAATAGGGAGAACAGCTACCCCCACCTACCTGATAAGCTTGTAAGAGTCCAATGAATACTCTATAACTTTGCTACTCAAAGTGTAGTCCACGGACCAGCAGTATCAGCATCCCCTGAGAACTTATGGAAACGCAGCATCTCAGAACTACTGAATAAGAATTCGCATTTTAACAGGACACTCCCTCCCCACCCAGTGATTCCTTTGCCAAACACTGCTTTATGGTACTAAAAAATTATAAGGAAGTGTTGAAAGATGAAATAGCTCTTGGCCCTTAGGGTCCTACAGTCTCGCTGGAAGTCATATATTATACATGAACAATTAGAGATGGGTACAAAGCCAACAAAATTAAGTGCGAAGGAGTGCCCACATTTTCCAGAAACCAAAACCATTAGAAAATAACAGCAGCAACCACAGCATTGCCATTCTTTCCAGCTCAGATAATAAGTGCTTCCCAGATGTTACCACAATCAAGAAACAGATAAAGAAAGGAAGAATGATGTTTATACGTCGCAGTGAAACGTGTAACTGGTCCGGGGTTGCTCAGGACCAGAGTCAATTGTCTTGGGCACTGCTTCTGAAACTTAAATGGGCATCTCATGAAAATGCAGATTCTGAGATGAGGCCTGAAATCCTGCTTTTCTAACAAGCTTCCAGAAGTTGCCCAGGCTACTTGTCCATGAGGGGTGAGGATTGGGGAG
Source organism: Ia io (assembly GCA_025583905.1). Lineage (NCBI taxonomy): Eukaryota > Metazoa > Chordata > Mammalia > Chiroptera > Vespertilionidae > Ia > Ia io. The sequence goes on from JAJQQW010000015.1 coordinate 61,289,366, forward strand.
TCAGGCCACCCAGCCCAGTACCAGCAGCCCTAAGGGCCAGAGAGAAATCAGTATCTTAGTACACCTTAACACATCTATGGCTCAGTGGATGGGAAGCATTTTTCTCACTCAGATTAATTTGAGCTAATTCATCATTTATATTGTAACCAGAAAGTGTTGTTCCTGCACCCGAGGGCTTCTCTATTTTTTTTTTCTTTTTAATTTCTTTATTGATTCAGGTGTCACATATTTGTCCTCATCCCCCCATTCCCATCCCACACCCCTTCCCACGGATGCCCCAACCCCCTGTTGAACTTAACCATTGGTTAGGCTCATATGCATGCACACAAGTCCTTTGGTTGATCTCCCCCCCCTCCCCCCACCCTCCCCTATCTTCCCTCTGAGGCCTGATAGTCCAATCAATGCCTCCTTGTTTCTGGTTCTGTTCTTGTTCATCAGTCTATGTTGTTCATCATTTCCCCTAGATGAGCAAGATCATGTGTCATTAGAGATATACTTATAAGAACTGAATGTGAGACGAGCAATAATAGTTATGCTGACAGGCAAATGAATCAGTCTGTAGTGAGTTTCTTTCTGGACCAACAGTTCTTTTGAGACCCAATATCAATGTCCCACCAGTTCCTTATGTGTACATGTCAGTACTGACCCCTCAGCTCTGGATGGTGGACAGATGGTGGTAATGCAGGTCCGACACCCTCTGTTTTGGTCTTGGCCAGACCCAGGGGCATGGCTTCACCCGGACTCAGGGGAACGTGGCCTCACCCGGGCCCAGGGGGCGCATGGCCTCACCTGGACCCGGGTGCGTGTGGCCTCACCCGGACCCAGAACCCAGCCTCACCCGGATCCAGGGGCACACGGCCTCACCCAGACCCGGGATGATCCAGATTCACCCAGACCCAGGGGCGCATGGCCTCACCTGGACCCAGGGGCACGTGGCCTCACCTAGACCCAGGGGGCGTGTGGCCTCACCTGGACCCAGGTGCGCACAGCCTCACCCGGACCTGGGACCCAGCCTCGCCTGGATCCAGGGGCACACGGCCTCACCCGGACCCGGGATGCTCCAGCTTCACCCAGACCCAGGGGCGCGTGGCCTCACCAGGACCCAGGGGCGCGTGGCTTCACCCGGACCCAGGGGCGCGTGGCCCCACCCGGACCCAGGGGCGCGTGGCCTCTCCCAGACCCAGGGGCGCGTGGCCTCACCCAGACCCAGGGGCGCACGGCCTCACCCGGACCCGGGATCGAGCTTCACCCGGACCCAGGGGCGCACGGCCTCACCCAGACCCGGGATCCAGCTTCACCCGGACCCAGGGGCACGTGGCCTCACCCGGACCCAGGGGCGCATGGCCTCACCCAGGCCCAGGGGCGTGTGTCCTCTCCCGGACCCAGGGGCGCGTGGCCTCACCCGGATCCAGGGGTGCGTGGCCTCTCCCAGACCCATGGTCGCGTGGCCTCACCCAGATCCAGGGGCGCACGGCCTCACCCAGACCCAGGGGTGTGAGGCCTCACCTAGACCCAGGGGTGTGTGACCACACCCGAGCCCAGGGGCATGCAGCCTCATCCAGACCCGGGACCCAGCCTCTCCCGGACCCAGGGGCATATGGCCTCACCCGGACCCGGGATCCAGCCTCACCCAGACCCAGGGGCGCGTGGCTTCACCCGGACCCAGGGGCGCGTGGCCTCACCCGGACCCAGGGGCGTGTGGCCTCTCCCAGACCCAGGGGCGCGTGGCCTCACCCGGACCCAGGTGTGCGAGGCCTCACCCGGACCCGGGATCCAGCTTCATCCGGACCCAGGGGCGCATGGCCTCACCCGGACCCAGGGGCGTACGGCCTCACCCAGGCTTCACCCAGACCCAGGGGCGTACGGCCTCACCCAGACCCGGGATCCAGCTTCACCCGGACCCAGGGTCGCATGGCCTCACCCGGACCCAGGTGCGCATGGCCTCATCCAGACCCGGGATCCAGCTTCACCCGGACCCAGGGGCGCATGGCCTCACCCGGGCCCAGGGGCGTGTGTCCTCTACCGGACCCAGGGGCGCGTGGCCTCACCCGGACCCAGGGGTGCATGGCCTCTCCCAGACCCATGGTCGCATGGTCTCACCCGGATCCAGGGGCGCACGGCCTCACCCGGACCCAGGGGTGTGAGGCCTCACCTAGACCCAGGTGTATGTGACCACACCCGAGCCCAAGGGCACTCAGCCTTGCCCGGACCCGGGATACAGCCTCACCCGGACCCAGGGGCGTGCAGCCTCACCCGGACCTGGGACCCAGCGGGATTTCGTCTTCTTGATCCCAATTCCTGTTGGTCAGTTCCCTCTCAGCAATTCCTTCGGCCATTTTCTCAAAGCACCAGGGCAGCTGCCGCAGAACTCGTTGGGCTGCGGGCTCGGCGAAGCTCCAGTGTGCCCGGTGCGCGGTGGCAGGCTGGTCCGGGGTCGCTGCGTCGGCCCTTGGGTCTGCAGCGGTGGCCAGTCGCTGAGCGTGTGCACCTGGCCGCTTCCGGGGCGTTGAGATTCTTGAAGGACTCAGAGGTCAGCAAGCGTGGAGTCTCCTACCCCATGTCTCTCAGGGGCTCGTCTGTCCGTGCTTGGCAGCGAGTGGAGCCATCCCCTCAGCCGGAGACCACCGGGGGAACTGCGCCGAGCACGTTCCAGGCTGCCATTGTGTCACCTGAGCCATAGTTCTTAAAGTGTGATCTTTGGGTCACCAGCATCAGCATCATCCTGCGTACCCCTCTCTTTTATTCTAGTTGTAGAGCATCTGCTCAGCCAGCCCTCCGGTGGTTCTGGATGGTGTCTGCTCTGCTCTCCTCTCATAGTCTCAAAATTGTTGTGGTAGGCAACAATCAGGCTTCCGCCCTATGCCTCCATCTTGGTCCTCCTTTGTATAGTTAAGTCTTGATTGTTGTTGGTGTCACTGGGAGGAATTGTCTTCCTGGCCAATTGTCCGTGAGGACCCTCTGTGTCTATAAAGGAAGAGTTGCTGTGCAGGAGACACGTTTATGGGCCGGATCTTGTTGCAGCAAGGCTTTGGCGCTCACTGAGTTTGCCTCTTGAATGTGTCCCTTATGTGAGTGGTTGAAATCTGGTGTCATCTCACACCGACCACTAGATGCCCTCGTTTCTGGGTCTCCAGTGGGGTGCAGGTCCGCTACTGTCTGAGGCCACTCAGCAGGAGTTACAGTAAAAACTGCAGTTTCCTCCTCCTGTCTAAGCGGCCCTGGAGCAGTCCGACTAGAACCGCAGTTCATCTGGTCAAGCTGCCACAGGGCAGGCCACCCACATGCAAAAGCCGCTGCTTGGAGCCCAGGTGGGCCTGCAAAACGTGCGGGGCGGGTCTGCAAAACGTGCGGGGCGGGTCCCAGGGCGGGGCGGGTCCCGGGGCGGGTCCCAGGGCGGGGCGGGGTCTCAGGACGCCACCAGGCCATGGCGTGGCGAACCGCAATGGCTGCAAGTCTGCTTTTTCTGCTTTCCACGTTTCTAAGCCCCCTCGTTCTGCACTCCAGCGCAGCAAACACTGATTGCTGGGCACACCTCCGCAAGGAAGTTACTCTCACTCTCCGACATGAAGGCCGAGAGTCCAGCCTCTCCCCGCAGGCGTCTGGGTCTCCCGCGAGTCCCCAGAAGCTGGATTTCAGGGTGATGGGGAGCTAATCTCCCCTAGGGTTGGAAAAAAAGCCGCACGTCCCTTCCCCCGCCACCAGTCCGACCCACGCGCCTCCGCACCTTATCCCTTCCGAGTTCGCTCTGTCCTCTTCCCTCTTAGCTGTAAATCCACCCTTCAGCCAGCTCTCCTGTGGTTCTGGGTGGCAGACGCTCTGTCCTCCAGTTGTATTTTTGAAATTGCTGTGCGCAGCGCAGTTCATTTGTTTAACTTTGCCGCCTTCTTGGTTCTCCTCTCTCAAAATGGCTAAAGGACTTGAAATCCTAAAAATCCTCCAAGTCGGTGTCGGCGGCCTCCGGGGCCCCGAGGATCTCACTGGGCAGCTCAGCCAGGTCGGTGACGCGGATGGTCCCGTCCTGCAGAAAGATGGTCTCTTCCTTCACCGAGAGCCACTGCGCCGAGTCCACGGCCGCCGCCATAGCAGCTGCCGCGGCCGCCCACGAGCTCATGGCCCCGGGTGAGGTGCTGACTGAGAGGAGCAGCCGCCCGGCCTGGGGAGACGCGAGCAGGAGTCGCCGCGCTCACCAGTCCATCTTTCAGTTGTATTTCCGAAACTGCCATGCGAGGCAACAGATCAGCCGTTCAACTCCGCCGCCATCTTCCAGAGCCGTAGATTTTAAAGTGAGATCTTTGGCTCACCGGCATCAGCGTCATCCCGCGTCCCCCTCTCGTTTACTCTAGTTGTAGAGCATCTGCTCAGCCAGCCCTCCGGTAGTTCTGGATGGTGTCCGTTCTGTTTTCTAGTTGTAGTTTCAAAATTGTGGTAAGCAACAATCAGGCGTCCGCCCTATGCCGCCATCTTGGTCCTCCCTCGGGCTTCTCTATTTTATTTTAGTTTTTTAATTAAGTTTACTGAGGTGACATTGGTTAATAAAATTATGTAGGTTTCAGGTAATTCTATAACACATCATCTGTATATTTAATTGTGTGTTCACCACCCCAAGTCAGGTTTCCTTCCATCACCATTTACCACGCCCCCCCCCACTTTACCCTCTTCTGCCTCGCCCACAACCCCCCTTTCCCTCTGGTAATCACCACACTGTTGTAGGTCTTTGAGTTTTTTTGTTTTGTTTTATTTTGGTTTTTTGCTTAATCCCTTCTCCTTTTTCACCTAGTCCCCCTCCCCTTTCCCCTTTGACAGCTGTCTGTTCTCTGAATTTACAAGTCTGTTTCTGTTTTGTTGCTTCGTTTATTTTGTTCATTAGATTCCACATATAAGTGAAATCATGTGGTATTTATCTTGCTCTGACTGGCTTATTTCACTTACAATAGCCAAGATTCAGAAGCAGCCCAAGTGTCCATCAGTGATTGAGTAGCTAAAAACCTGCGGTACATTTACACAATAGATACTATGTGGCCATAAAAAAAAAAAAAAAAAAAAGGAAAGCTTACCTTTTGGGGGTGGGGGGAGGGGGCAGCATGGATGGACCTGGATAGTATTATGCTACCTGAGAGCATCTTTTTCGTTTGGTTTGGTTAATCCTCACAGGAGGATATTTTCCCATTGATTTTTAGAGAGTGGAAGGAAGGGGAGAGACAAAGAGAAAGAAATATGAATGTGAGAGAGAAACATTGATTGGCTGCCTCTCACATGGGCCCCAACCAGGGATCCAGCCTGTAACCGAGGTATGTGCGCTTGACTGGAATTGAACCGGGGACCCTTAGGTCCGTGGGCTGACACTCTGTCCCCTGAGCCCGACCAGCTAGGGCTGAGGGCATCTTTAATGCCTCACACGCACAGGGTGAGGATGGACAGGAAGTCACCTACCTTAGTGCGTAAGTATAGCATCACCTTGTGGTCAGATATATGTCAGCCAATACTGTTGCCTGGAAGGGAACTAGCTGGTGATGACATGGTTCTGCAAGCTGAGAAACCTGTCCAGGCAAACCTTTCCGAGTCCCCAGAACTGTGTAGTCATATTCATTTGCATGTCTCCCCTTGGAGCAGAACAATGCGAGTGCACATCTTCCAGGAGCTACACAATGTTCTCTCTATGGCACCTGCTTTAAGCACAGATGCTAACGGCCGTGTCAATTCACCCTTCTGTGAACTCCCCAGGGAACTGGTTTCATGGCATTTTTTCTTGGCATAGTATTCATACCCCCCAGGTTCCTGGGACTATATAACTCATATAGTCATACTGACTCATGATATAATTTTTAGCAGGAAATTTATCTATAAGGAAAGAATACCTTCAGTAAACATTTCTAAGAAAGCAAGCCTGCGCAATCTCAATATTCTTATTGGAGAAATTAAAAATCACCAGGGAAAAATGAATAAATTTGACTGCAAAATATATCGTTAACTTCTTTTTAGCAAAAACAAGGTTGAAAGACAAATAGAAAACTGGAAAATACTGTTAATTTAAACAAAGATTTAATACTCAAAGAATAAATCCATAAGGGAAATAATCATAAGAGAAAAGTAGACAAAGAACATAATCTAGAAACTCACACAAACAATGTATGTACAAGTGATTGATAAATCTATATGTAAACATTCAAATAATCTCGAAATGCAAATGAAAAGAAAATATTTTGTCTATGAGATTCCTAAAGATGAAAAGTATTGACAAAATGCCTTTTGGTGAGTGTTGGGTCAATGGCACTGTCGTGTACTCTGTGAATGAGACTATAAATCAGTCAAATGTGTCAAGTATGCCTTTAAAATTCAGATCTTGTAGTCAGTACTGCCATTCTTAGAAATCTACCTTAAGGAGATAATCTCCACTAGAAGATGAATATTCATTCATCTGTATTGAGTCCTTTCACATGTGCCAGGCATTGGCTTGGGAATTAGTGGTACAGCTAAGAACAAAACAAGCAAAATGCCTGCCTTCAAGGAGTATGCATTGTAGTCAGGGGAGACAAATGGCAAAGAAATCAATTGAGTGTGTGTGTGTGTGTGTGTGTGCGTGCATGCACACGCGCATTGATGGTGGTAGTGGTGATATTAGTAAGAAGAATAAAGCAGGGTAAGGGCAATAAGAAATGGAATGCACTGGTCCTAGCAGGGTGATTAGGAAAGGCCTCTCTGATAAGGAGACACAGAGCAGAGGCTTGAGGAAGTAGGGAAGCAGGGTGTAGGAATACCGATGGAAAGATGATTCCAGACAGAGGAAAAGCAGGTACAAAGGTGGGACCAGTGAGTCTGGAGCAGAGTGAGGAAGAGTAAAGTGGTGGGGGCTGAGGGAGTGGTCCTCTGAGACTACACAGGGCCTTGTTCACCACAGTGAAGCCGCTGGGGTTTCACCATTAGCAAAACAAGCAGAATTGGAGGGCTTTGAGCAAAGCAACGATGGTCTATGACTTGAGTTTGTAAAGATTCTCCGGCTCCTGGTAAAGAATAGACTGGAAGAAGGCAAAAGTGTAAGCAGGAAGATTACTCAGAATGTGATTACAATAATCCAGGTGAGACACGGTGACAAAGAGTGACAGTGGAGATTGTTGAAAGAGCTTGAATTCTGGATATGTTTTGAAGGCAGAGCCATGAGGATCTCTGGACAGAGCAGATATGAGTCATAAGAGATATAAAGGAGTCAAGTTTGGCTCTGAGATTTTTGGCTGAGAGGGACATTTATTGAGAGGGAAAACTTGTAGAAAGAGAACTTAGATGAGATGAGGTCAGAGAAATCAAGGGCTTTCAATTTGTCAAGTTTGAATAGTCTGTTAGACATCTCAGTAGCGATGTCAGGTTGGCACATGGATTAGGAATCTGGAGTTCAGAGAGAGGTCTGGGCATATGGATAGTGTTTAGTTCTGAGACCAGATGAGATTTCCTAAGGAATGAATGGAGAAGGAGAAAGAAGAGGTCTGAGATCTGAACACTGGGATGCCCCCAAACTGGAGGTGAGGAGAAACTATGGACAGTGAAAGGCAGTGGCTAATAAAATGGGGGGGGGGGGGGGGGGACAAGAAAGGGGTTTCATGGAAGGCAAGTGAAAAAGTCCAAGAAAGAAAGGAATGGTCATCTACTAAAGCCAGATACTTGGAGTCATGCATACACGCTACTAAAGTATAAGCTTGAAAGTGATGAAGTCGATCCATAGTGGAGAGTGTAGACGTGTAGACATGTGTGGTGTGTGTGTGGGTATGAGCTAGGGTCAGTTAGATTCTGCAGGTCTTCCAAGGGGCTGCCTAATCGGGCAGTCCTAGACGGCGGAGCCCCGCACACAAAGCGCACACTTCTCGGCGGCTGGTGCGGACGCGGAGACCACGCCTTCTTGAGAAACAGAGCTGCCTGAGACTCGGATCCTGGCTTCTGACACAAACCAGGACCCTGCAGCCACTGGGGACAGAGAACTGCTATCACAGCTTCAGAGGAAGAAACAACAAGAATCCAGACTTCCCGGCAGATTCCCGTGAGTCAAAGAGCCTATCTCCCTCCCCGTAGGCGCGCGCTGATAGCTCCTTAGTAACTGATAGACACGCCCCTCGCCCAAGCTGCAGAGCTTTGCTCAGGGACGCGCTCCACCTTAGGGAATTTGGCGTGCGGGACAGAAGCAGCTCACCTTCTGGGAAATCTGTCAGTGCGCACAGAGGGCTCCCCTTTGGGGAATTGGGGGGAATTTGGCTTGCGGGTCACAGCTCCCCTTGGGGAATCTTAGAGCGTGCACAGAGGGGCTTCCCTATGGGGAATTTGGCATGCAGGACGGACTCCGCCCCTCTTCAGGGATTCTGGGAGAGTGCACAAAGGCAGCTCACCTTCAGGGATTTGAGAGTGTGCGCCCTAGCCGGTTTGGCTCAGTAGAGAGAGCACACACAGGACGCAGCTCCACTTCAGGGAATTTGGCACGCCAGACACAGCTGCCTGGGATCCCTGACTCACAGCTTATTCACACTAAGAGCCAACGACCCCAATTGTTGGTGCATGCACACACAGGGACCCTGATTCTCAACGAGAAACCACACAAGGCAACAGGGACACTGACACTCGATTCTTGGTGCAGACACAGGGAAACTCTGACTCCTGGCACATGCTAAGGACCTCATTTTCGGCACATACCAACAGTGTGGTACAGACAGGGCCCCTGATTCTAAGTGTGCACACGAGACCACACGGAACACTGGGGTCACTGACCCTGGGCAAGTCTGGTTCCCACCAACCAAAGGCAGCCACACGTCCTAGTGTCAAAGCACTTCAGTGAAACTCGGGTGGAGCGAAGTCCCCACAGCACACGGCCCAGGTCCACGCAAACGGAAGCTTGAGCTTTCTGGTGATAGCCAGAATGGGGAAACGAAATAACTCACAGAGGAAAGAAAATGTGGAGTCGCCAAGAAAGGAAATTAGTGAAACTGAAGCTTGCAACATGACCAAAAAAGAGTTCAGAGTAATGGTCGTGGAATTTACACATCGGATGGATGAGAAAATCAACAACTTATGCAAGAATCAGGAAGAAATGAAAAGTGATATAGCTACAATCAAAAACACCATGGAAAGTTTCAACAGTAGACTACAAGAAGCAGAGGACCGAATTAGTGAGTTAGAAGATCAGGTACAGAAACAAGCTCAATCTGAACAGCAATTGGAGAAAAAAATTAAAAAGCAGGAGGAAAGCCTAAGGGAGCTTCGGGACAACATGAAGCGAAGTAACATGCATATAATAGGGCTGCCAGAAGGACAAGAAGAGCAGCAGGGATTAGAAAATCTATTTGAAGAAATAATGACAGAAAAGTTCCCGGATATGGGAAAGATAAAAGTTATGCAAGTACAGAGAGTCCCAAGCAGGATCAACCCCAAAAGACCCACACCAAGACATGTCATAATCTCAATGGCAAATATAAATGATAAAGAGAGAATCTTAAAGGCAGCAAGAGAGAGACAGAGAGTTACCTACAAAGGAACACCCATCAGATTGTCAAATGATTACTCAACAGAAACACAACAAGCTAGAAGTGAATGGAAGGAGGTATACAAAGTGTTGCAAAGCAAAGGACTGAATCCAAGAATACTATATCCAGCAAGACTATCAATCAAAATTGAAGGGGAAATCAGGAGCTTCGCAGACAAAAAAAGACTCAGGGAGTTTATCACCACCAAACCAGCAATGCAAGAATTGCTAAAGGGAATACTGTAAAAAGAAGAAATAAACAGGCAAGAAGGAATACAGACACAAAAATAGATATGACTACAAACAAATACCTTTCAGTAATAACTTTAAATGTAAACGGACTAAATGCTCCAATCAAAAGACATCGAGTGGCTGAATGGATAAAAAAGCATGACCCATATATATCCTGTCTACAAGAGACCCACCTCAGAACAAGAGACTCACACAGATTGAAAGTGAAGGGATGGAAAAATATCTTCCAGGCAAATGGAAATGAAAAAAAAGCTGGGGTAGCAATACTTATATCTGACAAATTAGACCTCAAAGTAAATGCCATAACAAGAGATAAGGAAGGCCACTTCATAATACTAAAGGGAGAAATCCAACAAGAAGAAATAATTCTGGTAAACATATACGCTCCCAATATAGGAGCACCCAAATACATAAAAAAACTCCTGGAGGATATCAAGGGAGAGATTAATAGCAATACAATCATAGTAGGAGACTTTAATACCCCACTGTCACCATTGGACAAATCCTCTAAACAAAAAATCAGCAAAGAAACAGCAATCCTAAATGACTCACTAGACCAGATGGAATTAATTGACATCTTCAGAACATTTCACCCCAAAGCCACAGAATATACATTCTTCTCAAGTGCACATGGGTCATTTTCAAAGATAGACCATATGCTGGGTCACAGGCAAAGTCTCTTCAAATTCAAGAAGATAGAAATTATATCAAGCATCTTCTCAGATCACAGTGGCATAAAACTGGAAATCAACTACAATAAATACAATCCAAAGAAATCAAACACATGGAGACTAAACAGCATGCTATTAAACAAGGACTGGGTCACCAGAGAGATCAAGGAAGAAATAAAAAACATCATGGCAACAAATGACAATGAAAACACAACAATCCAAAATCTATGGGACACAGCGAAAGCAGTCTTGAGAGGGAAGTTCATAGCTCCACAAGCCTATTGCAAAAAACAAGAAACAATGGTAATAAATTACCTAACCCTACAACTCCAAGAGCTAGAAAAAGAGCAGCAAGAAAAGCCCAGTGTAACCAGAAGGAAGGAAATAACAAAGATCAGAGCGGAGATAAATGACATAGAGACCAAAGAAACAATACAAAAGATCAACAAAATCAAGAGCTGGTTTTTTGAAAGGATAAACAAGATTGATGGACCTCTAGCCAGGCTCACCAAGAAGCAAAGAGAGAGGACCCAAATAAACAAAATCAGAAATGAAAGAGGTGAAATAACAACAGACCCCGCTGAGATACAAAGGATTGTTACAAAATACTACGAACAGGTCTATTCCAACAAACTGGACAACCTGGAGGAAATGGACATATTCCTAGAAAAATACAACCTTCCAAAAATCAATCAAGAAGAATCTCAACAGCTCAATAGGCCAATAACTATGGACGAAATTGAAGAAGTCATCAAAAAGCTTCCGGCAAACAAAAGCCCGGGGCCTGACGGCTTCACAGGAGAGTTTTACCAAACATTCAAGGAAGAACTAAAACCTATCCTCCTCAGACTATTCCAAAAAATTCAAGAGGAAGGAACACTTCCAAGCTCCTTCTATGAAGCCAGCATCACCCTAATACCAAAACCAGATAAAGACAACACAATGAAAGAGAATTACAGACCAATATCCCTCATGAACATAGATGCCAAAACCCTCAACAAAATTCTAGCAAATCGGCTCCAGCAGTACATCAGAAAGATCATACACCATGACCAAGTAGGATTTATCCCAGGAATGCAAGGATGGTACAATATCCGCAAATCAATAAACGTGATACATCACATAAACAAATTGAGAGATAAAAATCACATAGTCATATCAATTGATGCAGAAAAAGCATTTGACAAAATCCAACACCCTTTCTTGATAAAAACTCTCAACAAGGTGGGAATAGAAGGCTCATACCTCAACATAATAAAAGCTATATATGATAAACCCACAGAAAACATCATGCTCAATGGACAAAAACTAAAAACATTTCCCCTAAGAACAGGAACAAGACAGGGATGCCCACTCTCACCACTCCTGTTTGACATAGTACTGGAAGTATTAGCTATTGCAATTAGACAAGAAGAAGAAATAAAAGGCATCCAAATTGGAAAAGAACAAGTAAAGCTGTCTTTATTTGCAGACGACATGATATTGTACATAAAAAACCCGAAAGACTCCGTCAAAAAACTAATAGACTTAATAAATGAATTTGGCAATGTAGAAGGATACAAAATTAATGCCAAGAAATCTATGGCCTTTCTATACACCAATAGTGAAATTACAGACAGAGAGACTAAAAAGGCAATCCCATTTACCATTGCACCAAAAAAATTAAGATACCTAGGAATAAACTTAACTAAGGAGGTAAAAGACCTATACACGGAAAACTACAGGACACTGAAAAAAGAGATAGAGGAAGACGTAAACAGATGGAAGAACATACCATGTTCATGGATTGGTAGAATCAACATCATTAAAATGTCCATACTACCCAAAGCAATCTATAGATTCAATGCACTCCCCATTAAAATACCAATGGCATATTTCACAGACCTTGAAAGAACTCTCCAAAAATTCATCTGGAATAAAAAAAGACCCCGAATAGCCACAGCCATCCTGAGAAAGAAGAATAAAGTAGGAGGGATCTCAATACCAGATTTCAAGCTGTATTACAAAGCCACTATTCTCAAAACAGCCTGGTACTGGCACAAGAACAGACATATAGATCAATGGAACAGAATAGAGAATCCAGATATTGATCCAAACCACTATGCTCAATTAATATTTGACAAAGGAGGCATGAACATACAATGGAATAAAGACAGTCTCTTCAATAAATGGTGTTGGGAAAATTGGACAGACACATGCAAAAAAATGAAGCTAGATCACCAACTTACACCATACACAAAAATAAACTCAAAATGGATACAGGACTTAAACATAAGACGGGAAACCATAAAAATACTAGAGGAATCCACAGGCAGCAAAATCTCAGACATATGTCAAAAGAACTTCTTCACCGATACTGCCCCTAGGGCAATGGAAGCTAAAGAGAAAATAAACAAATGGAACTACATCAAAATAAAAAGCTTTTTTTACAGCAAAAGAAACTATCAACAAAACAACAAGAAAGCCCACTGCATGGGAGAACATATTTGCAAATGGCATCACTGATAAAGGTTTAATCTCCAACATCTACAGGCAGCTTATACAACTTAATAAAAGGAAGATAAATGATCCAATTAAAAAATGGGCAACGGATCTAAATAGAATCTTTTCAAAAGAAGACAGAAGGAAGGCCAAGAGACACATGAAAACATGCTCAACGTCACTAATTATCCGAGAGATGCAAATCAAAACAACAATGCGGTATCATCTCACACCTGTCAGAATGGCTATCATCAACAAATCAACAAACGACAAGTGTTGGCGAGGATGCGGAGAAAAAGGAACCCTTGTGCACTGCTGGTGGGAATGCAGACTGGTGCAGCCACTGTGGAGAACAGTATGGAGTTTCCTCAAAAAACTGAAAATGGAACTCCCATTTGACCCAGTAATCCCACTCCTAGGAATATATCCTAAGAAACTGGGAACACCAATAAGAAAGGAAATATGCACCCCTATGTTCATAGCAGCACAATTTACAATAGCTAAGATCTGGAAACAGCCTAGGTGCCCATCGGCAGATGACTGGATCAGAAAACTATGGTACATCTACACAATGGAATATTATGCTGCCATAAAAAAGAAGGAATTCTTACCATTTGCAGCAACCTGGATGGAATTGGAGAACATTATGTTAAGTGAAATAAGCCAGTCAGTGAAAGAAAAATACCACATGATCTCACTCATTTATGGATAATAAAGAACATTAAAAACTTGAACAAAAAGATAGCTACAGAGGCAGTAAAGCATCAAACAGTCTGTCAAATTACAGCAGGAAGGTTAGGGAGAGGTGGGGAAGATAAGAGATCAATCAAAGGACTTGTATGCTTGCATATAAGCATAACCAATGGACGCAAAACTCTGGGGGGTGAGGGCATATATGGGAGTGGGGTGGGGGGGGCAATGGTAAGATATGTACACATATAATACCTTAATAAAAAAATTGGGGGGAAAAGAAAAAAAGAGAAAGGAATGGTCAATGTGGCAAATGCTGCAAGAAAGTCAAAGACAAAGGACCAGCCATTGGGTTGGACAGCATGGTGGCCACTGATGGCTTGTAAGAACTGTCTGTGGAGGGCTTTGGGTGAACACCTGATGGGAGTGGATTCAAGAGAGCAGGAGGATAGAAAGTGAGATTGGCAATATAAACACCTCTTTTAAAAATGTAAGGTAAGTAGGGAAACAAAGAACATGGGCTATAGCTGGAGGTGGAGTGAAATCAAGGAAGATTTATTTTAAAGATGGGAGCTATTGATCTGACATCTATTTCTATAGAAAAGGTATGGCAGAAAGGAAATAATGACAAAGGAATTAAGGGAGATGAGATGGGATGCCTTGGATAGAGGCAGACGAAAAGAATTTGTTACCCAATTATTTATAATAAAAAACTGGAAATTAATGAAAAGCTTATCAATAGGAACTGGATACGTGATAAAATACAATCATTAAAATTTATAGTAAAGATTCTGTATTTATCTGCACAGTAATGTATCTACAATAAAAAAAAATGATGAGCCCTAGCTGGTTTGGCTCAGTGGATAGAGCATCTGCCTGCTGACTGAATGTCCCTGGTTCAATTCCAGTCACGGGCACATGCCCGGGTTGCGTGTTCAAACCCCAGTGGGGGGGCATGCAGGAGGCAGCCGATGAATGATTCTCTCTCATCATTGATATTTCTATCTCTTTCTCCCTCTCTCTTCTTGTCTGCAATCAGTAAAAATATATTTTTTTAAAAATACGAATTTTTTTACACTGAGTACATATATAATTTGCTTAAAGTTATTTTCTCTACTTAGAGTTGCTGTGTTAAGAAAGACAACGCCCTGCCCTGAATCCCTCTTAGAGGTTTTGAACGATTTATTCACCCCTTCAAGGCATCCCTTTTCCCATCTACCTCCTCCTTAACAAACATCAATTCAAATCTCAAGTCTACCACTAATTAGCTTCTTGCTTTTGACCAATATATTTAACCTTCATAAGCCTGTTCCTCCATCTATAAAATAATTATTTTAAAAATTGCCTCATAAGACTGTTGGGAGGATCAAAGATGATGACGCAGGCAAAATGCCTAGCATGGTGCCTAGCACATAACAAGTACAAATGTGCTGACACCTGTTCACTTCCCTAGGGCAAGCCTAGTATGCAAGCTTAGTACACAATTAGAGAAAAAAAATGCGGAGGAAAACCCACCCTTATCAATAGCGTGCCTTTGACTTTGCTTTTTCCTATTTCTGGCCTCTTGTCTAATGCAGGGGGATTTTTGAAAGCAAGAAAAAAAATTTCCCCAGGCGTCACAATGGCCAGCAAACATTCCAAAATTTGACTAATCTGCCCTCTAGTGGTAGACATAATAATTGCCACTTCTTTTCCTCCAATTGGAGTTAATATAGAACAGTGGTCGGCAAACTCATTAGTCAACAGAGCCAAATATCGACAGTACAACGATTGAAATTTCTTTTGAGAGCCAAATTTTTTAAACTTAAACTTCTTCTAATGCCACTTCTTCAAAATAGACTCGCCCAGGCCGTGGTATTTTGTGGAAGAGCCACACTCAAGGGGCCAAAGAGCCGCATGTGGCTCGCGAGTCGCAGTTTGCCGACCACGGATATAGAAAATGCCCCAAAAGGGTAGCATCTGAGGTGTTTGCCTCACCTCCCACTACTGGTCCTGCCACCACCACGGAAAGGTGCAAAAGTGCCTACCTAAAACTGGCCCAGTGCTCACTATCCTTTTGCTAAGATTTTGAAGGTCCTCCTTAAAATACAAACCTGTATCTATGCCTAGGAGGAGTGGCCTGCCTGTGAATCCTTTAGCTTGGACTTAGCAGCTGGGACTCCGTGGAATGACAGTCAGCAAGCCCATGAGATGTTAGCCATAAAAGTGAGCTTAAAGGGGCCCTGGGCTATTCCGAAGGTGGTGAGTAGAAGATGAGAATCCCCAACATACTTCCTTTGTTCCCTCGAAAATTTTAATTGTCTATCTAGAAGTAATACCTCAAAACAGCAGTTGGTACAATAAGATTGGAAATTAAGTCTTGGAGTAAAGGAATGCATAAATTTTCCTAGCCTTAAAGGTGATTCATATATCTCTTTATCTATCTAGATAGAGACTTTTGACCCAAAAAGTCTATATATATCTAGATAGATAGATATTAGTATGCATTTGTGCTGGTATAAATAACTTCATATTTTGTGTCAAAAGTCCAGGGATTGAGTACCAATGAATTGGAGATAGGGGACTTAACTCATAGACAAAGGATAGGCTTTTTTAAAATTAACACACAGAATTATTTTTGAAGCTGGACCATATTATAATAATCAGAACACAGCACTGCAAAGAATATAATACCTAATATTTGTAGGTGTATATACTCTTTCACTTATTAATTGGATATTTATGGAGGCCCACAAGGTTCAAACACTGTATGCTCTACTCAGCCCTTTAGGTGTGCAAGATAAATTAGACATGCAGTTTCCTCCAAGGTGTTTGCAGTCTACCAGAGGATGTGGCATACTTATAAAATAATTACAACACGGAAAAAAGATGGCAACCGGCAAGAAGGTAGGGAGAGAGAGAGTGTGAGTGAGGAACCCATAGACGAGAGTGTAGACGTGTAGACGTGTGTGGTGTGTGTGTGTGTATGAGCTAGGGCCAGTTAGATTCTGCAGGTCTTCCAAGGGGCTGCCTAACCGGGCAGTCCTAGACGGCGGAGCCCCGCGCACAAAGCGGACACTTCTCGGCGGCTGGTGCGGACGCGGAGACCACACCATCTTGAGAAACAGAGCTGCCTGAGACTCGGATCCTGGCTTCTGACACAAACCAGGACCCTGCAGCCACTGGGGACAGAGAACTGCTATCACAGCTTCAGAGGAAGAAACAACAAGAATCCCAGACTTCCCGGCAGATTCCCGTGAGTCAAAGAGCCTATACCCCTCCCCGCAGGCGCACGCGGATAGCGCCATAGTAACTAATAGACACGCCCCTCGCTCAAGCTGCAGAGCTTTGCCCAGGGACGCGCTCCGCCTTAGGGAATTTGGCGCGCAGGACAGAAGCAGCTCACCTTCGGGGAAATCTGTCAGTGCGCACAGAGGGCTCCCCTTTGGGTAATTGGGGGGAATTTGGCTTGCGGGTCACAGCTCCCCTTCGGGGAATCTTAGAGCGTGCACAAAGGGGCTTCCCTTTGGGGAATTTGGCGCGCAGGATGGACTCCGCCCCTCTTCGGGGATTCTGGGAGAGTGCACAAAGGCAGCTCACCTTCAGGGATTTGAGAGTGTGCGCCCTAGCCGGTTTGGCTCAGTAGTGAGAGCACACACAGGACGCAGCTCCACTTCAGGGAATTTGGCACGCCGCACACAGCTGCCTGGGATCCCTGACTCACAGCTCATTCACACTAAGAGCCAACGACCCCAATTGTTGGTGCATGCACACACAGGGACCCTGATTCTCAACGAGAAACTGCACAAGGCAACAGAGACTCTGACACTCGATTCTTTGCAGATACAGGGAAACTCTGACTCCTGGCACATGCTAAGGATCTCATTTTCGGCACATACCAACAGTGTGGTGCTGACAGGGCCCCTGATTCTAAGTGTGCACACAAGACCACACGGAACACTGGGACACTGACCCTGGGCAAGTCTGGTTCCCACCAACCAAAGGCAGCCACACGTCCTAGTGTCAGAGCACTTCAGTGAAACTCGGGTGGAGCGAAGTCCCCACAGCGCACGGCCGAGGTGCACACAAACAGAAGCTTGAGCTTTCTGGTGGTAGCCAGAATAGGGAAACGAAATAACTCACAGAGGAAAGAAAATGTGGAGTCGCCAAGAAAGGAAATTAGTGAAACTGAAGCTTGCAACATGACCAAAAAGGAGTTCAGAGTAATGGTCGTGGAATTTATACATCGGATGGATGAGAAAATCAACAACCTATGCAAGAATCAGGAAGAAATGAAAAGTGATATAGCTACAATCAAAAACACATGGAAAGTTTCAACAGTAGACTACAAGAAGCAGAGGACCGAATTAGTGAGTTAGAAGATCAGGTACAGAAACAAGCTCAATCTGAACAGCAATTGGAGAAAAAAATTAAAAAGCAGGAGGAAAGCCTAAGGGAGCTTCGGGACAACATGAAGCGAAGTAACATGCGTATAATAGGGCTGCCAGAAGGACAAGAAGAGCAGCAGGGATTAGAAAATCTATTTGAAGAAATAATGACAGAAAACTTCCCGGATATGGGAAAGATAAAAGTTACGCAAGTACAGAGAGTCCCAAGCAGGATCAACCCCAAAAGACCCACACACCAAGACATGTCATAATCTCAATGGCAAATATAAATGATAAAGAGAGAATCTTAAAGGCAGCAAGAGAGAGACAGAGAGTTACCTACAAAGGAACACCCATCAGATTGTCAAATGATTACTCAACAGAAACACAAACAAGCTAGAAGTGAATGGAAGGAGGTATACAAAGTGTTGCAAAGCAAAGGACTGAATCCAAGAATACTATATCCAGCAAGACTATCAATCAAAATTGAAGGGGAAATCAGGAGCTTCGCAGACAAAAAAAGACTCAGGGAGTTTATCACCACCAAACCAGCAATGCAAGAATTGCTAAATGGAATACTGTAAAAAGAAGAAATAAACAGGTAAGAAGGAATACAGACACAAAAATAGATATGACTACAAACAAATACCTTTCAGTAATAACTTTAAATGTAAACGGACTAAATGCTCCAATCAAAAGACTTCGAGTGGCTGAATGGATAAAAAAGCATGACCCATATATATGCTGTCTACAAGAGACCCACCTCAGAACAAGATACTCAAACAGATTGAAAGTGAAGGGATGGAAAAATATCTTCCAGGCAAATGGAAATGAAAAAAAAGCTGGGGTAGCAATACTTATATCTGACAAATTAGACCTCAAAGTAAATGCCATAACAAGAGATAAGGAAGGCCACTTCATAATACTAAAGGGAGAAATCCAACAAGAAGAAATAATTCTGGTAAACATATACGCTCCCAATATAGGAGCACCCAAATACATAAAAAAACTCCTGGAGGATATCAAGGGAGAGATTAATAGCAATACAATCATAGTAGGAGACTTTAATACCCCACTATCACCATTGGACAAATCCTCTAAACAAAAAATCAGCAAAGAAACAGCAATCCTAAATGACTCACTAGACCAGATGGAATTAATTGACATCTTCAGAACATTTCACCCCAAAGCCACAGAATATACATTCTTCTCAAGTGCACATGGGTCATTTTCAAAGATAGACCATATGCTGGGTCACAGGCAAAGTCTCTTCAAATTCAAGAAGATAGAAATTATATCAAGCATCTTCTCAGATCACAGTGGCATAAAACTGGAAATCAACTACAATAAATACAATCCAAAGAAATCAAACACATGGAGACTAAACAGCATGCTATTAAACAAGGACTGGGTCACCAGAGAGATCAAGGAAGAAATAAAAAACATCATGGCAACAAATGACAATGAAAACACAACAATCCAAAATCTATGGGACACAGCGAAAGCAGTCTTGAGAGGGAAGTTCATAGCTCCACAAGCCTATTGCAAAAAACAAGAAACAATGGTAATAAATTACCTAACCCTACAACTCCAAGAGCTAGAAAAAGAGCAGCAAGAAAAGCCCAGTGTAACCAGAAGGAAGGAAATAACAAAGATCAGAGCGGAGATAAATGACATAGAGACCAAAGAAACAATACAAAAGATCAACAAAACCAAGAGCTGGTTTTTTGAAAGGATAAACAAGATTGATGGACCTCTCGCCTGGCTCACCAAGAAGCAAAGAGAGAGGACCCAAATAAACAAAATCAGAAATGAAAGAGGTGAAATAACAACAGACCCCGCTGAGATACAAAGGATTGTTACAAAATACTACGAACAGCTCTATTCCAACAAACTGGACAACCTGGAGGAAATGGACATATTCCTAGAAAAATACAACCTTCCAAAAATCAATCAAGAAGAATCTCAACAGCTCAATAGGCCAATAACTATGGACGAAATTGAAGAAGTCATCAAAAAGCTTCCGGCAAACAAAAGCCCGGGGCCTGACGGCTTCACAGGAGAGTTTTACCAAACATTCAAGGAAGAACTAAAACCTATCCTCCTCAGACTATTCCAAAAAATTCAAGAGGAAGGAACACTTCCAAGCTCCTTCTATGAAGCCAGCATCACCCTAATACCAAAACCAGATAAAGACAACACAATGAAAGAGAATTACAGACCAATATCCCTCATGAACATAGATGCCAAAACCCTCAACAAAATTCTAGCAAATCGGCTCCAGCAGTACATCAGAAAGATCATACACCATGACCAAGTAGGATTTATCCCAGGAATGCAAGGATGGTACAATATCCGCAAATCAATAAACGTGATACATCACATAAACAAATTGAGAGATAAAAATCACATAGTCATATCAATTGATGCAGAAAAAGCATTTGACAAAATCCAACACCCTTTCTTGATAAAAACTCTCAACAAGGTGGGAATAGAAGGCTCATACCTCAACATAATAAAAGCTATATATGATAAACCCACAGAAAACATCATGCTCAATGGACAAAAGCTAAAAACATTTCCCCTAAGAACAGGAACAAGACAGGGATGCCCACTCTCACCACTCCTGTTTGACATAGTACTGGAAGTATTAGCTATTGCAATTAGACAAGAAGAAGAAATAAAAGGCATCCAAATTGGAAAAGAGCAAGTAAAGCTGTCTTTATTTGCAGACGACATGATATTGTACATAAAAAATCCGAAAGACTCCGTCAAAAAAAACTAATAGACTTAATAAATGAATTCGGCAATGTAGCAGGATACAAAATTAACGCCAAGAAATCTATGGCCTTTCTATACACCAATAGTGAACTTACAGACAGAGAGAGACTAAAAAGGCAATCCCATTTACCATTGCACCAAAAAAAATTAAGATACCTAGGAATAAACTTAACTAAGGAGGTAAAAGACCTATACACGGAAAACTACAGGACACTGAAAAAAAGAGATAGAGGAAGACGTAAACAGATGGAAGAACATACCATGTTCATGGATTGGTAGAATCAACATCATTAAAATGTCCATACTACCCAAAGCAATCTATAGATTCAATGCACTCCCCATTAAAATACCAACAGCATATTTCACAGACCTTGAAAGAACTTTCCAAAAATTCATCTGGAATAAAAAAAGACCCCGAATAGCCACAGCCATCCTGAGAAAGAAGAATAAAGTAGGAGGGATCTCAATACCAGATTTCAAGCTGTATTACAAAGCCACTATTCTCAAAACAGCCTGGTACTGGCACAAGAACAGACATATAGATCAATGGAACAGAATAGAGAATCCAGATATTGATCCAAACCACTATGCTCAATTAATATTTGACAAAGGAGGCATGAACATACAATGGAATAAAGACAGTCTCTTCAATAAATGGTGTTGGGAAAATTGGACAGACACATGCAAAAAAATGAAGCTAGATCACCAACTTACACCATACACAAAAATAAACTCAAAATGGATACAGGACTTAAACATAAGACGGGAAACCATAAAAATACTAGAGGAATCCACAGGCAGCAAAATCTCAGACATATGTCAAAAGAACTTCTTCACCGATACTGCCCCTAGGGCAATGGAAGCTAAAGAGAAAATAAACAAATGGAACTACATCAAAATAAAAAGCTTTTTTACAGCAAAAGAAACTATCAACAAAACAACAAGAAAGCCCACTGCATGGGAGAACATATTTGCAAATGGCATCACTGATAAAGGTTTAATCTCCAACATCTACAGGCAGCTTATACAACTTAATAAAAGGAAGATAAA
Source organism: Ia io (assembly GCA_025583905.1). Lineage (NCBI taxonomy): Eukaryota > Metazoa > Chordata > Mammalia > Chiroptera > Vespertilionidae > Ia > Ia io. The sequence goes on from JAJQQW010000015.1 coordinate 61,311,151, forward strand.
TGATCCAATAAAAAAATGGGCAACGGACCTAAATAGAATCTTTTCCAAAGAAGACAGAAAGGAAGGCCAAGAGACACATGAAAACATGCTCAAGGTCACTAATTATCCGAGAGATGCAAATCAAAACAACAATGCGCTATCATCTCACACCTGTCAGAATGGCTGTCATCAACAAATCAACAAACGACAAGTGTTGGCGAGGATGCGGAGAAAAAGGAACCCTCGTGCACTGCTGGTGGGAATGCAGACTGGTGCAGCCACTGTGGAGAACAGTATGGAGTTTCCTCAAAAAACTGAAAATGGAACTCCCATTTGACCCAGTAATCCCACTCCTAGGAATATATCCTAAGAAACTGGGAACACCAATAAGAAAGGAAATATGCACCCCTATGTTCATAGCAGCATAATTTACAATAGCTAAGATCTGGAAACAGCCTAGGTGCCCATCAGCAGATGACTGGATCAGAAAACTATGGTACATCTACACAATGGAATATTATGCTGCCATAAAAAAGAAGGAATTCTTACCATTTGCAGCAACCTGGATGGAATTGGAGAACATTATGTTAAGTGAAATAAGCCAGTCAATGAAAGAAAAATACCACATGATCTCACTCATTTATGGATAATAAAGAACATTAAAAACTTGAACAAAAAGATAGCTACAGAGGCAGTAAAGCATCAAACAGTCTGTCAAATTACAGCAGGAAGGTTAGGGAGAGGTGGGGAAGATAAGAGATCAATCAAAGGACTTGTATGCATGCATATAAGCATAACCAATGGACGCAAAACTCTGGGGGGTGAGGGCATATATGGGAGTGGGGTGGGGGGGACAATGGTAAGATATGTACACATATAATACCTTAATAAAAAAATTGGAAAAAAAAAGAATAATCATCCTATTCTCTGATTGTAATCTTAAGCATGAGACAGTGAATAACTGAGAAAAGCACTTTAATATAATACAAACAATGTTCTAACGAAATAGGCAAAGATGTGTATTTCACAAACATATACAATGGGTCAACTTCTATCATTATGAATAAAATTACATGTGGCATTCTTTAAAAAAAAATAATTACAACACTAGGTAGAAGGTACCATTAATGCTGAGTAGAGATAGTTCAAAATATAATCTGATCACAGCTGGCTTAAGGAGAACATTGTTCCCACAAGTAATAAATATTTATTGAATGATTGGAGTAGAGCAGAAAACAGAGTGAATAGTGAGCAATGGGACAAGTGTGGATTTTAATGTCAGAAATACATGGGTAGAAACTCAGCGCTGTCACTTGAGCCATGTAACACTTGGGCAACTTCAGGGCTCAATAATATTAGATATTAGAATGTCTAAGACTACCTTGGCCTTGAAAGATGGGTAGGTTACAGATATGTGGAAATAAAGAGAAGGGCACTTGTTTCCCACTACTTATCAAGCGCATACTTGGCTTGACACTCTAAGGAATCATCCTTCTGAACACATATAAGCAAGCAGCAGGCAGCGTGCTAGGAAGACTAAAGCAACCCTGTGAGTCACACAACATTGGCCCCACACAAGTAAGATGCAAGGAATCCCACACACTTTGCACATCTCTGATTCGATGCTGTGAAGTACCGAGTTGTGTAAACAGTCATTTCGTGTATGTCACTATCCTTGCACTAGCTTCAAGAGGAAGTGTTATGTGTTGAATTGGGCCCCCCAAGAATTCATGTTTTGAATACCATAGACTAGGTGGCTTATAAACAATAGAATTTACTTCTCACAGTTCTGGAGGCTGGGAAATCCAAGATCAAGACATCAGCAGATTCGGTGTCTGGTGAGCACCCACTTCCTGGGTCACAGATGGCTGTCCTGCTGTGTCCTCACCTGGCAAAAGGGACAAGGGAGCGCTGGGGCCTCCTTTATAAGAACACTAATTCCATCCCAGGGGCTACACCCTCATGATCTAATCACCTCCCAACAGCTCCACCTCCAAACACCATCACATTGGGGGTGGGTAGAATTTAAAATATGAATGGGGGGACATAAACATTCCATCAATAGAACTACCTTCCTGTAACTGTCTGCTTGGTCATCTGGCCACAGATGGGCAAGTGATCTTCTTTCCTACTAAACATGAGCATGGAGAGAGAGGGCTCTGTGTCTTATACACTGAGTGGCCAGATTATTATGATCTCTGAACGCATAATTATCTGGCCACTCAGTATATATATATATATTTTAGAGGCCTGGTGCATGAATTCGTGCATGGGTGGGGTCCAGCCAGCCTGGCCAGGGGGAGGGGACATAGGTGGTTGGCTGGCCTGCCTGTTGGTCGAACTCCTGGTCGAGGGGACAACTTGCATATAAGCCTTTTATTATAGAGGATATATACTGAGTGGCCATATTATTATGCGTTCAGAAGTCATAATAAGCTGGCCACTCAGTGTATATCTTTATTCTCATTGTCTAGTAAAGAGCCTGGTAACAGTGGTGTTCATTAAGTGCTGAATTTATGCACCTAAAGGGAGAACAATGACCTCACTAAATAATAACCAGTTAGCCTGGGTGACACGGGCTCGAGGTGCCACATTTCATAAGTAGGGGAAGACTTCATGGAGGAGATAGGACGTGAACTAGAACAGAGGCACGAAGGGTATGAAGAGCACATGCCACAACAGGGCCAGGCGTGACAGCAGCCGGGAGCACTGACATAACACTTACTGTGTGTCGGTCACTGTCCTAAGGACTTTATACCAGTAACTCACTGAATCCTCCTCACAGTCCCGTAAGCAAGTACCACTATCATCCAGACCCCAGGCAGTCTGGCCTCGGGTCTGCTCTCTCCCCGCCATGCTGAGGCGTGACACCAGCTCAGACACTCAGACACGGGGAATGGTCACAGCTTGGTGCGGCTCAGCTGAAGAGCAGCGGAAGGGGTGTCCTAAAACAAGTTTGGCTGGATAAGAGCACCATAATAATAATAATGTTTGCATAGTATTTGGTGGTTTACAAAGTGCTTTCAGATGCATCATTTTGTTTTGACTCTCACAGTCCTGTGAATTTGGCATGGTGGATATTCTAACTCCTGTTTTACAAATAAAGCAACGAAGGCTCAAAGCTATTAGCAATCAACTCAAACCCTGAGCTCTGCTCTTTCTAATGCCATAGTCTAGAGGATTTGGAAAGCTATTAAGAGACATTTGGAGTTGATGCATTATGTAAAAGAGAACCCCCCGTAGGTTTAAGCAGGGCAGGAATGCTTACAGAGGAATGCTTGGCTGAAAGATTTGTCCCATGTCACCACTTTCTGGAATGCTGAGGGGGAAAACAAGCCCAAACATACAGACGTTGAAGCAAGCATAAATTTATACTGTCAGCTGTGCTTGGCAGTGTCCCAGGCGAGCAGAATTCCCTTCAATATGCCTGTTTAACCAACTACAATCATCTAAATAAATATTTTACACCATCAACACACAATAATGCCCTGTGCATTACATTATCAAGACATTGCTCCCTTTGGAATTGCTAGAATATCTTCGATTCCCACCTGTCTTCTTCCCGGTGCCAAAGATGTATCACTGAAATCCCTTCTTTCTGGAAACCATAAAGTGTTCACTATATGTGCTGGATCTCTGGCATAGCAGAACCATCAGTTGTCTCCTCGGTAGTCATTGCCCCCTTCCTTCTGCTAATCCTAGCCCTCAGTTCACCAGTTATGTAGGGCCCCCACTTTAGGCCCAAACAGGGCATGGTTGGGTACACAGGTGTGTAAGGAATGAACAGATTGTTGCACTTACCATTCGGTCTTTTAAGAGCCGTTCACAGGCCTGCACTGCCTTTTTGAGGTCAGGATCATGTCTATCATGTGCACTGCTGTCTCCTCAATATCTGGTTAATCATTGTACTCTCAACCAAAGTACTGGCACTTAGTAAATGCTCAATGAATATTCAATGAATGAATACAATGCAGCCAAAATGCTTATAAATGGGTAAGAACCATCTTGTTAAGATGCCCAGTACATAGATACATCCCAGGTTTTTGGGTGAGAGCTCCCATGTAGAGAAATATGATACGTCATAAAAAGAACACCAATCCATCATATTATTACTCTTCTAGGCACTCTCTATTGCGGGGGAGGGGATGAAAAGAATAGTGGGTTCTCTGTTCGGTGCTTAATGCTTCATGTACATTATAGATATTACAACCCCATTTTATAGGTGAGGAAATTGAGTGACTGTTTTTCTAAATTAAGTGGCAGAGCTAGGATAAGAACTCCAAATCCAGTAAACTCTACCGCACCTCATACCTGCACCACAAGTAGCCAAGGTCTTCATTAATAAAAGGAACCACTATCCTCATTTTAATGGTGGCATGGTCTGTCTCTGTTACTTGTTCATATGCTTCCCCTTTTCTATTCTGTTACCCTGTCCCAAGTTTATCTCATGTGGGACTTTGTGTAGAGCACTGCTTCTTCTCCAGCTTTAATGTGTGTACGAACTGCCTGTGGATCTAGTTCAAATGCAGACAGACTCTGGTTCAGCAGCTTTGGGTGGGGCCAGAAAGTCTGCATTTCAAACAAGCTCCCAGGTGCTGAGGATGCTCTGGTCCTCAACCACACTTTGGTAGATCAGTGTTATGTTCACAGGTAAATGGAAATAATTCTGGATGATGAGAACTCTGACCCCATAGTACCGATTCATGTTATATAAAAGCTGGATCAGTTAAAGCAGGTTAAAGGGCAGAAACAAAGAAACTGCAGTGCAGAAGTTACCTGCCCGAGTCTGTACTGGTGGCCAAATTGTAGTATGGTCTTTTATAGTTAACTAGAGGCCTGATGCACAAAATCCGTGCAAGGGTAGGCCCTCGCGGCCCTGCTGCCTCGTGGCCCTGCCCCCCCCCCCCCCCCCCCGCACCTGCCTTGGCCTGGCGCTGCCTGTGTCCACCACACCCCCGCCCCGGTTTCCTGGTTCCCTGGAGCCCCCAAATCAATCACCCACAGAGGGTGGGCTGGGCCTCCCTCTTTGGGGCAATCGCAGAGCACCCCCCAATTGATCACCCTGCTGGCCAATGGCCTGGGCCTCCCTCTGCAGGGCGATCGTGGGACGATGGCGGGCCCCCCAACCAATTGCATCACACCCGCCTTGGCTGGCCTGGCGCCAGTGCGTGTCATAGCGTGGTCATCTGGAAGGTCATCCGACAGTTGTTCTGCTGTTCAGTCGTTCAGTCAACTTGCATATTACACTTTTATTATTATAGATTATATGCTTCTATGTAGGATATTTACAGCTTTTTCTGTTTGGTCTTTACAACTGCTCTATTAGACAGGATAGGTAATAAAATTCCTGGCACATAGAATGCTCAATACATTTGGGGTATTTTTACCCCTGCTTTATAGAGACTGAACCTCAGAGAGATTAACTGTTGATCAAGCAGATGTTCAAATCCACATCTTCTGGCTACAGCTGCAAAACTCTTCCCCACCCCACCTCATCCTCCCCGACTGCTACATACTCTTCTGGGTTGTAAATAATTTCCTTTTTCTCCCCTTTTCATTTAGGCATCCTGTCTTTTTACGTATGTAACTCATAGTCACTCATTATGAGCCCCCGCACTCCCCCACCACACACACTTTAATGTCAGTCTCTCCTATTCAATATGGATAAAGACAAAAGGAAACCCAGAACAGTGAAACTGTTAGCATCACAGAAACATCTTAAAGGACTCCAATCCTAACTGGCTTCAGTTGCACTCTGAGATGAGACCAGTCACACTAAAGCCATTACTTCCTAGGGGCAACTCTTCCTCTTGATCACTGTTGATTAACATTCATTTCTAGTGTGATAACAACACTAGAAACTTTACATACATACTTCTCCCTAGGCCAAAAGGACCTAATTAAAATTTAAACCCAAAACACCAATAAACACAAATGAAAAGTTGTTGAGATTCTTTGCCTCCTGTGATCTAAAATGAATGTATTAAAATTAAAGTGAAAAAAGATAACATTTAGTGCACACTTTGTGCCAGGTACTGTCTTAAGAGCTCTAAACCACAAAATAACCTCTTGAGCGCTATTACTACATCCCCTTTAAAGATGAGAAAAATGACTTTTGGGGAGGTTCAAGAACTAGTTCAAGGTCACAGACTTGCTAAGCCAGAAATTTAAACCCAGGCAGTTGGTCTCTAAGTCCAAGATCTTAACTTTTATTCTATAGTATTTCCCAAGATGCCCAGATGCTGTCTGTCTGCAAGAATTTAAATATAAATCTACAGCCTCTTTTAATTTGCAAAAAAGTGAAACTCCCATTCAAAGCAGCTTAAGTAAAAGGGAGTGATGTAATGGCTCCTACCAGTGACTTACAGAATGGGCTGACATCAGGGACAGTTGGATCCAAGGACTTGAACACCGTCAGGATTCTCTCTGTGTGTTCCTTGCTGAATGTCAGACTCTTTCTTCCAGACCAGTTTATGGGAGCCCACATGGTGGGTCATTTGGGGAAGCTCCAGTTTCATATCCTAACATGAGTCCAGACAGGAAAATATCTGTCCCTCATGGCTTAGGTAAGAAAAATTCACATGGAAGACTCTGGTTGACCCAGTTTAGAGTAGGTACCCATCCCTGGGTCATCCCAATAGCAAGGGAGATAGGGTACTACGATTTGCCCAGTCTTCGTTACATGCCTACGACTGTGGTCTGGAGGGCTGGGTCTGTACCAGAAGAGGGCAGAAAGGTGCTGGACAGAAAAAAATAAAATAGTTGTTAAATTACCTCTTTAGAGCTTACAAAATGCTCTCATATGATTTGTGCACCTTGAGTCTCACAACTACCCTATGAAGATAGCAGGGTAAGTATTACTAAGAAAATGTGGACTACTACCACTGCACTCATCTGTTTACTGCACATCACTGGGTGCTCCACAGGCATGTGAAGTTCAAGGTGTCCAGAGCTGAGCTCATCACCTTGTCACTTCACTGACTCCCATTTGATTCCGTCCTTGGTTGGTGGCACCATCATCAACATTGCTCCCCAAGGTAAGTAGCCTGTGAGGTTAACTTCACTCTCCCTTTTCCCTCAACCTCACATGCAATTGTTTGTTAGTACAGCTAATTTTGCCTCCTACATATTTCTGCAATGCATGCCTTTGTCTAAATGTCCCATAAACACCACAAAATGAAAATATTGAAAGCTTACCTCCTCCCTCAAAACTGCTCTTCTTCCCATGTTGTAGTTAGGGTGTTATCCCCATCCACTTAGGTGTCAAATATGGAATTGGGTATCAAGGTTGATTTCTCCTTCTCCTTTGACTTCCATGCTTATGTAACTACCAGTTCCTAATGTTTGGCATCCTATTGGTCTCTTAAACACACCCACCTCTCTCCATTCACAGTGCCATCATCTCTCACTTCCTTCAGCAGTATCCTCACTGGTGCCCCCGCCTTCAATCTTCACTCCCTCTGACCTCTTCCACAGGAGGAAGCCAGAACTGATCATGCCAGCAACTTCCCTCTCCCCCACTTCCCATTTTCTAATCCTTTGTTTCCTAGTATGTATGGTTAACTAGACCACACAATCTATACCAATAAAAGGGTAATACGCTAATTAGACTGGGTGACTGGACATCTTCCGGACACCTGACTTCCTTCCGGACAGTTAGAGGGCAACCAGGCCGGCAGGGGGGCAGTTGGGGGGTGGCCAGACCGGCAGGGGGGCAGTTGGGGGCAACCAGGCTGGCAGGAGGGCAGTTGGGGGACAACCAGGCAGGCTGACAGGGGGGCAGTTGGGGGTCGACCAGGCAGGCTGGCAGGGGATCAGTGGGGGGCAATCAGGCCAGCAGGTGGGGCAGTTATGGGGTGATCAGACAGACAGGCAGGTGAGCAGTTAGGAGGCAGCGATCCTGGATTGCAAGACGGATGTCCGACTGACGGTTTAGGCCCAATCCCGGGATCGGGCCTAAAGTGGCAGTCGGACATCCCCCGAGGGCTCCCTGGTTGGAGAGGGTACAGGCCAGGCTGAGGGAGCCCCACCCCCATCCCGTGCACAAATTTGTTGCACCGGGCCTCTAGTCTAGTATAAGGGCCATAATTCATATACCCCTATCTCCCTTTCATGTAGCACACTGTGCTTGGCACAATAAATAGGACCCTGTACTCAACCCCTTTCTGATTATAGCTTGTTTACAGCAGATAAATCCTTGACATGTTCTAGGTGTGTCGGACCTCGGGAGGCACAGAGTCTCGGGATATGGTTTCCTGTAGTGCGAGCTGGAGGCCCTTAAAGGAAGCCTCAGTCTAGCGTCCTGGTACCAAACCAAAGGTGTAGTCACTACACAGACGGATGCAAATCTTCAGGATCTACAGCCGCCCTCGCGGCTCTGGACCAATATGTTCCCCATTCGCGACCTCTGTCTCCTAACGTGTGAAAACAGCATGTTGAGCGACAGAAAGTGGAACTTCATTGCCGCGTCGTGAGAAACAAGAGGGCTCCACGTGGGGTCTAGCGCGGCCCCGCGCGAGTGCGAGTGCGCGTGCGCGTGAGAGTGCGCGTGCGCGGCCGTCCCGGCGGCCTCCGCGGGAGGCGGGAGCAAGCGGATTCCCGCGGTTTGGCCCCGCCATTGGCGGGCGGTTTGAATGACGGAAATGACGGCGGCTCGGTGATGGCCGTCCCGCAGGCGCACGAACGGCTGTTGGGAATCTGAGCGGCGGTGGCCCCGGGACCTTCCCTGGCGGAGCTACGCCTCCTGGCTCCCGGCGCCCGGCTCTCAGGTGAGTGATGACCGCACCGCCTCCCCGCGACCCGCGCGTGCACGACCCCGGAAGCCTGGGAGCCGGGGGCGCGCCGGGGAGGGGGACGCCGAGCGGGAGCGGCGCCGCGAACGCCGCCAGGCCCGCGGCGCCCGGCCTCGGCGGCCGCTCTCCCAGGCCCGCGTGGGCTTGCGGCTCCGAGCAGCTGCGGGACCCGAGGCGCGGGCCCGGCCCGACCCGTCCGCTCGCGCGAGAGGCAGCCCCGTGGCCTTTGCGCGTGTGGCCCTGCGCCTCTCCGCGGCCCGGCCGCGCGGGGTCCCGGAAATCCCGAGGATGGTGGGCAGCCGGGAGCGCCTCCGCGGCGCCGCTGCACCCTGCTCCGTGCGTCCTGCCCACTCTCGCCCGAGGTCACCTGGACGTGGCCTGAAACCGGGTCGCCGTTGGAGAGCACCGCCGGCATCGTTTCCTGCGGAGAGCGTGCTCATTTTTGGTGTCTGTCACCTTTAATTTTTTTAAGCATTAAGTCCTGCCCCAAACTGAGCTTTTAAAACATTGGGGAAGGTTCGAGTCTTTGGTCGTGTCACCTTCGTTCAGTCACATAATCACCAGGACAGCCTGTTGGGGTTACTCCCATTGTTTGCAAAGTTTAGGAAAAGGAGGCCAAAGTGACTTAGGTGACTTGGCCAGCGTCTTCCTGCTTTAAGTTCCACTGTTGGGTCTGGAACCCCGTCATCTCAGGCTGGTATTAATTTTGTGATTACCATGTGTCGGGTGCCATTTAATCTGAACAAAATCTTGCAAGATAAGTAGTATCTTTCTTATTGTATAGCAATAATACATAGGATTTCAAAAATCCCATTTTCATATGAATAAGTGAGGGAGCAGGTCTTCAAATGTAAGCCTAGAAGGAATAATGTAAACAGATAATACCGCTTGATAAACGGCACAGTGATTGTTTCAGACATCAATCATCAATGGATACTAAACGTAATGGGCAGAAGTTGGATGAGCAGCACGATACTTACAAAGCCTCAACCCTCTCTCCACCAGATACTTAGAAACGAAAAGTAGTAACTACAGTGGAGAAATCTGGTAGGTAGATACCACCTTAACCACCTGATCAAAATTCACATCGCCCGTAGGAAGACAGGTTCACTTCATTTACCTCGGGATGTGGTGCGCTGAGAAGGCTGCATTATCACTTCTGTGGAGGTCTTGGCAAAAATGCGTAACCTCATTCTAACCACAAGAAGAGATGAAACAGGTCCAAATTGAGAGACATTCTACAAAATAACTGACTGGCCAGTGTTTTTCAAAAACGTCAAGATTTTAAGAAGAAAAACAGGCTGAGGAACCGTCCCAGATTAGAGGAGTTGAAGGAGACATGACAGCCTCCGCAGCCTTGAGAATGTGAAGCACCTGCATTCTGAAGTCCATTGGCATGGACGCTGGGCTGCTCCTTGCCAACGATGGAGCTTTGCCAATAACTGAGCATAGCAGGCCTGTTCCTGACAAACAAGGCACTCTCAGAGGGCTTGCTGGACCTTCCTTAGACTGCATGGCCATGTAGGAGGCATCTACCCAGCTTACCTCCCTCCTTCACTCAGTGTCAGATTTGCATAGAAGTCGGAAGTTTTCCCAGCTTTCTCCCCATTTTTTTCTGACTCAGGCATTTCCCCTACTAAGAACCTTTGTGGACGTAAGCCCACCTTGGTATCTGCAGCGTACCACAACAATCAAATGCAATGCATTTTCCTTGGATTGAGTCCTGGTCCAGAAAATGGACATTAGTGGAATAATTGGTGAAATTTGAAGGTTTTAACTTTTTGTATAGATTAGTTAAAAGTATTGTGCCAGTGCTAATTTCCTGGTTTTGATTATTGTACTGTGGTTACATAAAATGTCAACATTTAAAGAAGTTGGGGAAAGAGTATACGGAAATTCTAAGTCTGAAATTATTTCCAAATACGTTTAAATTTTGTTTAAGTTATATACAAGAGAAAACAGTTGTTCTCTCACACCGAGGTAAAAATAAACAAATGTATGTTTGCTTTCCTATAATCCTCTAGCAAATGAAATGATGAATACTCAAAATTCTTGGAAATGGCAGTGATGGGAATGGGGAAGTATCAGAATGACCTGAGAAGGGTTTTCAAATTACAAAAACTTACAGATTCTTACATTTTTTCAATTTCTCTCCAGCACACTCCCCCAAATAGCAGCATGTTAAACTAGGGAGAAGAGTGAGAATACTGAGTATAAACAGTACCACTAGACGTTTAGAACTGGAAATCTAAACACTTAACTCATCCAAACAACAGAATTGTTCCAAGGGGATTTTTGAAAATAATTATTTATTTAAAAATCACCCCATTGTAGTTGTTGAAGAATTGTTTACTGCTCAGGGGTTGATAGGTGATCAAGTTGTGTATAACAAATTGGAAGTTGAATCTAGAAACCAGGAGCCCTTGCAGTTACAGGAGTAATTGTGAAAACATTTATTCTGTGCTAACACATCTCTTTAAGTCTTGGGCGTTTTTTGCCTTTAAGCTAAGTAAATTGGAAATCCCAATTAGGAATAAGTCAGGTCCCTAAGCTAGGTAAACAATAATCTGCTGTAGATGGAGAACATTTTTTTAAGTACTTCTGATTATCCTCCACTTACTCCTTCCCATCTATCTGAGAACCACTGATTTAAGTGCTGCATTAATAATTGATGTTTGTAAATAATTTGGACTTTGTTTACCCAAATTGTTATTTGCATGTACACAGCCCTTAATTGTCAAATATACTTTTTAAAAATTATCTTTGCTGCCCTATTTTAATAGACATTTTTCCTTTTTAAAAATTCAGAACCATTTTATTTAAAGAACACAGAAATGAAAAGAAAGGTAGTGAATGCTGGCAAGATGAGATTGAGTCCTAATGAGGAAGCCTTCATTTTAAAAGAAGATTATGAGAGAAGACGAAAGCTAAGATTGCTACAGGTAAGATTTATTTGGAACAAAGTTTCAAATTCTGTATCTTCTCCCAGTTTTTAGTATTTTTTACATTAAAGTGTTCTAAGTAAAATGTTGCGTTTAAAAACCTTTCTTACTGTACAGCTGCCCTGATCTTGCATACTATCTAGTTTTGGAACATTTGAAAAATAGACCAAAATGGTAAATATATTGAAGAAGAGTTTGAGGATAGGGGTGAGTTGACTCAATAATTATTGGAAGATAGTTCTTTAAATATTTTTTAAATGATGTTCAACTCATAAAGATTAGGATGACTTTGAAGACTCAATGAAAAGATTATTAGCTGCTGAAACAAATTTATTATGAAGTTGTAGATTTTTCTTTTCTAGAAGTCTTTAGAGAAGTGGTTTTCAACCTTTCTAATGCCACGACCCTTTAATACAGTTCCTCATGTTGTGGTGACACCCAACCATAAAATTATTTTCATTGCTACTTCATAACTGTAATTTTGCTACTGTTAATGAATCGTATTGTAAATATCTGTGTTTTCCGATGGTCTTAGGCGACCCTGCTAGCGGTTCTCAACCTGTGGGTCGCCAAGACCATCGGAAAGCACAGTTATGAAGTAGCAACGAAAATAATTTTATGGTTGGGGGTCACCACAACATGAGGAACTGTATAAAAGGGTCACAGCATTAGAAAGGTTGAAAACCACTGCTTTAGAGTAAGTTAAGTCTTTGTGAAGCATATTTTAGGTGCCATTCTGCCTAAAATTGGGGATGATGTACCAGAGGGAATTCTCATCTAGCTCTGTCTATATTCATCTGGGCTATACATTTTATTGAATCACTAGAAGCCTGTTTGCATGAAGATTCGTGCAAGACATTCACCTGGCTGCCTGCACCAGTTTTCCGGCGGCACCAGGGGGACCCAGGCCTTGGCTCTGGCCACCGTCTTCCGCCTTCTTTCAGGGTAGGGACTTGGCCCCGGGTGGTGGCGGCGTGGAGCAGGCGCTGCCCGCCCCACGCCGCCAGCAGCGATCTGGGCGCCTGCCGCTGGCCTGGTTCCATCAGCCGCTCAGCATTTGGAGCAACAGGAGGCCCCGCCCCTCCCGCCAGCCGGTTCCGTCAGCCACTCAGCAATGGGGGGCGGGGCAGCGCATGGGGGCCGCCGTCTTAGTTAATTTGCATAGCGCCCTGATTGGCTGTGGGCATAGCGAAGGTGCAGTCAATTAGCATGTTACCCTTTTATTAGGTAGGATGCTTAACCATTTTAGCCTCTTAAATTAGGTTATTAGAATGGTAATGGCAGTACCATTAGGGCTTGAGGGATATTATAGCTAATCATTTAGGAAACTTTAGAAGATGTCTTGAAATTTTAGGTTTTTTTTCCTATATCACTTGGATTTTTTTTTTCTTTATATAGAGCATATCTAATGAATATTCAGGAGAATTGATAGATCTAATGAAAATTAATTTAAGTTTCTGTTTCCAAATAGCTTTTAAAAAAAGGTTTAAGTACTCTTTTTTATATATCTGCTAAATATTCTTCAGGTTCGAGAGCAAGAAAGGGATATTGCTTTACAGAGAAGAGAAGATATAAAACAAAGGAGAAATCGGCAATTTAATCATTTGGCAGAGGCACTGAGGGCAGAATGGGAAGAATCACAGACTCAGAAAATAAACAACTTGGAAAAACTGTATTTGGCAAGTTTAAGAAGTATGGGAGAGGGACACCAACAAGCCAAAGAAAATGTAAGTGACCATTGATATGTCTGCCTGTGGTAGTAATTTTGGTTACAAGCAAATTATACTTGTTAAATGTTTGTCTGATAAAAAACTGTTTTCATATATAGAATTTGTTTTGGGCAGCCTGAACTTTTTAAATTTAATGTCATTTAAGAATGCTGCTAGGTTCATTTCCTAGTAAGAGTCACGTCAAGTAAACCCTTACCTTCCTGTAATATTTAATTTGTGTGTGTGTGTGTGTGTGTGTGTGTGTGTGTTAATCCTCACCTGAGGATAGTTTTTCATTGATTTTTAAAAAATATATATTTTTATTGACTTCAGAGAGGGAGGAAGAGATAGAAACATCAATGATGAAAGAGAATCATTGATTGGCTGCCTCCGTCACGCCCCTTACTGGGGATCAAGCCCGAAATCCGGCATGTGCCCCTGACCAGAAACGGACCCAGGACCCTTCAGTCCACAGGCTGACGTTCTATCCACTGAGCCAAGCCACCTAGGGCTCTATTGATTTTGAGAGAGAATGGAAGGGAGGGGGAGAGACAATGCGAGAAACATCTATGTGAGAGACGCGTATAATTGCCTCACACACGAGCCCTTACCAGGGCCAGTGATCTAGCCTGCAACTGAGTTACATGCCCTTGGCCAAAATCAAACCTGGGACCCTTCAGTCCTCAAGCTGACGCTCTATCCACTGAGCCAAACAGGCTAGGGCTATCTTCCTATAATGTTTCATTCTCTTCCAGTCTTTAACTGTCTGGGTAAAAAAAAAAAAAAAAAAAATAGTAACTTTCTTAATCAGAAGTTGTTGTTTTTGAGCATTTTGGACAGATTCAGTGGGTTGAATTCAAATTTCTCATTTCATTATCATTCCTCATATCTCTAATACATATATAGTTGAATGTATATACACTTGGACTTCATTTACACAGAGTAAAAATTTTTTTTTTTTTTTTTTTTTTTTTAATATATTTTATTGATTTTTTACAGAGAGGAAGAGAGAGGGATAGAGAGCTAGAAACATCGATGAGAGAGAATCATCGATCAGCTGCCTCTTGCACACCCCCTACTGGGGATGTGCCCGCAACCAAGGTACATGCCCTTGACCGGAATCGAACCTGGGACCTTTCAGTCCGCAGGCTGATGCTCTATCCACTGAGCCAAACCGGTTTTGGCACACAGAGTAAAAATTTTTTGATGACTTTCAATGAGGCAAAGTAGAACTTAACTCAGTATTTCAGACTGCCCCATTAACCTTATGTTGTTTTTTATTTTGATTTATGATTGGAAAATATGGGCATACCTTGGAGATATTGCAAGTTTGGTCTCAGACCATCACAATGAAGTGAATCACTTGAATTGTTTGGTTTCCCGGTGCTTATACATGTTATATTTACACTATATGGTAGTCTAATAAGTCTAAAAGACAATGTACATACGCATTATGTCTAAAAGACAATGTACATACCTTAACTAAAAAGTACTTTAATGCTAAAAAATGCTAACTATCATCTGAGCCCATTGGAAAAATGGACTTGCTCAAAGCAGGTTGCCACAGACCTTTAATTTGTAAAAATCCCACACTGTCAAGTGCAGTAAAGTGAAGAACAGTAAAACAACATATGCCTGTTCTAGATTGCAGTCCCAGGGACAGTCACACAAAGTAAGGCAAGTCTTCAATATCAAATCAATAGTGAGGAAAAGAAATACCTTTAAAGAATGTGGCAATCAAATATGTTCCATGGTCCCTGGTTTTAGGCTGGGTTTTTAGTAATGACATTAAGTTCTGACATCAGATTTTTGTAGCTTCACTTATTTGTGCTTGAGTGCAGTGATTCCTAAACTTCAGTCATTCACATTCATGATTTTTGCTCTGACTTGGGAAGCAACCAAAGGTTATACTGTAATGCTACCTTTAAACCCTGAATTACATGATTTAACATCTTGTATCTATCTTTAGGAACCTGATTTGAATGCTCTGGCACAGAGGGCAGCAGAAAGAAAAAGAAAAGCGGAACTGAGGCATAAAGAGGCCCTGAAAGTACAGAAAAATCAAAAAGAAATGTCGATTAAACGAAAAACCTGGTAAAGTAATAGTTTTTATCATATTCTCCACTGACGCGGATATGGTTAGAAGTAGATGCTGCATTGGATATTGTTTAAGCAGCTATTAAAAAAAATTCACAGTATATCCATTGAGTTGTTAATTTGGTTTTTAAAAATAATGTGGGGGGGTGTGCTTAGGTAGGTGAACATAGTAACAAATGACTTTAGCAAGAATTACTAAATTATATAGAAATGTATGGCTAGTTCAGAATGCATGTCAACCAAAATCTCTCTGCCTCTGATGTGAAAAAAAAGAAAAAAATGTCAGTGCGATTAAGAACATTAAAAGGTTATAGACTCTTTGGAAATCATTAATGAGTATTTTTGCATATTCTAAAAATGAAAGAGCCTGTTACTAGTCAGCAATAGTCATTTTATGTAGTGGCCCATCTTAATCAATATTTCTTTTTTTTTTAACCCTAAACTGAAGAACATTAGATGTTCATTGGACTAGTCCCCACTGTCTTACACTTGGTAAACAATTTCTTAATATCTGCTGTGTATGGACTGTTTATTAGATAGCACACCGAGCTTATGGGATCAGATTGGAGGATTTCTTGAGACCCTGTGGCTTTTATTTTTTTAATCTTCAGGGATGTACTATAATATTGTCTGAGAAAGTAATTTATGCCGTCTTTTGTTTTTTTAAGGCACATAAAAGCTCGAAAGGAAGCACTGCTTGCGGAAAAAGAGAGGTCTGCCAAAATTACAAGTCTGCCACCTCCTCCTCCAACTCTTTTTGAGGTGAATTACTTTGAGTGTTAAGAAGAACTAGGCTGTAATAATTCTTTACTATTAGAATTCAGTGCAGGTCAAAATATCATTTGCTTTAACTTTTTTTTTTAATTTATTGATTTTTAAGGAGAGAGAGAGAAATACGGATTTGTTGTTCCACCTGTTTATGCACTCATTGGTTGATTCTTGTATGTGCTTTGATTGGGGATCGAACCTACAACCTTGGCATATCCTGACAGTGATCTAACCAACTGAGCTACCCGACCAGGGCCTAACTTAATTTTAATTGTACAAGTAACACATGCATATATCTGGAGTAAATAGTATGTATCTCTACTGTATTAGGACTTTTTTTTTTTTTTAGCACAATACTAATATTGTTCCGAATATAATCTAAAATAAAGTGTGTGACCCAGCCAGTGTGGCTCAGTGATTGAGTGTCGACCTATGAACCAAGAGGTGGGTTTCATTCCTGGTCACAGCACATGTCTGGGTTTCGGGTTCAATCCCCAGAAGGGAGGCATGCAGGAGGCAGCCAATCAATGATTCTCATCATTGATGTTTCTATCTCTCTCTCCCTCTCCCTTCCTCTCTGAAATCAATAAAAATATATTAAAACACAGTCTGTGTTCAGTTTTTCCCAGTTACCTAAAAATATTTTTGGTTACTTGAAAACCTGTAGATGTCTTTTATCTTTAAAAATGCCCTTTATTTATTTTTAAAAAACTGGATTATTTGCTCTGTAGACTTTTCCACATTTAGGATTTGGCCATTGTAGATAGTTACCATATTATAAGATAAAGAGATAAGATTATGCAAAATACCATTTTGAACAATTTTATTAAGTGAAGTGGAAATTAAAAGGTATCAGTCCTCTTGTTCACATTAGCTTTTGGTGGTTATTGGGATGGCTATTTGGATGATTATCAAAATTAGTTATTTTTACCTAAGAAGTTAATTAGAAAAGGAAAAACTTACACAAATACAAAAATGTCTAATTTAGTTGTATATACACATATATTTTATGTATGTATGATCAACATAAGTACCCAGTATTCACCTCTTAAGCCTTTAATGTTGTCAGCCTTTTATGTTGAGCCATCTGCCATGTAACATTTGATCCAACATTCAAATGGAAGAGTCAGATTTCAGTCACTCCCTCAGTACCATGTTAAAAGACAGGTGGTATTTTATCCTGATCCTGTGATTTACCGTTGTCATAATTCCTAATGTTCCTGGAAAACCAAAGTAAAAAATTTACAAGAAGCAAGAAAAACTGTATGATTTAGCAAATATGAATTATATGTTGGATGTAGACTCCCCCCACAACTTTTTATTATGAAAATTTTCAAAATACAGAGAAGTTAGAAGAATACAATGAATAGCCATTTGCATTGTGTGTAGATTTCAGATAGTTGTGCATATATGTATACATTTGAATGTAAATTGTAGAGATGACATTTCACCCTAAAGACTTCCGCATGCTTTTTGTAAGAATAAGGATATTCTCTTATGCAATCACAGTAACACCTTAGGAAAATTAACATTAATTCCTTAAATCCATTTAATATTTAGTCAGTAATCAGAATTTTCCAATTGACCCTAAATTGTCATATCTTAGAGCTTTTTTTTTTTTTTTTTTTATTTCAGAGAGGAAGGGAGAGAGATAGAAACATCAATGATGAGAGAGAATCATTGATCGGCTGCCTCCTGCACACCTTCCCTACTGGGGATCGAGCCCGCAACCCAGGCATGTGCCCTTGACCAGAATCAAACCTGGGACCCTTCAGTCCACAGACTAGCGCTCTACCTACTAAGCCAAACCAGCTAGGACTTTTTTTTTTTTTTTTTCAAACCAGGATCCAAGCCAAGGTTCACCTATTGCTTCTGCTTGTTTTATTTCTTTAGTCTCTGTTAATGTAGAACAATGCCTCCCCCAAGTCTTTTATTTCAGACTTTTTGAAGGAACTGGTTTGAAGAGACTAGACTAGTTTCTCATGTTCTGTATTTATCTGGCTTGGTTATGGTCATGTCTATAAGAGTTATCCATCATAAAGGTATATTTTTCTCTTCAACTAGAGGCCTGGTACACGACATTCGTGCACTGGGAGGTAGGGGGAGGGAGTCCCTCAGCCCAGCCTGCACCTTCTTGCAGTCCTTAGCGCTGCTACGGAGGTGGGAGAGGCTCCTGCCGCTGTCCTTGCCAGCTGTGAGCCCGGCTTCTGGCTGAGTGGCGCTCCCCCTGTTGGAGTGCACTGACCACCAGGGGGCAGCTCCTGCGTTGAGTGTCTGCCCCCTGGTGGTCAGTGTGTTGTCATAGTGACCCGTCATTCTGCCATTCGGTCGATTTGCATATTAAGCCTTTTATTATATAGGATTACCAAGTAATCTGAGAGATGATACTTTGGCACCAAAATCTATCCATCCTACGTTTATTCATTGGCCTACTTCTGTTTGAAAAAGGAAAAGAGAACTTACTCTTTATCAGTGAGCATGAAGCGCTATAGCTGAATAATCAAACTTAGAATCAATAATAGTAGAGCAACTTATTATATGCCTCCTGATGTGATGCATTAAACTATACAGCATCACCTCTGTAATACTCTTTTCTAAATATAATCTAGCTTTTAAATCTAATTCTATTTTAATGGAAATACAGGACATGATCCCATGTGAAAAAAATAAGGATAACTGATGAAAATACAAAATAAATTTTTTTGTATTGGATCTAGCTTTAAATGAAAATTAATGCTTTTAACCTAACAATCTATTTCCTATGTTCCATTTTTTCAGAACATTGAAGTAAAGAGAACTTCTAATGTGAAAACCAATAGTTCTACCTACCATCATCTTTACGCTTTTGTGAATAGAGAGACAGACACAGAACAGGTGATTGACTTAATGTTTGTTCATTTTCCTCATTTTACTACTTCTCTGTTCATTGAATTGAGTTATATCTAGTTTCTTGTAAGTTGTTTCCAGATGTCAAAATACCACAATTCAACTAACCATCACAGAGTAATAATGTTTTTAAAAATATTTCAAATATGTTTTGAATTATCATGTCATGTTTAATATGAATGAGGTTTAATATGAATGAAAGGAGTTAGCTGTTTGGTTGGTTATATTTTAAAATAGCAAATCTTAAAACTTTTTTAATCAAAATAATATATGCTCTTTGCGAAAATTTTGGAATTATAGATGCCAGCCTAAATGATAGGAAAAACACCCATGATTTCATCACCAAAAGGAAATGTAGTTAATCCATTAATGAATTCATTATATTCTCTCTATATAAAACATATACACTTTTAAAAACATGATATTTAACAAGTACTTAATATTAAATCATAGAGCCGAAACCGGTTTGGCTCTGTGGATAGAGTGTCGGCCTGCGGACTCAAGGGTCCCAGGTTCGATTCCGGTCAAGGGCATGTACCTTGGTTGCGGGCACATCCCCAGTAGGGGGTGTGCAAGAGGCAGCTGATCGATGTTTCTCTCTCATCGATGTTTCTAACTCTCTATCCCTCTCTCTTCCTCTCTGTAAAAGATCAATAAAATATATTAAAAAAATAAATAAATAATATATTAAATCATAGAATTTATTTAACCATTTTTCTATTGTTCCATTTCTTTAAATAATGCAAATATAATAATATTTCTTCATCAGCTTTTTGCAAATAAACTACTTTATTTGTTCAGTCATCTTTTTTATCTTGTAAGAGCTTCTAGTATGTGTTGTTTGAATATCCTGATAACTTGGTTCTAAACTCTTGTATGCCACAAAATTTGTCTTTGGCTGAAGAAAGTGGCCTGCTATATTCCTGCTGGAGCCAGTAATTCTCTGAATTATGTTTTGCTACATTTACTTTCTATATACACAACTAAACTAAATTCCTAAATTACTGATGCCCTTCATCATATTTTTTCTTTTGTCATTGACAGTTGCATAGTTTAAAATGGATTTTTCATTCTAGGAGTATTTTTTTTCTATTGTAGCCATTATATTGGTTACTGTGAGACCCAGGAATGTCTGCAGACAAAACAGAAAAGTTAAATTCATCAATTTAAAAGTTTGTCTAAATGTCTGATGTATAAGATGCAGAAGTAGCATGTTTAATATTTACTACTTTATGCACTGCAGATTACAGTTCATGAAAAAAATTTTAGAAACATGTTTTCTAGAAAGAGTTTTTCTTTGGGATTCACAGTTTTTGCAAATTTCACACATCTTTTGAGTTCAGCTACTGAGTGGGATCTTAATAATTATTTCAACTAGATTTTTGTTTACATTTTTAATTGCACTGACACAAATCTATAAAGGATTATTCCTAAAGCATTCTTGTAAAATCATTTTTTGATGTTTGGGCAGTAAGAATAAAACTTTGGGTACCTGTCCTGGCCAGTGTGTTCAGTGGCCTGTGCACCAAGGGCCTCTGGTTCAATTCCTGGTCAAGTGATGTACCTGGGTTGCAGGTTCGATTCCTGTCCCTGGTCAGCACGGGTGCAGGAGGCAGCCAATCGATGTGTCTCTCCCACATTGATGTTTCTCTCTCTCTCTCTCCCCCCCCTCTTTCTCCCTCTCTCCCTCTCCCTTTCTCCCTTCCTCCCTCCCTCCCACTCTCTTTATTTGTTTATTTATTTTTTATTATTATTTTATGTTTTATTGATTTTTACAGAGAGGAAGGGAGAGGGATAGAGAGTTAGAAATATCAATGAGAGAGAATCATTAATCGGATGCCTCCTGCACACCCCCTACTGGGGATGTGCCCACAACCAAGGTACATGCCCTTGACCAGAATCAAACCCAGGATCCTTGAGTCCGCAGGCCGACTCTCTATCCACTGAGCCAAGCTGGTTAGGGCTATTTATTATTTTTTAATATATATTTTTATTGATTTCAGAGAGAAAGGGAGAGGGGAGAGAGACAGAAACATCAATGATGAGAGAGCATCATTGATCGGCTGCCTCCTGCACGCCCCCCATCAGGGTCAAGCCTGCAACTTGGACATGTGTCCTTGGCTGGGATCGAACTTGGGACCCTTCAGTTCACAGGCCGACACCCCATCCACTGAGCCAAACGGGCCAGGGCATCTCCCACTCTCTTTAAAAGTCAATGGAAAAAATATCCTGTGGTGAGGATTAACAAACAAACAAAAAATTGGGGTTACCTAATTTTTCTCTAACTCTTTATATCCTTTATATTCCTCACTAGAGGCCCGATGCACGAAAATTTGTGCACTGGAGGGAGGGTCCCTCAGCCCAGCCTGCACCCTTTCAGTCCAGGAGCCCTCAGGGGATGGCTTAGGCCCACTCCCCACAGGACCAGGCTAATCAGGGGAAGGCGCTGCCCTATCACCCTGCTGCTGCTTCCACTTCCGGCTGCTGCAGCTGTGAGGCCTGAGCCCCGGGCCTCGCAGCCACCAGGGCTCACGGCTGCCTAAGCCCACAGCTGTCTGAGCCCCAGGCCTCGCAGCCGCTGCCATGGCTGCCTGTCCTCGGCCCTCGCAGCCGCTGTGGCTTTGTCCGGATGGACGTCCAGAAGACATCCACTCTAATTAGCATATTACCCTTTTATTAGTATTGATTTTGTCTGGACTTAACATGTTAATCATGAATGTTGTATATTTTAAAGTTTCCCTCCCTTAAAATTTTGGTTTATCAAAATTGACATTTTGCTTTGAATTTACCGTTAAATGGTGTGAAGAATTTCAAAACTTTGTTGCTTAAACCTCATGGCCTAAATGGAATGAAATACTGTTCCATAAAGGTTATTTTGTATAATGTTATGCATGTTAATGCACTATAATTTTATAGCGAATATAATTTTGATTTAATAGGATCTTTGTTGTTTTGTCTGGTGTATTTAGATTTGCATAAATATTTATTGGCTTAAAAGTTATATAATATTTTTACCCTAGCTGGTTTGGCTCAGTGGATAGAGCGTTGGCCTGTGGATTAAAGGGTCCCTGTTCTATTCGGGGAAGGACACGTACCTCCCTTGCAGGCTTCCAGCCCTGGTCAGAGGCATGCTGGCAGCAACCAATTGATGTGTCTCTCTCACATCCTTGTTTCTCTCTGTCTCTCTCTCTCCCTTTCACTCTCTCTAAAAATCAATGGAAAAATATTCTTGGGTGAGGGTTATTAAAAAAAAGTTATAAAATATTTTTTAATTAACTTATTTAAAATATATTTTTAATCTATATTTGGAAACTTTTTAAATATATTTTTTATTGATTTCAATGGCAGTCTCTTTACCTATTTATTTCACTGTTTGAGAGTTTTAAATAATTTTACATATATACTTAACTAGAGGCCCGGTGCATGGATTCGTGCACTGGTGGGGTCCCTCGGCCTGGCCTGTGGGGATCAGTTGAAACCAGCAGTCCTACACCCCCTAAGGGATGTAGTCGTGCACGAAGTGGCAGGTGGCCAGGGAGGAGCCTGAGCCAGGCTGAGCACTGTGCCACTCCCGCTCACCCTGGTTCCGCTGCACCTGCTGCTGCCACTGCTCAGTAGGCTCACTGCCACTCCGCTGTGGTCTCCACGCATCCATCCTAGGGTGATACCAGCATGCCCATGACCAAGAAGGGGCCATGAGCTCGCGCCCAATCAGTCCTGATCCCGGTCCCGATGGGGGAGGGGGCACACAGGGGGAGTGTCTGCAGGAGAGGCTCGCACCGCCGCAATTGTACTCGCCAGCCATGAGCCCAGCATCTGGCGCCCATTGGTCAGTTGAGTGGCGCTCCTGCTGTGGGAGTGCACTGACCACCAGGGGCAGCTCCTGCATTGAGCATCTGCCCCCTGGTGGTCAGTGTGCATTGTAGCTACCGGTCAACCGGTCGCTTAGGCTTTTATATACACTGAGTGGCCAGATTACTGTGACCACCCCATCAGTACTTCGTTGGGCCACCTTTTGCCTTCAATACTGCGGCGATTCTTCTTGCCATTGACTCCATGAGATGTTGAAAGGTGATGCGAGGAATCTGACACCATGCCTGATGAATAGCACTGTCCAGTTCTGTGAGATTTGATGGTTGTGGAACCAGCTGCCTGATGGCTCTTTTAACTTCATCCCACAAATGCTCAATTGGCTTGAGATTTGGTGATTGTGGGGGCCACTAAGCAAGGTAAAGTCTCCCTCATGTTCTTGAAACCACTCCTGCACAATACGAGCACCGTGGCATGGCGCATTGTCTTGTTGGAATAAGCCATCTCCATTGGGATACGCCATCAACATGATAGGATGAACTTGATCAGCAATGATACTTAGGTATGTTGTGCTATTCAGATGTTGTTCCACACGAATTAAAGGGCCCAAATCATGCCAGGAAAACACGCCCCAAACCATAACACTGCCCCCACCAGCTTGAAGGGTTGTACTCATGCATGTGGGGTGCATGCTTTCATGCTGTTTCTGCAAAATTCTCACTCTGCCATCTGCATGATGCAACTGGAAACATGATTCATCGGACCAAATGAATTTTTTCCAATGCTTGACTGTCCAATCCTTGTGTTCCTGTGTGAATTGGAGACGTTTTATCTTGGTAACTGCAGACAGCAAAGGTGTTTGAACAGGCCTTCGGCTTCCATATCCCATACAATGCAGTATATGGCTAATTTGCCTACAAACGTCAGGTGATCATAGTAATCTGGCCACTCAGTGTATATAGATAGTTTTCATGTTCATCATTAATTATTTCAACTGACGAATACAATTTCTACATATAAAATGCATAGAAGATTTGTACTTAAGGTTACATTTGGAATGTTTACCAAGATTTGAAAATGAATATTCAGATATCAGAATCCAGGTTATGTGCCTCTCCCCCTCTTTAGTATTACTATTGTTATGTTAATGAATGTGATGGCTGACTACAATCACATAATTATTGGTTGTGTGCAAGTTCTAGGAAGCCAGAAATTATATTAAAGTAGGTTTTTTTGGTGATTTGGTCTTCTTGAGGCTGAAGCCAAGCAGCAGATGTTGGCTGAAGATCAAAAATAAATCTCAGTGCTTTTCTAAATGACTTATATGATTTTTGATGTTTGTGGTTTCTTTACTACTACCTTTCAGCATCAGTTGTTTTAATGGGATTTCTCTACTTAACAAAAAATGATAGAGAAATGCGTTTGGATAAGTGTAATGCAGCAATGTTCAACCTTTTTCATCTCATGGCACACATAACCTAATTACTAAAATTCTGTGGCACATCAAAAAATATATTACATTTTTTGCTGATCTGGCAAAAAAAAAAAAATAGGTATAATTTTGATTCATTCACACCGGACAGCTATTGTGTGTTGGCTGTTGTCTTTTTTTTTTTTTTCAATGTAAGGAAAAGAGGTCAGAGCTCCTGAATAAATAAATAGTTAGGTATTGTATATTTTGAAACCTCTTGTGGCATACCAGTTGAAAATCACTGTTATAGTGTAATCTGGTTTGAAATTAACAACTTGCAAAACTTTACAGTAACAATTTCATCTTTGTCATAGATACATGCTGTGGGCATTCAACTCTTATTTAATTTTTAAAAAAATAATTTTTATTGATTTCAGAGAGGAAGAGAAAGGGAGAGAGAGATAGAAACATCAATGATGAGAGAGAATCATTGATTGGCTGCCTCCCCCGCTCCAGGGACCGAGACCACAACCCAGGCATGTGCCCTTGACTGGAATAGAACCTGGGACGCTTCAGTCCCCAGGCTGGCGTTCTATCCACTGAGCCAAACCTGCTATGGCTTGATCATTTAATTTTATTTAAGTAGTAAAACATGATTTTAAAGTTGTTTTGTTTTTTTACTATTGGTTTGTTTTACACTTTTAAATTGCCTAAAATGTTACTGATTGACTGCTAGCCAGATCCTCATTTGGCTGCTGAAGAAGAAGCTAAAAGACTGGAAGAAGTAGAAAAACAAGCAGAGAGAGAGAGAATGGAGCAGACTGAAAAGGCACATGTACGGGGTTTTCAAGCAATGAAAAAGATCCATTTGGCTCAAGTAAGAATTAAATTCTCACTCTGACCACTACTGACAGACTTAACCAGTAGCATTACAGAATTATTAGTGAATGGGCTCAAAGTAAGGAAGTGTGAAGAATGTGAAAATATAGCCTCTGAATCATATGATTTCAAATTTCCCCACTTTCTTTTACCTCTTGTTTCAAATTCAGGTTGGGTGAAGCTGTTCTCACTAATAATATATTACTGTTCTAAAATTTTACTAATGATGAATTTATTAAAAGTTAAATATTTTAATCAATTAAAAAATAGCCTGAGAAGAAATGAATCACTTTCCTAATTTGTGCTCTGTAAATTCTAGAATTCAACTCATTAAATATTTATTGAGCAGAGCACTTTTTGGCTTCGCAGAGTGTTGATTCAAAGGTGGAGTCATGACCCTATTGTCAAGCAGCTTTGAAAATGTGATTGTTGCAGACCTGCAGAATATGTGTAATGAAAACTGGCTTCATAGTTTCAGCTTCACTTTTGTCATGCCTATTCAGCAAGTGTTTATTCTTGAAACAGCATAGAAATGATTAATCTTTTTAGAAGTCTAAATTTATGTTTTGAATTTGACCCATGCATTTGGATGTTTTAAATGCTTATCTGAAGATGTTTTTTAAGTGCTTCTGTGGGGATCAAATGCCTGTCTTTTTTTAAAATTGAATTTTTTGAGGTGACATTGGTAAAATGCCTATCTTATTAAAGTTCATTTGTATAGTTTGAACTGAATTATTACCTTCTCCCTTAAATTTTTAACTGTTATAAACTGGAAATAAGTTAGGACTAAAATAACTGAATTTCTGAATTAGTATCAGTCTATCTAAGGCTTAAACCTATAGAAAAAATTGTGAAAGCATCGTAAACCGAGCACTCCTCCACAAATCAATAGTGTCTAGTGGTGAAAAAAGTGGACTCCACAGTCAGCCTAGATTTTTGTCCCTTCACTCCTCCACTGTTTGATCTTAGGCAGGTTACCTAAGCTCTCTGAGCTCTGTTTCATGATCTGTTTTGTGAGGATTAAATGAATTGAATGAAGCCCCTAGGATTGTGCCTGGAATTTCATAAGCTCACAGTAATTTTATCATTGTTGGTGGTAGATGTTATAAATAATTCAAGTAGAAAAATATGCCAAGCTTTCAGCGAGCCAAGAATAGTATACTTATTTAAATAACTTTGAAGTTAATTGAATAAGAAGTTAATGATTTGAAACCTAATGTAAATGAAGTGATTTCATAATTTGATTCTTTTTCAGGGCATGGCAAAAAAAATTGGAGATATTTTATCTCCAAATGACAAAATATTTTAAACTTTATATAAGAATAAGTAGTGTGTATATGTAATCACTTGACAAACACTTTGTTATACAGGCTATCCACCTTTTTTCAGACTTAGTGTCTTACACAAACATGTCATCAAACTATGCAATCTCATTACTACTAGAGCATTTCCTTCCCCCCCGTCTGAACCTTTTTGCTGTAGATCCCATTGTGCCCTGGGACTATATTTCCTGCTGGTGTCTAGTGTCTATTATAACTAGTGTTTGGCTGCTACTTGCCCTTTCAACTTTATCTTTTTTCCTTGAATATCCCTGCTTTCTATGTCCTATCTATAATGAACAGTGTACTTTTTCTGAATACCCTGTGCCTTCATTTCCATACCTTTGTACTGTAGTTATTACTTCTTTCTCCTTCACCCACTTTTACCGGGCTAAATCCTCATCCCAAGGAATCAGAAGTCTTCTCTTATGCTCCCTCCCTAGCCTCCACCACCAAAATCCTGTTAGATAACCTCACTGAAACTCCTGCTTAAATTTCCAAATTAGCCAGATTCTCAGCTTAAAGAGATACATATAGATCCCCTTTAATCATGGTGATTCCAAGAGTATGATGTAATAAGTATCATCTATTAAGCCACAGGCGCTCTGGGTCCTGGTGCCTACCTGAGAGTGGTATATGCTGCTGTCTACAAGGAGAACTGGTACAGAGTGCCATGCAGGAGCCATGGCACTTCTATAGAGCCTACTTATATAGAGCCTGACTTCATGATTATCCTGAGAAAGGAGAACTGTAACTGGCAGATACCTTTGAAGCTTTGTGGTGTAATCAGTACTACCCACCACCTTAGAGTCCTTACTGATAGAGTACTAATTCCCTGTTTGCTGCTCTTTAGGTTAGGGGTGAGATTGCATCTCTAACATCAGTGGTATCTGACATTTAGTAAATATTTTTTGAATGAATAAATTAATGTCTTTTTGTGGAATAACAAATGGTAGAGGAGGGAAAGGAACCCCTGGCCCTGTTTCTCATGATTTCTCCACTTTTCCCTCACTGTTAATATTAATATCCCAAGTGTGTGCCTCAGCTATTGTTAATGAAATCTCTTTATTCTTGAAGAATCAAGAGAAACTAATGAAAGAACTCAAACAGCTACAGCAAGAGGACCTGGCACGTAGGAGACAGACTGTAGCACGAATGCCACCACAACTAGTTGCACTTCCATACAAACGCAGTGAAATGAAAGAAGACTGGCAGAGAGAGCTCGAATTTGCCTTTGAAGACATGTACAACGCAGACAGGAGTAAGATATTTTCAATAAACTTTCAATGATGCCTTTAAATGTCTTGGTAGGAAAATACGTTTGCATTGATGAAGCAGTTTTTATTTTGAAATGAGTTGTTTGTTTGAAAGAGGTCCTTATGTTTTAGACTTAGAAACTATATGGCCTTTAAATTTTTATGCTCAAGTTCTTTTTAGTCATTTTGGAATGGAAACGTATCTCTGTATTTCTTTATTGAGAGGTGAAAGGAAACCTGATTTTGCACCTTGAACCAGAACCTTTGCCCACTGTGACTGATCAGATCCAAGATGAAGAACTGGACCTTTCAATGGAACAAGAAGATTTAGGTGAAACTGAAAAACCTCCAGTGACAGAAGCTGAAACAATATGTCCTGGTGAAGCAGACGGTAAAAACTTCTTCAAAATTGAATATTACAGTGTTTCATAGAACAAAATGCTAATCATTTGCTAACAGTTAGAAAAGTCTGGTCTAATTTGAGTGCAACAGTGCTTAATGGGAATAGGAGTGATAGAAGGAGGAAACAGCATTTACAGATTTCCATTATTAATAATCCTTTTCATATACATAGGAGGAAAGTTCTTTTATTCATATGTACATATAGTCTGAAGATTTTTAGGTTACTTGGTTTAGATGCTTAATTCTGAATTCATTTGAAAGGTCAGCATTTTTTTTTTAGACTTTCACCAGATCACCCAAGAAATCCTACTGTGTTAATTATAGCTAGGCACTAAGTGTGTAATAAATAGCACACACTTAGATCTCTTTTCTAAACTTCATCTCTGTCTCCACCATTTTAAACCTTATCACAGGTACTTAAAACTCAATATCTTAACAGCAAATTGATCATCTCTTGACTCCAGAAACCTTGTTTTCCTGTCTTCCTCATCTGTAGTAAACTAGAGGCCCGGTTCACGAAATTCGTGCACGGGTCGGGCCCTTAGGCCTGGCCGGTGATCTGGGCCAATCGGGGCCTTCCTGCTGCTGGCCGGGGCCTTCCTTTGTTCCATGCTGCTCCCTGGTGGTCAGCACACGTCATAGCAAGCGATCGGACTCTGGGTCAAACTCCTGAGAGGACACTTTGCATATTAGCCTTTTATATATATAGAGGATACCACAGTTCGCAATTGTCCAAGCTAGACCAATGGTTGCCACTGACACCTCCTGCTCTTTTACTCTGTATCTGCTTCGAGACTAAGTCCTCTTCATTTTGACCTCTTTTTACCCCTATACCTAACTACTATGGCCTTTGTTC
This sequence comes from Ia io, assembly GCA_025583905.1. NCBI lineage: Eukaryota > Metazoa > Chordata > Mammalia > Chiroptera > Vespertilionidae > Ia > Ia io. The sequence goes on from JAJQQW010000015.1 coordinate 61,340,257, forward strand.
AAAACCACTCAGGCTTTCTCATCATTTCCACCCTACACTGTGGGTAGGTAGTCCTTTAGGCTTCCAACTTTATGTGGATCTCCTCTTGGACTTCTTGGGTGAGAGCTCTAAGCTTTGTCCCTGTCCCTAGGCCCACACTGCTGTCCAAAGTGTAAGGTCATTGTGGTTTGGCATTAACTTCAGAAGATGGTTTCAGGGCTCACTTGTCTTCCAGAATTCCCACTTAAATTTCATTTCTGGCCTCTGCAGAATCTTTTATTTTCTTCCCAGATCAGCAGTGCCTTTAAGAAGATACTTGACGGTTTCCTTCGACTCTTTGAGTTGTTTTCATTCAGATCTGTAGTTTGTTACAGTTGCACAGCTTGCCTTATCTAAAAGGACAGTCACTTTTCAGCTCCTGCTGATCCCATTTGGGATTGCTGGTTCGGTGTTGCCAGTTCTCTTGATTTTTCAAAAGAACCTAGGAATACTATTGTTTTTAAATGGTGAGTGAAAAAAGGCAGGTAAAAATAAAATAACTAAATATAATTCCATATTTATATAAAATTAAAGGGAAAAACAGGCAAAAATAATCTGGTCTCAAGGCAGCATAGTGGTTATCTTTAGGGGTGTATTGACTGGAAGGGGCATGAAGGAGTTTTTGAAATGTTTCACATAATGATCTGGATGGTGTTATATAGATAAATGTAAAATTCACTGTGCTGTACATGTAAGTTATGACTAAGCAAGTTTAAAGAAACCATAGGTCAGACAAAACTATAGTCTGCCCGTTTTCAACCTCTGTAGATTTCTTAAATTTTATTCCTTAAGTCAGAACACTGTGCATTCAAAACACAGTTTTGTCCCCTTAGAGAATTGTTAGTATTGTACTGAGTTTTGGAATTGTACTATCAGCTTATATGGAAGGATGTTTTGAGGAAACAACTTAAGAATTTTTAACTACAGGGATCTCTTTTTTTTTTTTTAATATATATTGATTTCAGAGAGGAAGGGAGAGGGGAGAGAAAGAGAGAAACATCACTGATAAGATAGAATCATTGATTGGCTGCCTCCTGCATGCCCCACACTGGGGATCGAGCCCACAACCTGGGCATGTGTCCTTGACCAGAATCGAACCTGGGACCCTTCAGTCTGCAGGCTGACGCTTTATCCACTGAGCCAAACCAACTAGGGCTACAGGGATCTCTTTATGATGATAAGTGGAAGAAATTTTCCCGGATAGTACCAGGAATACTTTGGGAGCACTTGATTTGGTTTTAAGGTTATAATGCTAATGTTTTTCTCTGTAGCTACTAAGTACAGAGCCATAATTGGTACCCTCCTCTAGCATATAGAACCTTACAACACATATTTTCAAAGTTAATCTTACAAATTAAGAGATATGCATTCTGTCTTCATTTACAAACAGAATAAACATGTTACTGATACATTTTTCAACTTCAAATTTGTGATAGATGCTTGTTGGGAAATAGTTCAATTTTGGTGTCTTTATTAAATTTAAGTTAAAAATGTTATTCCTGGTTATAAAATTGTGATTGGGTTTGAATAGCATTGTACATACTGTTAAATTATAAATAATGTGAGGGAAATAAAGTTGTGCTTTTGTTTTAAATAGTAGTTGTAGCAGTAACTAAGTATAAAGATAGAATAATTTACTGGGTATATAATAGATGCTGAATAATTTTTTTTCTTTTCTTTTAGTTCCCTTGGCAATGAAGACCCAGCCACTCCCTTCAAAAATTATTTTTAAAAAATTATTAAATAAGATCCGAAACCAGAAATCTCTATGGACAATTAAATCCATGTCTGAGGATGAAAGTGAAATAACTACGACTATTAGTGAAACTGAGAGTAAAGCACCAACATTTGAATCAGAAACAACTGCTATTGAAGAGGGAACACTATCCTCTAGGCAGGAGCAAGGTGTGTCTGTCCAGTAGTCTCATTTTGTAGTCCATACACCCTTTCTAAGTTACTTAAAAATATGCTCATTTATGCCTTGGCACAGTGGTTCAGTGGATTGAAGCAATATCCCTTATAACAAAAGGTTGTGGGTTCAGTTTCCATTTGGCGTGCATACAGGAGGCAACTGATCCATGTTTCCCTCTCACATTGATGTTTCTCTCTCCCTCTCTTCCTCTCTCTCTCTAAAATCAATAAAAAACATATGCTCAGGTGAGGATAATATGTATATATGCTCATTCCTGAAAAATCAAAGAATAGAGGTAAAAAAAAAACCAAACCATTTTAGAGCCCATATTGCTGCTACTTAAAGGCAATATATGTTAAAAACAAAACAAAACAAAACAAAAAAACTCTAGTGAATCTCCTTCCAGACCACTTTTAATGTAGTAATATTACTCATATATATATCCAATATAATTGATGAACCAAAATTAACCAGTTTTCTCTTGTTGAGACATTTAGGCTATTTCTAATTTTTCTTGGTATTTCTTGTGCTGCAGTGAGCATTCTTTTAGCAAAGTCTTTGCCCTTATTTTAAATTATTTCCTTAGGAACAACTCTTGAGAGAATCAAAGGAGATGAACATGTTAACAGCTTTTGAGTTATTGTATTATGTGCTTATTCTTAGAATTTTGTCTTCCGTATTTTTTTTTTAAATGTGGTTGTATTTGTATGGAAATATTTTGCTACCAGGCTTCCAAAAGTAATGACTCATCCATATTTGGATTTTATTCCAAGTACAACAGGAAGGCTTCTGGAAACCATTTCTTCACTTGACCTGTTGACCCCGCCCTCTCTTGGTTTTCCTATCTCACTGGCTCCTCCTCCATGGTTTCCTTTGCTGCTTATCCTGATCTCTGCAACCACAGTCATTGCCCCGAGCTTGTTTCTCAAATCTTTTCTCTTTGTATCAACACTTCCTAGTTCGTCTCTAATGTCATGACTTTGTATTACCATCTATGTACTGATGATTTCCAAGGGTGTCTTTTTAGGCTTTATCTCTCCTTTGAACTCCACTCATTTAAATGTTCACTTGACATTTTCCCTTGTATAGTAATCACATCTCAAACTTTTCCAAAACTGAATTCTTGATATCCCCTTCCACCCAACACCTGCTTTTCTTACAGTCCTCTATATTTTAATAATTAGTAGTAAAATTCTTTTGCTTGAGCCCAAAAGCTAGTTATTCTGGTTTCTCTCTTTTACATCCTACATCTGAATCATCAGCAAATCCTAGTGGTCCTACCCTCAAAGTACATCCAAAGTCCAGCCATTACTCACCACCTACCATTCTGGTTTAAGCCACATTCATTCTCCAGTGTAGCTTCCTGTAGTAAACCCTTAACAGTTCTTTTATTTTCAGTTTTGTACCTCCCTGCTATAGTTTCTTCCCAGACTCATCCTGTTAAAATCAGCTCATCATTCTTCTGGGGAAGCCCTCCAACAACTGCCAGTTTCACTCAGTAAAAACCAAAGTACTTACAGTAGCATCAAAGCTTTGTGTGATCTGCACACACACCCCTCCCCCATCATTTCTTTCACCCTCTCTCTGACTTATTTTTCTACCTGCCCAACCTTAGGCACTGGCTTCCTTGGTATTCTTTTTATTTTATTGATTTTTTTACAGAGAGGAAGGGAGAGGGATAGAGAGTTAGAAACATCGATGAGAGAGAAACATCGATCAGCTGCCTCCTGCACATTCCCTGCTGGGGATGTGCCTGCAACCAAGGTACCTGCCCTTGACCAGAATCGAACCTGGGACCTTTCAGTCCGCAGGCCGACGCTCTATCCACTGAGCCAAACCAGTTAGGACTTGCTTGGTATTCTTAACACAGCAGACATGGCTCACATAGCATTTGCAGTAGGTCTTTCTGGCTGGAGTGCTCTTGGGTATTTTAATGATTCTCATTTCCTTCAGATTTTGGCTCAATAATGCTTTCTCAGAAAGGCCTTCTCTTACCACTCTATACAAAAAGGCAAGGTTCAGCCCCTTGCCCCACCCACACTCCCTTCACTTCCTATCTCCTTTACCCTGTTTTTTCTCTGTTATCTCTTATCAACATCTGATGAACCATAAATTTACTCTTTTGCTTATTTGCTCCTTACCTTGATAATTTTCCTGAGCACCCTCCAATCCCATAATGTCATCTCCATGAGGGTAAGAACTTGAGTTTGTTCATTGCTAAATCCCAGAGCATAGACTAGTGCCTTGTACATAAAAGATACTCAGTTAATATTTGTTCGGTTAAATGAATAGCTTAAAGCAAGAGAGGTAAGTTCAGAAGTCAGACATACATATGATGATTAAAGCCATGGGCGTGGAACAACTCGTAGAAGAGAGAATTCAGTGAGAAGAGGGCTTCTGAGGGACTCCAGCACTTAGAAGATGGCTAGAGAACAGCAAAGGCAGTACAAAGGAGTGGCCAACAAAGTTGCAATAAAAGGGGCCTCTTTCATCTCAATTCACAACCAGGTTATTTTGAAAAAGGCCTTGTATGAGTGGCCTTTCTCTAGCCTTGTATTGCTTCATTTTCCCCCTTGTTTAACTACACCCATTTGATCCTCATTCAGTTCCCTGAATGTGCCAAGTTGTTTTTACCCTCACAGGATGCTAATACCTGCTTATCTGGCTGATTCCTCCTTAACTTTTAAGTGTCTGCTTAAGTGTTATTTCCTAAGAGAAATCTAATACTCTTGCAGAACCCTTTATTTTTCTTCTATAGTACTTATCATAGGTTCTAATTTTATCTTTTTTTCTAGGATACTTATATAATGTTTCTGTCCCCACTCACCCTGTAAAACCTCTTTAAGGCCATTTCTTTCTTTCTTTTTTTTTTTTAAGGCCATTTCTTATTTACCACAGTGTCCCTAACATGCAACACTTAAGTAGGTACTGAATGAATAGTGCGTGAATGAGTGAATATTTAATGCAGCGTTTCTGGCTACCCTGATATGATTGCTTTAACTTTCTTCTCTGCTCTAGTTTCATAAAAATCGTAACATCTAAATATTTCAAAGGTACTTCTAAATTTCTTTAGCTTCTGCTTAACTTTGGTGTCTTGCCGATTTTATGTTTTTCCATTGTGTTTGAAGCTATCAGCAGGCCTTCTTAATGGTTCTTCATTTTTTCCTTTTTGTTTACAATTTTAGTCTTTCATCTGTCTTCTTATATTAGGCTCAAAGTTTTTTTGTTGTTGTTGTTTTAAATATATTTTTATTGATTTCAGAGAGGAAAGGAGAGGGAGAGAGAGATAGAAATATCAATGATGAGAGAGAATTATTGGCTGGCTGCCTCCTGCATGCCCATCACTGGGGATCAAGCCTGCAACCTGGACATGAGCCCTGACCTGAAATTTATATTTTTATTGATTTCAGAGAGGAAGGGGGTGGGAGAGAGAGAAACATCAATGATGAGAGAGAATCCCTGATTGGCTGCCTTCTGCACGCCCCATACTGGGGATTGAGCCCCAAAACCAGGCCTGTGCCCTGACCGGAAATCGAACCATGACCTCCTGGTTCATAGGTCTGTGTTCAACCACTGAGCCACGCTGGCTGGTCAAAGCAAAAATTTAATATATAAAATATGTGGTCATCTGGAAGGTGACTAGATCTTAAATGAGACATTCAGGTGGACCAAGATGAATTGTTAATCTGAGTGCAGAGTTTTGTTACTTTGTTAAGATTAACAGTGATAATATGTTCATAATAATGTATTTATTAATAGTTGAAAGTGATATGCTAACAGTTGACTCTGGACCACTCACTAGTGAAGATCAACCAATTTCATGTGATGCAGACTCTAAAAAGGAACAAGGTATTTTTTTTTTAATTTACATTCTCAAATTAAACTTGCTTGTTCTTCAAATCTTTTTCCTAATAAAACTTTATGAAATGAATGAATAAAGAGTGTTAGAGTAGTATCAAAATTCTAAATTGTTAAAACTAATTTTTGTTTTGGGATTCCTCTTAGAAATAAATGAGACCCAGCCACTCACAGCTGTAGCTCAGAGTTCAGTTCTACTCCATCCTCAAGAGGAAGCAATCAGAATTAGAATGGCAGCAAGACAGAAACAGGTAATTTGAAATTTTTGTTTTTAAAGGTTTTGTTCTTCCCCTTGGTACTGTAATTTTGTTTGACCAGTGAAATTTGTCTTAATATCTGGCTACATTTGATACCGTTTATTCTACCTTGACTTACACATTCAGCTGATAGAAGGCACTTCATCTTCACATGTACTATTCATTTGACCCTTATGACTTCTGCTTCGCATTTTATACTTTCGTATATATCTTATCTTTCCTATAAAATGTATTGTTTTTTAAAGTCGGAGACTTTTTAAAAATGTAATTTATTCTACAGAATTTCTGGTAGAGTGCTTTATGCATAATAAGAGTTCAGTAAATATTTGTGGAATAAATGGGTCCCTGTCATAATATTGGTCATTTGCCTGGGCTTTGTAATTTTAAAGATTTTTTGAAAAATAGTATTTCAGAAGAAAAATTTAAATTCAACCTTATCTATAATTGTGGTTCCATATACCTTAGTAAAAGATTTTATTTATGTATTTAAGATGTTTTGGTTTGTTTCTTTGTTTTAATTTTTCAATTACATATGACATTCAATATTCAGTCTCAACACAGCTTTTCCTTTATTTATTTATTTTAATCCTCAGCCGAGGATATTTTTCCATTGATTTTTAGAGAGAGTGGAAGGGAGAGGAAGACACAGAGAGAAAAATCAATGTGAGAGAGACACATAGATTGGTTGCCTCTTGTACACACCCTAACCAGAGCCAGCGAAACTGCAATCGAGATACGTGCCCTTGACCAGAATCGAACCCAGGACCCTTCAATCCCCTGGCCGATACTCTATCTATTGAGCCAAACCAGCTAAGGCAAAATATTTATTTTATTTTATTTATTTTTTTTTTCCAATTTTTTTATTAAGGTATTATATGTGTACATATCTTACCATTGCCCCCCCCATCCCACTCCCATATATGCCCTCACCCCCCAGAGTTTTGCGTCCATTGGTTATGCTTATATGCATGCATACAAGTCCTTTGATTGATCTCTTATCTTCCCCACCTCTCCCTAACCTTCCTGCTGTAATTTGACAGACTGTTTGATGCTTTACTGCCTCTGTATCTATCTTTTTGTTCAAGTTTTTAATGTTCTTTATTATCCATAAATGAGCGAGATCATGTGGTATTTTTCTTTCACTGACTGGCTTATTTCACTTAACATAATGTTCTCCAATTCCATCCAGGTTGCTGCAAATGGTAAGAATTCCTTCTTTTTTATGGCAGCATAATATTCCATTGTGTAGATGTACCATAGTTTTCTGATCCAGTCATCTGCTGATGGGCACCTAGGCTGTTTCCAGATCTTAGCTATTGTAAATTGTGCTGCTATGAACATAGGGGTGCATATTTCCTTTCTTATTGGTGTTCCCAGTTTCTTAGGATATATTCCTAGGAGTGGGATTACTGGGTCAAATGGGAGTTCCATTTTCAGTTTTTTGAGGAAACTCCATACTGTTCTCCACAGTGGCTGCACCAGTCTGCATTCCCACCAGCAGTGCACGAGGGTTCCTTTTTCTCCGCATCCTCGCCAACACTTGTCGTTTGTTGATTTGTTGATGATAGCCATTCTGACAGGAGTGAGATGATAGCGCATTGTTGTTTTGATTTGCATCTCTCGGATAATTAGTGACCTTGAGCATGTTTTCATGTGTCTCTTGGCCTTCCTTCTGTCTTCTTTGGAAAAGATTCTATTTAGGTCCGTTGCCCATTTTTTTATTGGATCATTTATCTTCCTTTTATTAAGTTGTATAAGCTGCCTGTAGATGTTGGAGATTAAACCTTTATCAGTGATGCCATTTGCAAATATGTTCTCCCATGCAGTGGGCTTTCTTGTTGTTTTGTTGATAGTTTCTTTTGCTGTAAAAAAGCTTTTTATTTTGATGTAGTCCCATTTGTTTATTTTCTCTTTAGCTTCCATTGCCCTAGGGGCAGTATCGGTGAAGAAGTTCTTTTGACATATGTCTGAGATTTTGCTGCCGGTGGATTCCTCTAGTATTTTTATGGTTTCCCGTCTTATGTTTAAGTCCTGTATCCATTTTGAGCTTATTTTTGTGTATGGTGTAAGTTGGTGATCTAGCTTCATTTTTTTGCATGTGTCTGTCCAATTTTCCCAACACCATTTATTGAAGAGACTGTCTTTATACCATTGTATGTTCATGCCTCCTTTGTCAAATATTAATTGAGCATAGTGGTTTGGATCAATATCTGGATTCTCTATTCTGTTCCATTGATCTATATGTCTGTTCTTGTGCCAGTACCAGGCTGTTTTGAGAATAGTGGCTTTGTAATACAGCTTGAAATCTGGTATTGAGATCCCTCCTACTTTATTCTTCTTTCTCAGGATTGCTGTGGCTATTCGGGGTCTTTTTTTATTCCAGATGAATTTTTGGAGAGTTCTTTCAAGGTCTGTGAAATATGCCGTTGGTATTTTAATGGGGAGTGCATTGAATCTATAGATTGCTTTGGGTAGTATGGACATTTTAATGATGTTGATTCTACCAATCCATGAACATGGTATGTTCTTCCATCTGTTTACGTCTTCCTCTATCTCTTTTTTCAGTGTCCTGTAGTTTTCCGTGTATAGGTCTTTTACCTCCTTAGTTAAGTTTATTCCTAGGTATCTTAATTTTTTTGGTGCGATGGTAAATGGGATTGCCTTTTTAGTCTCTCTGTCTGTAAGTTCACTATTGGTGTATAGAAAGGCCATAGATTTCTTGGCGTTAATTTTGTATCCTGCTACATTGCCGAATTCATTTATTAAGTCTATTAGTTTTTTGACGGAGTCTTTCGGATTTTTTATGTACAATATCATGTCGTCTGCAAATAAAGACAGCTTTACTTGTTCTTTTCCAATTTGGATGCCTTTTATTTCTTTGTCTTGTCTAATTGCATTAGCTAATACTTCCAGTACTATGTCAAACAGGAGTGGTGAGAGTGGGCATCCCTGTCTTGTTCCTGTTCTTAGGGGAAATGTTTTTAGTTTTTGTCCATTGAGTATGATGTTTGCTGTGGGTTTATCATATATAGCTTTTATTATGTTGAGGTATGAGCCTTCTATTCCCACCTTGTTGAGAGTTTTTATCAAGAAAGGGTGTTGGATTTTGTCAAATGCTTTTTCTGCATCAATTGATATGACTATGTGATTTTTATCTCTCAATTTGTTTATGTGATGTATCACGTTTATTGATTTGCGGATATTGTACCATCCTTGCATTCCTGGGATAAATCCTACTTGGTCATGGTGTATGATCTTTCTGATGTACTGCTGGAGCCGATTTGCTAGAATTTTGTTGAGGATTTTGGCATCTATGTTCATGAGGGATATTGGTCTGTAATTCTCTTTCATTGTGTTGTCTTTATCTGGTTTTGGTATTAGGGTGATGCTGGCTTCATAGAAGGAGCTTGGAAGTGTTCCTTCCTCTTGAATTTTTTGGAATAGTCTGAGGAGGATAGGTTTTAGTTCTTCCTTGAATGTTTGGTAGAACTCTCCTGTGAAGCCGTCAGGCCCCGGGCTTTTGTTTGCCGGAAGCTTTTTGATGACTTCTTCAATTTCGTCCATAGTTATTGGCCTATTGAGCTGTTGAGATTCTTCTTGATTGATTTTTGGAAGGTTGTATTTTTCTAGGAATATGTCCATTTCCTCCAGGTTGTCCAGTTTGTTGGAAATAGAGCTGTTCGTAGTATTTTTGTAACAATCCTTTGTATCTCAGCGGGGTCTGTTGTTATTTCACCTCTTTCATTTCTGATTTTGTTTATTTGGGTCCTCTCTCTTTGCTTCTTGGTGAGCCTGGCTAGAGGTCCATCAATCTTGTTTATCTTTTTCAAAGAACCAGCTCTTGGTTTTGTTGATCTTTTGTATTGTTTCTTTGGTCTCTATGTCATTTATCTCCGCTCTGATCTTTGTTTTTTCCTTCCTTCTGGTTACACTGGGCTTTTCTTGCTGCTCTTTTTCTAGCTCTTGGAGTTGTAGGGTTAGGTAATTTATTACCATTGTTTCTTGTTTTTTGCAATAGGCTTGTAGAGCTATGAACTTCCCTCTCAAGACTGCTTTCGCTGTGTCCCATAGATTTTGGATTGTTGTGTTTTCATTGTCATTTGTTGCCATGATGTTTTTTATTTCTTCCTTGATCTCTCTGGTGACCCAGTCCTTGTTTAATAGCATGCTGTTTAGTCTCCATGTGTTTGATTTCTTTGGATTGTATTTATTGTAGTTGATTTCCAGTTTTATGCCACTGTGATCTGACAATATGCTTGATATAATTTCTATCTTCTTGAATTTGAAGAGACTTTGCCTGTGACCCAGCATATGGTCTATCTTTGAAAATGACCCATGTGCACTTGAGAAGAATGTATATTCTGTGGCTTTGGGGTGAAATGTTCTGAAGATGTCAATTAATTCCATCTGGTCTAGTGAGTCATTTAGGATTGCTGTTTCTTTGCTGATTTTTTGTTTAGAGGATTTGTCCAATGGTGATAGTGGGGTATTAAAGTCTCCTACTATGATTGTATTACTATTAATCTCTCCCTTGATATCTTCCAGGAGTTTTTTTTATGTATTTGGGTGCTCCTATATTGGGAGCGTATATGTTTACCAGAATTATTTCTTCTTGTTGGATTTCTCCCTTTAGTATTATGAAGTGGCCTTCCTTATCTCTTGTTATGGCATTTACTTTGAGGTCTAATTTGTCAGATATAAGTATTGCTACCCCAGCTTTTTTTTCATTTCCATTTGCCTGGAAGATATTTTTCCATCCCTTCACTTTCAATCTGTGTGAGTCTCTTGTTCTGAGGTGGGTCTCTTGTAGACAGCATATATATGGGTCCATGCTTTTTTATCCATTCAGCCACTCGATGTCTTTTGATTGGAGCATTTAGTCCGTTTACATTTAAAGTTATTACTGAAAGGTATTTGTTTGTAGTCATATCTATTTTTGTGTCTGTATTCCTTCTTACCTGTTTATTTCTTCTTTTTACAGTATTCCCTTTAGCAATTCTTGCATTGCTGGTTTGGTGGTGATAAACTCCCTGAGTCTTTTTTTGTCTGCGAAGCTCCTGATTTCCCCTTCAATTTTGATTGATAGTCTTGCTGGATATAGTATTCTTGGATTCAGTCCTTTGCTTTGCAACACTTTGTATACCTCCTTCCATTCACTTCTAGCTTGTTGTGTTTCCGTTGAGTAATCATTTGACAATCTGATGGGTGTTCCTTTGTAGGTAACTCTCTGTCTCTCTCTTGCTGCCTTTAAGATTCTCTCTTTATCATTTATATTTGCCATTGAGATTACGACATGTCTTGGTGTGGGTCTTTTGGGGTTGATCCTGCTTGGGACTCTCTGTACTTGCGTGACTTTTATCTTTCCCATATCCGGGAAGTTTTCTGTCATTATTTCTTCAAATAGGTTTTCTAATCCCTGCTGCTCTTCTTGTCCTTCTGGCAGCCCTATTATACGCATGTTACTTCGCTTCATGTTGTCCCGAAGCTCCCTTAGACTTTCCTCCTGCTTTTTAATTTTTTTCTCCAATTGCTGTTCAGATTGAGCTTGTTTCTGTACCTGATCTTCTAACTCACTAATTCGGTCCTCTGCTTCTTGTAGTCTACTGTTGAAACTTTCCATGGTGTTTTTGATTGTAGCTATATCACTTTTCATTTCTTCCTGATTCTTGCATAAGTTGTTGATTTTCTCATCCATCCGATGTATAAATTCCACGACCATTGCTCTGAACTCCTTTTCGGTCATGTTGCAAGCTTCAGTTTCACTAATTTCCTTTCTTGGCGATTCCACATTTTCTTTCCTCTGTGAGTTATTTCGTTTCCCCATTCTGGCTATCACCAGAAAGCTCAAGCTTCCGTTTGTGTGAACCTCGGCCGTGTGCTGTGGGGACTTCGCTCCACCCGAGTTTCACTGAAGTGCTCTGACACTAGGACGTATGGCTGTTTGGTTGGTGGGAACCAGACTTGCCCAGGGGTCAGTGTCCCCAGTGTTCCGTGTGGTCTCGTGTGCACACTTAGAATCAGGGGCCCTGTCAGCACCACACTGTTGGTATGTGCCGAAAATGAGATCCTTAGCATGTGCCAGGAGTCAGAGTTTCCCTGTATCTGCACCAAGAATGGAGTGTCAGAGTCTCTGTTGACTTGTGCAGTTTCTCGTTGAGAATCAGGGTCCCTGTGTGTGCATGCACCAACAATTGGGGTCGTTGGCTCTTAGTGTGAATGCGCTGTGAGTCAGGGATCCCAGGCAGCTGTGTCCGGCATGCCAAATTCCCTGAAGTGGAGCTGTGTCCTGTGTGTGCTCTCTCTACTGAGCCAAACCGGCTAGGGCGCACACTCTCAAATCCCTGAAGGTGAGCTGCCTTTGTGCGCTCTCCCAGAATCCCCGAAGAGGGGCGGAGTCCGTCCTGCGCGCCAAATTCCCCAAAGGGAAGCCCCTTTGTGCACGCTCTAAGATTCCCCGAAGGGGAGCTGTGACCCGCAAGCCAAATTCCCCCCAATTCCCCAAAGGGGAGCCCTCTGTGCGCACTGACAGATTTCCCCGAAGGTGAGCTGCTTCTGTCCTGTGCGCCAAATTCCCTAAGGCGGAGCGCGCGTCCCTGCGCAAAGCTCTGCAGCTTGAGTGAGGGGCGTGTCTATTAGTTACTATGGCGCTATCCGCGTGCGCCTGCGGGGAGGGGGATAGGCTCTTTGACTCACGGGAATCTGCCGGGAAGTCTGGATTCTTGTTGTTTCTTCCACTGCAGCTCTGTCCCCAGTGGCTGCAGTTCTCTGTCCCCAGTGGCTGCAGGGTCCTGGTTTGTGTCAGAAGCCAGGATCCAAGTCTCAGGCAGCTCTGTTTCTCAAGATGGCGTGGTCTCCGCGTCCGCACCAGCCGCCGAGATATGTCCGCTTTGTGCGCGGGGCTCCGCCGTCTAGGACTGCCCGGTTAGGCAGCCCCTTGGAAGCCCTGCAGAATCTATCTGACCCTAGCTCATACCCACACACACACCACACACGTCTACACGTCTACACTCTCCTCTATGGGTTCCTCACTCACACTCTCTCTCTCCCTACCTTCTTGCCGGTCGCCATCTTTCTCCCCGGGTTCCAAAATATTTATTTTAATACAAATTACCTTGAAAGAAGCTAGTTGTTACTAAGTCAGTCAGTTTCTAATTATAGTTTTTATAAAAATACAGCTATACAGTTAAATTCTGAGTCAGTATTTCTTTTCAGATAAATGTTTTTTAATCAATATTCTAAAGCATTATTGTCCAATAGAACTTTCTGTGGTAATGGAAATGTTCTATATTTGTGTCCATGTAGCTGCTAGCTATATGGGCTGTTAAATACTTGAAATATTACTAGTGTAATTGAGGAACTGAATTTTAAATTTTACTTAATTTGAATTCACTTACCTAGTCACATGTAGCTAGTGACTTTTGTATTGATAATGCTGTTCTAGAGGTACTACAGAACTGTAAACAGCTAAATTCAGTGGTTCCTATGCCTGAGGGAAAGGAAGGAAATGAAGATAGGAACTTGCTATAGCCTTATTAATTTTTAACTGTTTGTTACCTGACTAGAAATAGGTAAAGTTTCAGATTGAGACAATTTTTGTTTTGAAAACAAGATCATCTTTTATTATTCTATATAATAAAACCCTAATATGCAAATCAACCGAAAGGCAGAACAACCGGTTGCTATGACGCTTACTGACCACCAGGGGCAGACGCTCAACACAGGAGCTGCCCCCTGGTGGTCAGTGCGCTCCCACAGGGGTAGCGCTGCTCAGCCAGAAGCCAGGTTCACGGCTGGCGAGTGCAGTCGCGGTGGCGGAAGTCTCTCCGGCCTCTGCAGCAGCACTAAGGAGCAGCGAGCCCGGCTTCTGGCTGAGTGGTGCTCCCACAGGGAGATATCCCCTGAGGGGTCCTGGACTGCAAGAGGGCTCAACCCAGGATGAGGGACACCCCCCCACCCTGCCTAGTGCACGGATGTCGTGCACTGGGCCTCTAGTCTCTAATAAAAGTGTTCCTCTTAATAAAACTTCACATTCATTTTTCTACTTGTTCAATAAATATCTATTATGTATTACATATGTATCAGGGACTTGACTAGATGCTGGATTTAGCCCCTGTCCTCATGAAACTTGGTCACTCTGACATATGTTCTTTTTACTTGGATCTGTGTGTATATTGGTGTAATATTAGAGTTCAGGTGTCATCTATGTGCCATTGACAGACTCTGTCTCATGCCTGACTATGTTTATCATTGTACTAGAAGCCCGTTGCATGAAGTTTCGTGCAATAGACCTTCCTTCACCTGGCTGCCGGCACCAGTTTTCTGCCAGCAGCAGTTTTCCTCTGGCCACCCACCGATCAGAGCGCCTCCCGCCAGCGCGATCGGCCACCCCGAGAGGAGCTCCGATCGGGAGGTGCTCGGATCAGCGGGTGGCCAGAGGAAAACTGCTGCTGGCGGAAAACTGGTGCTGGCAGCCACACAGTCGGCCACCCTGAGTTCCGCCACCAGCGGCTCCATAGGTCCTCCTGCAGTGCCTGCGGGAGGAAGGGGGGGCGGAGACTCGTGAGCCCCCGCCCCCCGCTCATCTTGTCAGCCCAATTGGCCACCCCAAGTCCCGCCCCCAGCCTGCCGCTGGCTCATTCATGGGCGTAGCGGAGTGATGGTTATTTGCATACTTCCCTTTTATTAGGTAGGATTACTATTTGGGTTCTAAGTAACTGCATTCTTCTATGGGTATGCCTTAGAAATCAAAGTGTTTGGGGAGGCCTTGACATTTAATTTCTTTGTCATTTCTTACTTAGTACATTATAAAATTAAAGATGTGAACACAGAATTTGGCCAAGCATTGTTTTCTGTTTCTGTGGAGGTGGGATTTCAGTGATGATCAAGGCTTCCCTGTGCTTCCAGGAAATAGAAATAATTAATGTGTTGTTGTTTTCTTTCTGCCTCTTTTTAAATTTTTTCCCTTTTTCTCCTTTCCCCCTTTTCCCATCATTCACTCCCTTCCCTGCCCCCCCCCCCCCCACACATACACACACATACACACACACACGCACAACAGCAGCACAATAACAGATAATCCTCTGGGATAATTGGTACTGTTGGTGAAAATACCTGTTTCTTTTCAATGTAATTCATACTATAAACTTTTCTTTTGTGTGAGTTTATTGTTAATAGATCCATAGTTTTGTGTTTTTCCTTTTTACCTAGATAATGGAAATAGAAGAGCAGAAACAAAAGCAATTGGAATTACTTGAACAAATTGAACAACAGAAGTTAAGATTAGAAACTGATTGCTTCAGGGCTCAGTTGGAAGAAGAAAAAATAAAAAGACCTTACCAGACTGAGGTAGGATATGGGGAAATCTCATCCCTACATAGACCACTGGGGGATAAGGAAATACAATAAAACCTCAATATAACATACTAATTCGGGCGAGGGGATGTCTGCTAAAGCCGAAAGTCTGTTAAATAATAAAGTAGGTTTTCCCAATGCATATGTTACAAAATTAACAAATTGGTTATTTTACCTATTTTTACTTATTAGACACATTTCTGTAATTAAATCATGTATGAAAAGTTTAATTTCACAGAAAAGTTTTATATGTGTAGAACTAATTTTAAATTTCTACTGGAAAGGGCTAGTAAATGCATGCATTCACCAGTCACCTCAAGTAAACAAATGCACATGGCTGGGGTGTGGCTTAGCACACGGGGGAACATTGGCGGCCACCTGCATTTAAACTACTACAGAAAGTCACTCCATGAGACAACCGAACCCAGTTACAGCAAGCATGTCAAACTCAAAGGTTAACACAGGCCAAATAAGCAACGTTTAAGTTTATGTGGGCCGCAAAAAAGCAATAACTTCAATTTTCATAGAAATGTAGGTTTATTTCAATAGAGACATACTGAGTACAAAGGGCTGAAATGAGTAATCCTACCTAATAAAAGAGTAGTATGCAAATTAACCATCACTCCTCTACGCCCACAAGCCTATCAATGTGAGTATGCAAATTAACCCCAACCAAGATGGCTGCCGCCACAGAGAGCAGGAGGGAGGCTTGGGTTTCCCCAGCAATAGAGGAAGCCAAGCTTTCCACACACCCTGGCGGGCCCACTCAAGAATACAAAGTTTCAATTATAGAAGATAAATCCCAAGAATAATGGCAGCAGCCATGGAGCTGGAGAGAGGAGGCTAGGGTTGCCCCCGGCGACCGAGGAAGCCAAGCTTTCAACCTGCCCTGGCCAGCCCAGGCCTCCGCTTAAGGCTACCAAGTTTCAATTATAGAAGGTAAACAAATCCAAACAGAAATGGCAGCAGCCATGGAGCAAGCAGAAGGCTTGGCTTTCTCCAGGCTACAAAGTTTCAATTGTAGAAGATAAATATATCCCAGATACCAGGGCCTCCGCTTGGGTCGCCAGGGGGTGTAGCCGGCCTGCAAACCACCACAGGCCCCTCGCCCAGGCTGCTCCATGCCCCAAGGGAACCCCCACCCTGATCCTGGACACCCTTCAGGGCAAACCAGCTGGCCCCCACCCATGCACCAGGCCTCTATCCTATTTAATAAAAGAGTAATATGCAGATTGACCATCACTCCAACACACAAGATCAAGATAGCTGCCCCCATGTGGTCAAAGATCCTGCCCCCATGTGGACACAAGGTGGCCACCACAAGATGGCCAGCAGGGGAGGGCATTTGGGAGGGATCAGGCCTGCAAGGGAGGGCAGTTGGGGGCAATCAAGCCTGCAGGGGAGGGCAATTAGGGGTGACCAGATTGGCAGAGGAGGGAAATTGGGGGCAAACAGGCTGGCAGGGCAGTGGTTAGGGGGTGGGCTGGCAGGCAGAAGTGGTTAGGGGTAATCAGGAAGGCAGGCAGGTGAGCAGTTGGGAGCCAGCAGTCCTGGATTGTGAGAGGGATGTCCCACTGCCCTCCATGGGCAGTGGGACATCCCTCAAAGGGTCCCAGATTGGAGAGGGTGGAGGTTGGGCTGAGGGACACCACACCACCCTCCGTGCACGAATTTCGTGCACCAGGCCTCTAGTCATTAACATAAAATAATAGAACATTTTAATAAAAATCAATATTTTTTCTTGAACATTAACTTCCCAGACACTGACTACACAAATTAATAAGCATAACACAAATAAACCTATTTTTCTTGTTCTCTGAAAGCGAAGTATTTCCTGTTGCGCTCACCAAACAAGTCAGTCCAAGACTAATGTAATGATGTGACCATCAGCTGCTAAAATATTTGCTACTAGTATTAGTGGAGAGAAATGGTACGCCTGCGCATAAGGCACATAAGGGAAATGAATACAACACGATTATAGTAATCAGTCATTAGCCAATGTTGTAGTTCGTTATTAATAATTATGTATAACAGGATATTGTAAAAATTAAGTTACGAAATTTTTATTAAAACGTTTCTTACATATCGTTACATTGGCTGGGCCGTAAAAATATTTGTTGTGGGCTGCATGCGGCCCATGGGCCATGAGTTTGACATGCTTGAGTTACAGCAAGAGAAGTGGTATGGTCATGTGCCAATCATTTGCTGAACATTGTTTATGAGTGGTGACTCCTGGATTTAAATATGTAGACTATAGTTAGAACTATATAATATTTATTTATGTCGACAAAATTACTAGTGTTTTTTCCAACATATTGCATATTTGCTAAAATTTGTTAAAAATAACAGTGAATTAATAACAAAAAGTAAACTGTATTTATAAGCAAATCTTGATTTAAAGCATTTAAAAATTAACAAGGTTTTAATTTTCACATATGACATACAGACTGGAAACTTTGTCCATTAAATCTGAAGTCTTTTAAATCAAGGTCTGCAAAATGGAGGGCATATGGTATAAGAAATCATAGCTTTCAGAAAAGTAAAATGCATTTCTGATTCTTATTTGATAATTTCTTTCTTTTAATCATGTACATATATATATATAAAGTTGTATATATAAGCTCATATATATGTTTATGCAAACCTAAACGCTTTCAGCTTCTAGAGGATGTCAGTGTGTGTGACCATAATTTGTATGTAATGGGTATGTTGAGCTCTTGGACTTGGTTGGTACTAAAAGAAAATGGTAAATGACTTCGTTTCTTAATAATGGAAGTGCCAGTCTTTTATTTTAAAAAGTAATAATAAAGCTATATGGAAGTTAATTATAGAACTTCAGTTCAGTACTTGTTTCTGGGTTTGCCTTTTAATTAGTAGCTTTGTCTTTTATTAGGTTGGCAGTTCTCAAGCATCATGCACCATAAGTACTGATGAAGATAGTCATAGGCAGATGATTCGCAACTATCAACATCAGCTTTTACAGCAAAAGAGGTATTAGCTAGGGTACAATTCATGTCTTATAGTGTGTGGCTACATCTTCAGGGTTTATTATTTATATGAAGATCTGATCAGGATTCCCTTAAAATTATAGCATATAAATTTCTCTATGGGCAGTGTGAACATTGTTCCTTTTCCAGCATGATTCTGGCCCATCCTAGATTGCTATTGAATTTAAGGTATAGACACTTGAGAATATGGAGCATTTTTTTTTAATCAAAAAAGAATAATATTTATTTGTTTTGTTTTTGTGTTCATTTTTGGTAGGCTTCATACACAGACTGTTGAAACAGCCAGGAAACAATTACTCCAATATCAGACTATGTTAAAAGGAAAGTATCCATCCATGCCAGCTGCATCATCAATATCTGATTCTGTTGTATCAGCCCCACTACAGAAATATGAAAGACCCACTATTATATCAGAACTTTGGGATCAAGGTCAGAGACCCAAATTGAGCCCTAACAAATATGAACCTATACAACCCACACAGATCCCCCAATTAGAACAAGATTATTTTCAGGTTCCAAGGCAAAATCGCTTTCCACAAAGACAGGTAGGGACAACAGAAACAGATGTTTTAGCGAAGAAATGTTTGGGATCACAAGAACAGCCAAAGCAATTTTCACAGACTGAAACACAGCAGAGAGACTATAAATCAGTTCCTAAAGATTCTCATATACTTTCAAGGACTTTATCACATGATAGGCCACTAATACTGCAGCATGCTAATGAAGTACCTGGAACTTTAGACTCCCAGCAAATGTTCTCAGAGAACAATGAAAATACATCTTCTAAACCAAGGGAACCTTCTTCATTCCTACCACTGTTAGCTGAGCATTCTTTTATATCTCTGCCTACTAAAGTTGAATCTGGAAAAATCCAGGAACCCTTTTCAACAATGAGCAAAGATACAGTTTCTGTAAGCCACTCTGTAATCAGCCAAATGCAGGATAAGTCTTTGCCATCCTCAGGGAACATCACAGCCCAGAAAGGTCATTTGAAGCTTCTCCAAGAGCAGTTAGACCTACAGAAGGAAGTTCTTCGGTCCAGACAGGAAGCCCAGGAACAATTGCTTTTGGGCAAACAAAAAGACTTAGAAGGGCAAACCGGCACCTCTATATTCCTTCCATTGGTACCTATGGATTCATTTGCTTCACTGCCTTCTGTCAGAGCTGAATCAGGGAGAATCCAGGAACCTTCTCCATCCAAGAATGACACTGCAGTTTCTTCAGGCCATCCTGGGGTCCCACAACTTCAGGATAGGCTGTTGGGTTTTTCACAGTCTATCGTATCACAGCAAGAAAATTTAAAATTTCTTCACGAACAGTTAAATATTCAGAGAGACAGCATTCAGGCCAGGCGGGAAGCCCAGGAAGTATTACATGTACATAAACAGGGTGAGCTGGGTGGAAGAGTATGGTCTGAACAGACTGAGCCACCTTCTCTCCCCTCACAGGTAGCTCAGCATACATTTCCTCCATTCGTTTCTGCTGGTACTCAGTCTGGAAAAATCTGGGAGCAGTGTTCATCTAAAAATGAGGAGGGACTTTTTTCAAACCAATCTGAAATCCCCAAATCTCAGGATGGCTCTTTGAGTTTCCTGCAGCAGTTCCTACCTTTGCATAATAGTTTAAAGTTGCTCCAAGAACAACTGACTGCACAGAGGGATGCTCTTCAGGCGAGGCATGAAGCCCAGATGGAATTACTTTCACATAGACAAAGGGATTTGAGAGACAGTAAGTCTGGACAGATGAGTTCTTCGTTCCCACCAATGGGTGCTCAACGTTCAGCTGTGTTGCAAGCTTCTGTTAAAACAGAGCCCAGAAGAATTGAGAATCCTTATTTGTCTGAGAAGGCAAGTACTATTCCCACAAGTCGCTCAGTAATCCCAACATTTCAGGATGAGTCTTTCAGTTCTCCACAGCATAGCCTGCCACAGAAAGAAAATTTGACAGCACTCCAAAGTGAATTTGAAAAAAGAATTTCTTCTGAACAGACTGACACATCTTTATCCCTAACCCAAGTAGCTGAATCTGAAAGATGCCGGGAATTTTCGTCAAGTGACAGTGCTGGTCCCTTAAGCCATTCTAAGATCCCAAGGTTTCAGGAAAGATTTCTGAGATTTTCACAGGGTCATTTGGAGGAACACCAAGAATGGCTAGACACAGAGGAGGCCCTTCACTTCAGCCAAAAATCCCAAGGAAATATATCTTCTGAACAAACTGGTTCCTCATTTGTACCACAGTTAGGACACCTTTCATTTGCTTCAGTACCTTCTGAATCTGGTAAAACCCAGGAACCTTTTTCTACAGAGAGGGATGGTAAAATTCCTTCAAGCCATTTTCAGATCCCAGAATTGCAAGATAGGCTTTTGAAGATATCACAACGTATCCAGCCTCAACAAGATAATTTGAAGGCGCTTCAAGAACGGTTAGCTGCACAAAGGGAAGCCATCATTCAGTCTAGACAGGAAGCCCAGGAAGAACATGAACAGAGGGAGTGGAGGGAAGGAATATCTCCTGAGCAGGCTGGCACCTCTTCCTTCTTACCCCTAAGGGTACAATATTCATTTGCTTCATTACCTCTAACTGAATCTGATATAATCCAAGAACCTTGCCCAACTGAGAGTGATAATACAGCCTCCTCAAGTCATTCTGAAATACCAAGATTGCCTCCTCGTCTTTTGGGTTTATCACAGTCTGTTTTACCTCAGCTTATATTGCCCAGACAAAATAAATTTGAGGAAAAGTTATCTTCTGAGCATTTTATTCAACCTCACCATCGTGATTTGATGGTACTTCAGCAGCAATTAGATTTACAAAGGGAAGCCATTCGATTTAGGCAAGAAGCCCAGGAAGAATTGCTTTCGCAAAGACTAAGTAAATTGGATAAAAGGGTATCATCTGAGCAGGTTAGCTCCTCTTTAGCCTTATCCCAAGTAGCACTGCCTGTTGACTCTGAAAGAATCCAGAAGTCTTTTCCAACCAGATCCCAGGATAGGCTTTTAAATTTCTCACAACCTAGTCTGCCTCAGCAAGTTCATTTGACAGCACACTTGGACTTGCAAAATGAAATGGTGCACTCTGATGAGAAGGCCCAGGAGGAACTACTTTTAACCAGAAAAGGTAAGTTGATTGAAACTGAATCTTCTGCGCACACTATTCCTTCTTTGTTTCTACCCAAGGAAAGAGAACATTCGTTTATTTCACTACCTTTTGCTGAAGTTAAATATAAAGATATTTGTGAATCGGATTCATCCAGAAATGAACATACAGTTTCTTCAAGCGATTCTGTGATCCCAAAATTTCAAGGTAGACTTTTAAGTTTTTCACAGTCTAACTTAGCTCAGCAACGTAACTTGGGACTTCAGAAGCAGTTGGATCTACAAAGAGAAGTTCTGCATTATAGCCAAAAAGCCCAAGAAGAACTGCTAGTACAGAGACAAACCGCATTACAGCAGCAGATACAGAAACACCAAGAGACCTTGAAGGATTTCCTTAAAGACAGTCAGGTATGTATTAAACTTGAGTACCTAAGAATTAAACAATGGCATTAACCCAACTCAGATAAGCTAAATGTTTTCATCTTAGGCCTGAATAAGATCTTAGTTATTGAGAATAAGCAGTTTGACCTTAAGTGCTTTAATTTTCTACCTTAAATAATATGGAAATTAAAACATAAACACTACTTCGCATGGTGTTTATGAGGTTAATAGTTATTTGAAGCCCAACTAATTTCAGCCAGTAGTTTGATACCACCAAATGCAAACACTTTTTTAAAAAAATATATATTTTTACTTATTTCAGAGAGGAAGGAAGAGGGGGAGAGAGATAGAAACATCAGTGATGAGAGAGAATCATTGATTGGCTGCCTCCTGCATGCCCCCTACTGGGGATGGAGCCCCCAACCCAGGCATGTGCCCTTGACTGGAATTGAACCCAGGACCCTTCATTCCGCAGGCCGATGCTCTATCCACTGAGACAGACCAGCTAGGGCAAATGCAAACACTTTAAAAAATGTAGATTGTCATTTGAAGTTTTGTTATAAAGGATTTTGAATTTACCGTAGGAATATTAAATTATGAAATAACCAATTAGAATTTCTCTTCTACAAATAGCAGACTTGTGCTTTCTGTTAGCACATTGTTGACATTTGTGTCTGAATTAAAATCAGTCCCCTCTTTATTAATACCTGTTGTAAAATTGGCATGGTTTTAGGCTGATGGACAGCTGGACCTGCTTCTTGTCACTGAATTATAGAGAAGACTCTGGCATGGTCACTCAAACATTCATAGTTTCCCTATATGGGAGATAAGAGTATATTCTCCTAAATGTGAATGTGTCCATTTTACTTGAAAAGGCTATTTCCTAAATTTATGATTTAGCCTAAGTAGAATTCTATAAATCTTTGATGTTCAAAAGAAGCTTGAGTTGAGTTTATGAGAATTTGAGTTCTAGAGATTTACTAGTCATTTAAAGGAAAAGTAATGGGAAAACAAAGCCGAGGGGGATACTCAAGAAAATAAAGTCTCTTGTTGAAATGTACAATGGATGCTGTTTTAGGTTGAAGCCTGTGAGTGGTTATACTTCCCAATGGAAATATATCACCCTTTCAATATTAGAAATCTTTCTTATTATTTACGGAAAAAATTGTAATAGTGTGATTGATGGAACTGTGTATTTGGTTGAGGTTCCAATTTTAAGAAGGAGTTTTAATTCTAATGAATGCTTCCCATAATCCCTTATCCTGTGCCATCCCCACCGTCATCTGTCTACTATTTCAGACAAGTAAGCCCACTCTTGAAAATGACTTACAACACCAGATGCTCAGAGAGTGGCTTCCTCATTTCCGAGACCAAGCAATAGGTGATCACGAAAAGATTAGTTCTATAGACAGGAGCAACTCTGATGATAATCAGCTGCTTTCAGAAGGTAAGTACCAAGCAGAGTAGTATGATAATTGGGTTTTATTGTAATTATTCCACTGATTATTCTTTGCTTTCACTTCCTGCAACTTGCTAATTAAAGAGAACTTCGTAGTATGTTAACAGATTGTCATAAATTTGTCATTGACTTGATAGGTGAACATCCGAACAAACAACTGGGTAGGAGAACCTCAAAGCCACCTGTAGCAAAAGCTAAACGTGGATTGGACTTGAACCAGCATGAACTTAGTGCGATACAAGAGGTAGAGCCACCGGCAAGCGGCAGGCCTTCTATACCAGGTAAACAGATGGTTTGATAAAATACGGTTTTGTAACAGTTTGACAGTTTTTTCAGGATGCTAATTTTTTGTTGTTGAAGAAGCCTGGCTGTGAGTACTTCTGGAAAGAAATGATTTCTATAAATAGTACATAAAATTTGGTCTTAAATGTGGCATTAGGTCCCTAGCCAGTTTGGCTCAGTGGATAGAGCGTTGGCTTGCGGACGGAAAGGTCCTGGGTTGGATTCCTGTCAAGGGCACATACCTCGGTGGCAGGCTCCTCCTCGGCCCAGACCCTGATCAGGGCGTGTGCATGTGTTTCTCTCACATCGATATTTCTCTCTGTCTTTCCCTCTCTCTTCCACTTTCTCTAAAAATCAATGGGAAGGGGGGGGGGAAGTGTGGCATTAGGTAACTGGTTTTTTGTTGTTGTTGTATTCTTGTACTAGTACATGGGGGAAAACCAGTTTACTATAGACAAAATTTTTTTGCTATCCCATATTCTGACACTTGCTTCCCTCTGCTTTCTTTCATGTCTACCATCTAAACCTGTTTCTTTAGGCTATAACTCAGTTTTTTCTCTTTTCCCTTATTGCTTTTCTACTTCCATACCTTTATTGTACCTATACTTTTATAGGATAGGTATGCTTAAAATTCTGGCTTTAAGAAGAGTTAGATATATTTCTACGCTGTACTTCTTCCTAGATCCCATTATCTAAAAAATTCCTCCTGGAGATAATTAGTAAATAGCCCTATTTTAATTTCATGATTATTTTTAGATTTCAGATTCACCAGATAGTTTTCTTGATCAAATTTATCAAAGTAAATCCTTTTTTAAGGGAGAAATTAGCTTTGTCAATAGAAAAGTACATGGTAGTATTTCTATTAGTATTAGTTATTTTGGTCTTCAACCATAAAATATTTTATCTTTGTTTCTGGCTAAAAGAATTAAAGAAAATAGAGATTGAGAGAAATTTTTTTTTTTAATAATCCTCACCTGAGGGTATTTTTTCCATTGATTTTCAGAGAGAGTGGAACGGATCGGGGAGAGAGAGAAACAACAATGTGAGAAAGATACGTTGATTGGTTGCCTCCTGCTCGCATGCCAACCGGAGCTGGGGATCAAACCTGCAATCCAAATACTTTAGGTACATGCCCTTGACTGGAATTGAACCCGTGACCCTTTGGTGCGCAGGCCAGTGCTCTAACCACTGAGCTGATGGTCAGGGCGAGAGTAATTCTTAAGAATCACTCCCTTTTCTGCTTTCTTTTTATATCTTATGGAACTTACAGCACAGAGTCATGGTTTTATTTATTTACTAGTGACCCAAGGCACAGATTCATGTACATTAAAAGGAAATTAATTAGAAGGTGGCCAGGTGGGTCTGGACTAAAAGGGACCAACACGCTCTGGAGCCAACCTCCCAGGTCCCCTCCCTGGTGTCTGCAGAGTGAGTAGGGTCCCTCAGGCAGGTGGGATCCCTTGGCCTGGTCTGTGGGGATCGGGCCAACATCGGCTCTCTGACACCCCCCGAGGGGTCCCGGAGTACGAAGGGCACTCTGCAAACTTGCTGTTGTACAGGATGTGGAACGCAAATGCAAGTGTGCAATAAACCAGATTCAGGGCCAACAGTGCCCCAGCAACAACATAAGCCATGGCTGAAGGTAGAATTGCATGACCCTGTGAGGAATCGGGCTCCCTCCTCTCTGGTTTCGGGGTGCATTACCCGAGAACTGCTGCTGCCAAGTCACTGCAGCCAGGCAGCTCCTGCGTTGAGCGGCTGCCCCCTAGTGGTCAGTGTGTGTCATAGCGACTGGTTGGATGGGCAGAGGGACACTTAGCATATTAGCCTTTTATATATATAGATTTTAAAAAATGATTTTTATTGATTTCAGAGAAGGAGAGAGAGATCGGAACATCAGTGGTGAAAAAATCATCGATCTGCTGCCTCCTGCACACCCCCTCACTGGGGATTGAGCTTGCAAACTGGGCATGTGCCCTGCCCAGGAATTGATCTCCTGGGGGCCATACTAGAAAAATGATTTTATTTATTCTAGGCTTTGGAAGTTTTTCTTCTATTTTGTGCTATTTGGCAAACCACAGCTTCAGGAATTGATACTTTTCCTAATTCACAATGAGTATTGGGAAATTCTTACCATTGATGTCTGTAATTTAATGAGTCATGTTTCAGGTTTCAAAATGCCTGCATGTCTAAAAGGGAAAGCTTTATACTGTTCCCTCAACCTCCACCTCCTGTCCTTCAGCCTTCTTTCTTCAGTGAAGAGTACTTAGATACAAGTTTTGACATTCTTATCTACCTCTCTGACACTCAATATGTCAGTAGTTCTTCTCAGTTCTGCTTGGTGAGCTCCGGCATCTGTCTACTTCTTTCCATTCCCACCACCACCATTTAATTCAGGCCATCATTTCTTTATTTCTTTATTGGATGGCTGCTATATCTCCTAGTCTCTCTGGTTCCAGTCTAGCTTTAATTCATTTTCCCATGATATATTCAGAGTACTCTCCCTATATTTCTTTATGTTTAAAACTCTTCAGTGGTTTCCTTTTGATTCAGGAATAAGTTCCAATTAACTCTAAGTGCCTAGCTTCACCTACCAGGCCCCTCATCATCTTGTTCCTTCTTCGGGGTTGGCTTATACCACATGTCCAATAAACTGTTCCTGAACTGTCAAGTATCTCTCTCGTGCTCTTTGGAAGCTTTCATTATAGCCTTTATCACACCACTTTAGGAATACTTTTAATCAAAATATTACAAAGAGTTTAAAAAGGCAAATAGTACTCAAAGGTACATGAAAACAGCATTTCTTCCTGCCCTACATACCCTTGCCCCTAATCTATTCACCAGAGGCAGTCACTTTAAAGTCTTTTAAGTGTTTCTTGCATTTACCTCTATAGTTGGCAGGGGATTTTAGAAAAATTTAAGCTAAATTAACACATGATGTATATTTTTCACTGCTGAAACTATTAGTATGCTATGATTATATTACCTGTTTGTAAAACTTTTCCTGTAGTAAATTGTCTCCTTTTTTTCATTTGCTTAAAACTTCTGTTGACTGTCTTCCCACACTAATATTTTATTAAATACCTCTGATATAATTTGAGGTCACATCTCTTTCTGTTTGTGGAACACCTTTTAGTTGAAAGTTGGGGGGCTGCCATTTTAAAATGGCAAAGGTCATTCCTTCCTTTAAATTAGCCAATTGATAAAGACTGTGAGCCTAAGCTCCAATCAAGAGTAAGGGAACAGGAATGAGGATAGAAACCAAGATGGCAGCATAGGTAAACACCTGAAATTGCTGCCTCGCACAGCCACTTCAAAACTACAACTAAAAGACAAAACGGACATCATCCAGAACCACAAGAAGGCTTGCTGAGTGGAAATTATACAACTAGAAGGAAAGAGAAAAGCACATTGAGACTCAGAGGAGGTTCGGAAGTAAAGTGCAGAGGTATGGAGGCATGCATGCGCACGGAAAGAGCTGGTAACTGAGGATGCGGTTGTCTTTTTCAATCCAGAGGGAGACACAAGCTCCCGACTGCTCTGAACTCCAGTTCCGGGTGAGACTCTGGGGACCCAGACTCATTAGGGGAGAAACTGGACTGTCTGGCATCGGGCAGAACTCGAGGGCGACTTTCTCTCAGAGGTGCTTGCAGCGATTACCGCGGGACACTGAGACCGGAGGGCCTCTTAAGGCAGGACTGAGGATCAGCCATTGCTGTTTGCTCCGCCCTGTGGATTCCCTGAGACCCCCGCCCCATGCAAGCTGTGCACAGAGGCTTTTGCATATGAATGGCCTGCCCCTTTGCAATCTAAAATTACCTAACAAACTGCAGCTGAGTCAGAGAGACCCAGAACTTCCAAAAGAAGGCCCAAGGCCCCACAGCAGCTTGCATTGCTTCACAGCTGGGCCTCATCTGGGCACCTCCAAAACCCAAACAAAGAAGTGGAATCTGCAATTCTCTCCATAGATCCTGCTGGGTGGCCTCAGGCAGAGGCTAAATTAGCACCTCCTTGGAGATCCAAGAGCCAGTGTACCCAGGGGTCAGAGTAGGACCATCCAGATTACAACTCCTCAGATCCATAAGGGACACACTCAGGAGGCAGACTCAGTGGGCACCAAAGCCCCACTGAAGCAAGTCTTGCCTCATAAGGCTGTCTCCAGCACAGAAGTTTTCCCATCGTAGACACAGCTGATCCTCACAGCCAATTGGCCTGGAGGCCAATTCCTCCCAGTGATACCAACAACAATCAAGGCTTAACTACAACAAGACTGTGCACACAGCCCACAAAGGGGTGCACCAAGAGTGTCCACCTCAGATAATGGGAGGCTGAGCCACTGGGCCCTATAGGACACCTAGCACACAAAGCCACTCTATCAGTTCAGGGAAGCAGCCAAAATGTGGAGACAAAGAACCAGGTCACAAATGAAAGAAATGGAGGAAAGCAAATGACTGGATATAGAGTTCAAAACCACGGTTATAAGGTTTTTCAAGATTTTTCTAGAAACTACCAATAAATTTAGCGAGACCCTGAAATAAAAAATAATATACAGAAATCCAACAGCAGACTAGAGGATCGCAAGAATCAAGTCAAGGATTTGAAATATGAAGAAGTAAAAAACACCCAACCAGAAAAACAAAAAGAAAAAAGAATCCAAAAATATGAATATAGTGTAAGGAGCCTCTGGGACAACTTCAAGCGTACCAACATCCGAATTGTGGAGGTGCCAGAAGAAGAGAGAGAGCAAGATACTGAAAACCTATTTGAAGAAATAATGACAGAAAACTTACCCCACCTGGTGAAAGAAATAGACTTACAAGTCCAGGAAGCACAGAGAACCCCAAACAAAAGGAATCCAAAGAGGACCACACCAAGACACATCATAATTGAAGTGCCAAGAGCAAAAGACAGCTCTGACTGGTTTGGCTCAGTGGATAGAGCGTCGGCCTTCGGACTGAAGGGTCCCAGGTTCGATTCCAGTCAAGGGCGTGTACCTTGGTTGCGGGCACATCCCCATTGGGGGGTGTGCAGGAAGCAGCTGATCAGTGTTTCTCTCTCATCGATGTTTCTAACTCTTTATCCCTCTCCC
The DNA here is from genome assembly GCA_025583905.1 of Ia io. NCBI lineage: Eukaryota > Metazoa > Chordata > Mammalia > Chiroptera > Vespertilionidae > Ia > Ia io. Next base: position 61,368,967 of record JAJQQW010000015.1, read on the forward strand.
TTCCTCTCTGTAAAAGATCAATAAAAATATATTTTTAAAAAAGAGAATATTAAAAGCAGCAAGAGAAAAACAGTTACCTACAAGGGAGCACCATTGCTGCTGATTTCTCAGCAGAAACTATGCAGGCCAGATGGGAGTGGCAAGAAATATTCAAAGCGATGAATAGCAAGAACCTACAACCAAGATTACTCTACCCAGCAAAGCTATCATTCAGAATTGAAGGGCAGATAAAGAGCTTCACAGATAAGAAAAAGCTAAAGGAGTTCATCACCGCCAAACCAGTATTATATGAAATGCTGAAGGGTTAATGAAGTCTCCGGGCATTTTTCCTGTGATTCAGTACTGAAGGATTATCTGGTATTAAGTAGGTGTTTCATTAAAAACTCAGTAAAATTAAAGTGAAATAGGGGACTCTTTCCCCCTCCCCACATGGGAGTTTGTTCTGTGAGGTTCTTTCCCCTTCCCCATGTAGGAGTCTGTACTTCTTCAATAAATTTCCACCTTTGCTATACCAAAAATAATAATAATAATTGAAATAAAATCATCTAAAGGCCTTTGTGAAAGATAAGTAGTTTGTTGTTTTTTTAATTTTTTTTAATTTTTTTTTTTTTCAAAGAGAGGAAAGGGGGAAGGAGAGAGATAGAAACATCAATGATGAGAGAGAATCATGGATTACCTGCCTCCTGCACACAACCCAGTCATGTGCCCTGACTGAGAATTGAACCATGACCTCCTGGTTCATGGGTCAACTCTCAATCACTGAACCACATTGGCCGGATAGTAGTTGTTATTTTGTTGCTCTATAGGTCAACTCATTGAGTTTAGATTTTTGCCCCATAATATAAATTGCCATTTTAGTTTTGCTAGTGCTAGAAACTTAAGCAGAAGTTTAATGAGTCCATTTTTTTCCCTACTAGGTAATCTAGATTTTTATCAAGACAGAGACCCCCTAAGGGTCTCTATAAGTCGAGAACAAAGTTTTCTTGGGACTCCATTGGACTGTGATCCATTTGCTCATCCTCACCCGATTGCCCAGGAGAATATCTGTGGTGACAACTCTAATGAAACAGGTGAGAGATAAAGAAATTGAAAGTGGAATTGCTGTGCACAAGATATTTATTGTAGTGTTATTTATAATGAAAAATGGTAAATAATTCAATGATTCTTTGTGATTAGAATCATTATGGTGCACCCATACTATTCGATTCTGTGTAGTGTTAAATGACGGGGGAAATCTGTGTTCATGCATTGAAAAGTATCTGATGATAATCATCAAAATGTTGGTACAGGTTTACTATTTTTGGAGACTGGGTTTTACTTTCTATTTTATATGTTCACCTATAGATTTTTTTTTTAAATAAGCATGTATTCTGTAGAGAAAAAATTGAATGAGAGAAGTGAAGTGTATTTAAAGAATAATTAATTTTGCTTTTCAGTTGTTTCGCTAAATAAATGCTAGTAGGAAGTATTTGAAGCTATGAGATTTTTATAGTTGGCAACCTGTACAAATTTTGTGTTTAAGCCTTTTCATAACAATTCACAGTTAATACTATTAAATATTATCTTTCAAAAATTCTATATGTGGCTTTCTACATGAGCTGTTTTGTTTTACTTTTAAATATATGGAAAATAAAAAGGGTTACAAGAAGAAAAAACATTAAATAACATAATTCTGCCACCCAAAGACAACCAGTGTTAAGTTTCTCACTTTTGTATTTATGTATGTAGGTAACAAGCTGTTTTACATGTATATTATGCTTACTAACCATACAAAGCATAGTTCTAGTAATGCTTTATTAGTTCTAAAGCAACCAGATTTCTTTTTATTTTAGCTGTCATATATACTTGAGTAATTCTCCTAGTTTTATCTATAGTAGAATGAGGTGAGAGACCTTTTCTTTTTGAGGATTTATAGAAAAATTGACTTTAGCGTGTGTTTTTTTAAATTGGAGATTGAAATAACTGCAGAGGCCGAAACCGGTTTGGCTCAGTGGATAGAGTGTCGGTCTGTGGGCTGGAAGGTCCCAGGTTCGATTCCGGTCAGGGGCATGTACATTGGTTGCGGGCACATCCCCCGGTGGGGGGTGTGCAGGAGGCAGCTGGTCGATGTCTCTCTCTCATTGATGTTTCTAGCTCTCTATCCCTCTCCCTTCCTCTCTGTGAAAAATCAATAAAATAAAAAAATAAAAAAAGAAATAACTGCAGAGGATATAATTTCCAATAAATTACATACAGTTTTTGCCCTAGCTGGTTTGGCTCAATGGATAGAGCGTTGGCCAGTGGACTGAAGGGTCCCAGGTTCAACGCCAGCCAAGGGCACATGCCTGGGTTGTGGGCTCAGTCCCCAGTAGGGGGCGTGCAGGAAGCAGCCAATCAATGATTCTCTCATCATTGATGTTTCTGTCTGTCTCTCCCTCTCCCTTCCTCTCTAAAATCAATAAAATATATATATTTTTAAATTACATACAGTTTTTGACGCATAAAGTAAAACTATTTTGCCATTATTTTAGATTTAGTTAAAGGAGACTTGTATTTCCTTTTTATTCTACCTATTGATGCCCTCTAGCCAAAGACTACCAGGAACACACCTGTGGTTGAACAAAGCTGCTGTTTTGAATTGTTATAGTCAAAGGTAGGCCACCACAGGGAACAATGAGATGTCTCAAAAAGAGGGTATTTGAAAGGACTTACTGAGCCCTGATCGGGTAGCTCAGTTGGCTCCCAATACATCAAAGTTTGTGGGTTCGATCCTTGGTCAGGGCACATATACAAGAATCAACCAATGAATGTGTAAATAAGTGGAACCAACAAATCAATGTTTCTCCTTTTAAATCAGTAAATAGAAGAAAGGACTTAATGTAAGACTTGGACTTCTATTAGGTGATTTTGGGAAAGATTCAAGGAAATGGGCCCCCGTTTATTAGTATTGAATGTTATCAGAGAGCAGGGTAATTCTATTTTGGGGTACCTAAAAAATTCTTATTCAGGTAGTAGGAATAATGGGATGAAGCTAATTAAAGCTGTAACTGGTAAAGAAGCAGTAGTCACGCATATTAGCCAGGATGAGATGCTTGGTAATATTTGTGGTCTGGACTAGATTCATGATTTTGTCTCTGTTCAGAGATGAGAGTGGGTGGTCTGATTTTTGTCTTGATCCATCATGGTCACAGAGTGGCCTTTTCTGATATTGTTGTTCTGTGGAATTGTTATGTGTAACAGAACACCTGGGTCTAGCTGATAGATAGTGCCAGATCAGTTCCTGGCTCTTGGGTGCCTTTCTCCTTCTCATATGCATCCCCAGATTTCTATTGTTTCTATCTTAGAAGGGAGGGTCTTAGTTTTGTTACTTCTCCATTCCCTCCCTACCACTTTATTCAGTTCCTCATCACCTCACCTTTCTTAATAGCTTTGTAGGTGGTATTGCTAACTTCAAGCTCTGTACCCATTGCTTTTGTAGGAAGGCAGGAAATGGTGTTATGCTTCTGAAGGAAAACAAGAAATGTTGCCTTCCTCATAGCATGGAAGAGTGCTCTGTTTAAGGCTTTGCTTTCATCCCCTTTTTAGGGACCTTCTAACGGGTCCCTACTCCCAGTGAACCATTTCCAAACCAAATAATTTCAGGAACCTGTTCATTGAATTCTTCAATGTCTTAAATAACTGGTCTTGCTCCTTTCTCCAATTTTTTTAAAAAGTTTTTATTGATTACAGAGAGGAAGGGAGAGAGAGAGAGAGCGATAGAAACATCAATGATGATTGAGAACCATTGATTGGCTGCCTCCTGCACGCCCCACACCAGGGACCGAGCCCGCAACTCTGACATGTGCCCCTGACCCAATTTTTATTTTTCACTTCTTACCACTATTCAAATGCTACCCTGTTCACTTATCTCTCCTCTTGGGGAATCTTCTTCGTATGTTATAGGGCTCTCTTCAAAAGGGTTTTATTCATAGAAAAACCATGGCAACTACAGTTTTCCAGGGGAAAAAAGTATATTGTGCTGACTAGTAAATGTTTGAATAATAAAATGAATGTTTTTTTTCCCCCCTTTTAGTTTTTTTAGTCTAAGATAAGGCAAAAGTCTAAGATACGAAGCAAAAGATGAAAAAACATTTTTTAGGAAAGCAGGAAATTATGCTCTCTGGAGCTAAGAATTTGATTTGTCATAATCCAAATCTTCCTCCCTCCCCACTCGCCCCCTTTTCAGTCAAGGTCAAAGAGGCTGTGGTTGAGAATCAGGCAGTATTAAGTTATGCTGTGGACAAAGAAGAATGTACAAATCTGAGTGCAGCTGTGAGGCCAGTTAATAAGGTTGGTGATGTCTTAGTGTGCTCTACATTGTTAGAGCTGTTTGGCTTTATATTCTCTTTTGTTTAGTTCACAGAAGTTGTGAAATACTAAAGAGTCAGTTCTCTGAGATCTGCTCCTACTGAAGTGGATCAGTGATGAAAATAGCCAAATCTGAGCATCAGAAGACCTTTCAGTCTACCTGATGCATGATCTCTATAGTTCTGAGAAGCAAAAGTATAAAGTAGTTTAAAACAATAAGTTCGTGTGTGTGTGTGTGTGTGTGTGTGTGTGTGTGTGTGTGTGTGTGTGTAAAGGTGACAGAGGATAACTGAGGACTTGCTGATGGATGAGTGAGATTGGGGGGGTGGGACATGTACGTATGAAAGGCTCGTCAGGTCTGAGCAATGATGACAAGGTTTGACTACTGAACTTCGAAATTATGAAGGTTTCTCTACTTGATCTGAGCTCAGAATTGATAATTGCTGATGTTTGGGTTTTTCTAGATTTTTACTTCTTACATTGTGGTCTAATGTTCCCCTTATTTTTAGGCTGAAACACAAGAGATTTATCATGAACCATTATCTTCAATAACTATTTCTACTGGAAGTTTAAGTAATGAAAACACAGATTTGAGCTTTACAGATTCAGGTAATAATGTCAAAATGTCTGTAAATAAATTGAAAGACCAGCACCAGTTTAGTTGTAGTACAATGGTGAAAGCAAGCATTGCTTCTCACATTGTGCTGAGAGGGATTTTTTTTTTTTTTTAATTACAAAAGTTTTTATGTCTGATAGAATATTGGATAGTATGATATTCTGAACATAATTGGAAGTCACAGGCATGCAGATCCTTGAGGATGCTCTGAGGATCCCCACCAGTACTTTGAGAAGTATCCACTAATGGTCACATTTTCCCACTCAGTGGGAAGCTATCTCAGCAAATTTCTTGATTGCACTGGTTCCTTATCAATGTTGCTATACCTCTCACCAAAATTTGTCTCTAAGTAAGTAACTAGCCATTAAATATTGTCATTAATCTCAATTATTAGAGTTGTTTTCAGAGCATGTGGACCATGGGGAACAAGGATCTACCACTGGCAAAGAAGCAGCAGCAGCTATTTTAAGTTCTACAGTTCCTCCATCACAAGTTATTAATAAAAACTCTTGGGATGTTCTTAAACCTCTGTCCCCTGCAGCAGAAAAATTTATACCTGGTCAAGCACACATTCAGCAGACAATAGACAAGTACATAAATGAAACAAATTTGATGACTGAAAAAACAGACTTGTGGGGTAAATTATCTTGAACACATGCTTTTATATAAACTGTAACTTTTAGCTTTTTATCCCTTTTAGTTTTGAGTGGTGATTGTTTGAGCTCCATGTTTTTATGGCCTGCTGCAGCACAGTCATGCCATGGACAGTGTTGAGGGCATTTAGTGAGAGCAGGGACTTGGAACCAGTTAGACTCACAGAAGAACAAGAGCTCAGCAGATCATCCTCCACCATTGAAAAGTTAGCTGTAACAGCTTGAGGGCAGTATGTGTTGTCAGTATTGAGAACAAGAATTCAGAAGTCAAGCAGACATGGATTCGACTCCTAGTTTGACCATTTTACTAACTGTGAGACCATGGGCAAGATAGAGGGGTATTGGAGATGAAATGGAATAATGTACATAAAGTACAATGTCTGGCCCATAGTAACACTCAGATTTTCTGTTTTTAAATCATTCACCTGAAATGAGCTACGTCAAAATAACAAAGCTTATAGCAAAGCAGTGATCACAGTGGCCTCTTACACCTAATTAACCTCATAAAATTTTGGGCCTGGTAGAAATGGAGACATATTTGTGAAAGATTTTAATCATTAAGAGTGTCCCCATTTTTTATGCACTGTAAGTAATAGAGGACCTAATTTGAAAACAACTGTTGGTAATGAAAAAAATGGAATTTTGTTAAATGGGGTTTACCTAAAAATAAGTTTTTATAAATATGTTCTTAGTACTACTTTTCTAGCCTTTATTTGAAAAAGAACTTCATCTTTTTTTTTTTTTCTTTCCCTCAAAATTCCAACAGTTGATCTTGACTTTCCTGAATTGGAATACATTTTTCCAAGTTTTCATCGTCAGCTGTTTAAACCCTTGGAACCACAGCCAGATTTTGATTTGTCATCATTATCCTCCGGGATTTCTCAAGAGAGCAGAGACTTTTACCAGGTATGTTAAAGTGGATGCTTCACTGGATCCCGGGTCCAGGTGAGGCCATGTGCCCCTGGGTCCGGGTGAGGCCATGCGCCCCTGGGTCTGGGTGAAGCTGGATCCCGGGTCCGGGTGAGGCCGTGCGCCCCTGGGTCCGGGTGAGGCTGTGTGCCCCTGGGTCTGGGAGAGGCCACACGCCCCTGGGTCCGGGTGGGGCCACGCGCCCCTGGGTCCGGGTGGGGCCACGCACCCCTGGGTCCGGGTGAGGCCACGCGTCCCTGGGTCCGGATGAAGCTGGATCATCCCGGGTCCGGGTGAGGCCGTGTGCCCCTGGATCCAGGTGAGGCTGGGTCCTGGGTCCGGGTGAGGCCGCACGCACCCCCTGGGCCCGGGTGAGGCCACGTGCCCCTGAGTCCGGGTGAAGCCATGCCCCTGGGTCCGGCCAAGACCAAAACAGAGGGTGTTGGACCTGCATTACCACCATTTGTCCACCATCCAGAGCTGAGGGGTCAGTACTGACATGTACACATAAGGAACTGGTGGACATTGATATTGGGTCTCAAAAGAACTGTTGGTCCAGAAAGAAACTCACTACAGACTGATTCATTTGCCTGTCAGCATAACTATTATTGCTCGTCTCACATTCAGTTCTTATAAGTATATCTCTAGTGACACATGATCTTGCTCATCTAGGGGAAATGATGAACAACATAGACTGATGAACAAGAACAGAACCAGAAACAAGGAGGCATCGATCGGACTATCGGGCCTCAGAGGGAGGATAGGGGAGGGTGGGGGGAGGGGGGAGAGATCAACCAAGGACTTGTGTGCATGCATATGAGCCTAACCAATGGTTAAGTTCAACAGGGGGTTGGGGCATCCGTGGGAAGGGGTGTGGGATGGGAATGGGGGGATGAGGACAAATATGTGACACCTTAATCAATAAAGAAATTAAAAAATAAAAAATAAATAAAGTGGATGCTTCATTTCACTGAATTGCCAAGAACAGTTTGTCAAATTTTCTTCCTTTAGAACAGAACAGTGGTTGTTAATCTTGGTTGCCAATGAGAATCATGTGGAAAGCTTTTAAGAATCCCAGTGCCCAGATTGCACCCCAGACCAGTTAAATCAGAATCTCTAGGAGTACGCAGATATCAGGATTTCTTTTAACCCTTTGCACTCGCTTGCTTTTTTCTCGATTCCTTTATTCTATTCGGGATTTAATTTTTTTATACCCCAGATTTTACAAAGCGCGGCAGTAGAATAAAAAACTGGAGTTTCTTTTCATACAAACTTATTTATTTGGATTTTTTTATATTTCCAATTATTGATACAGTCAGTACAATTCAACATACGAGCTGCTACCGATGCTAACGGTGTCGAGTCACACTCGACATCCGAGTGCAAAAGGTTAAAGCTCCCAAAGTGACTCTAATGTGGAACCAAGATTGAAAAAACTGCATTAGAATTGTAATTCAGCCTTAAACAGTTCAGGTAAATACAATTTTGTGAAATTTAAAGTCTCTTCCTACCCAGTAAAGGGGTTAAGACTCAAACTACAGTCTTTCTACTTCCACATCCTGACATCCTGGGCTGCTATACATAATTCCTGCCTATCAGAAAATGATGTCAGCTCTGGCTGGTGTGGATGGCTGAGCGTCATCCCATGCACCGAGAGGTGGCCGGTTCAATTCTCCTTCAGGGCACATGCCCCAGTTGTAGGCTCAGACCCAAGTAGGGGGTATGTAGGAGGCAGGCAATTGATGCTTCTCTCTCATCGATGTTTCTTCCTCTCTAATATCAATAAAGACGTATTTTTTAAAAAAGAAAATGATCTTATGTTCTAAACTCAATCTGGTTAATTTGTAATTTGTTTTCTAGATAATCTCTTTTTAAAAGTCTTTTTCATATTGACTAAAATGGAAGAAGTAGGTTTGAATAAGCAAATTATTAGTGTGATAGTCATTGGCAGTTAAGGAAGAGTAATATCAAAGGAACATGATTACTGACTCAACTTGTAATACATAATCAACACTTTAGCATTTCCTTATTGTTTTCCAACAGAGCTCAGAGGCGTCAGGTGAAAGCCACCAAGCAACTCTATCTCCCAAAAGAACAGCTTCTTTTACAGCACTAAGGAGGACCAGCCTGCCTTCTCCTCTTAACACAAGCCTGAGTCAGCAACCTGATCCTAACCAGACTCGTGCTGCAGCTCTGAGTTTTGGCACAGAAAATATTATTGAGAGTATGTATGATTCAGCTACAAAAAGTTTAAAACCCAATATATTTTTCTTGATTGTTTGCAGCCATTATTCTTGGAAATTGTGCCTAACAATTCTCGGTTTTTCTCCATTCCTGTTCTCACCTCTGCCCCCAGTGTTACAAGTTTTTTCTTTGAATAGTCGTTTAAATAACAGAGGTTATGTATGCTTACTTGGCAGTTTTCAGAGTAGTGAACTTGGTAAAATAAACAAGTTCTTGCTCAACTTTCCTCCTCAACACTTAACCAACAACTTATCCTAAAACTTTTTGCACAAATTTTATGTACACATAAATACACAAGATATAACTTTCTGTTATAACAAAATCAATATTTGATTCTTAAAAAAAAGAAAACAATATTTGGTTCTTTTATGAGGGGAAAATCTTTGTTGAATAGTCATATTTTTTTTTCCAATTTTTTTATTAAGGTATTATATGTGTACATATCTTACCATTGCCCCCCCCCCACCCCACTCCCATATATGCCCTCACCCCCCAGAGTTTTGCGTCCATTGGTTAATAGTCATATTTTTTAAAAACAGTATTAAAATAGAAAATACATGGTGATATGAGCAGTAGAGTTATTTGAAAGTCACTGTGACCACCCTTTAGCTTTCTATTCATGTTTATATATATCAACTTTCCTAAAATTATAGGAACTAACCTTTGCAATTTATGCAAAGTATTAGGGACTGTATCTCTACCCAAATTTTATAACATACAATGATTAACTGACCTCTTAAACTCAATTGCAGGATCTGAACAATCTTTTCAACAGCTTCTGCCAGAATTTTCTTCACAGGAGGGGAGCCAGCATGCTGATCTACCAAGTATTTTTAGCATTGAAGCAAGAGATTCTTCCCAAGGCATGGAAAATCAGTACTCCTCTGAACCGACTGAAGTATTACAAAATAAGGGGGGAAATGTTCATTTCCAGCTCTCTGTAGGAAATTGGAAAAGTTCAGTCTTCAGTTCATCTGCTGAGGCTAATGTATTTCATCAATTAAATATACCGCACATAGCACTCCATGTGGTTCTGCCACTAGTGAGTGCTCAATGAAAGACCAATTGGAAGGCCAAAGAGAAGGACTGGGCTTGGAAGAACTATCAGAAGGAGGGGTTGATAAAGTGTTACACAGGCAAGGACTCGCTGAAGAGAATAAAAATGAAACCTGTGGAGTTTTAAGTGTAAATCTCCATGTACAGGAAATTGACTCACAATTATGTGTAAGAACAGTGGAGATGGGAACTTCAGTTCAGATACCACATACTATTCAGAATGAAAAATATTTTGAGAACTCTATTAAAGCAGAAACTCCAAAAATCATACCAAACCTATCTCACCCATCACAATCAGAGCTGTTTTTCACTTCTGGATCATTTCCACTACAGAGCTCTATTCCAGTCTGGGTAAGTGAATTCTGCATTGTATAAATAGCATTTAGAATGCTTTTCCAATATTTTTTAAAGGAATATTTGTGTCTTAATTTTTTTTTAAGATACTGGCCAAAAAATGCACACACATATATATATACTAGAGGCCCGTTGCAGGAAGATTCCTGCAGCGGTCTCTGCTACCCTGCCTGCTTCCCTCCCCTCTCCCCCTTCCCGTATTCTTCCCTCCCTTCTCCACCGCCCCGCTTGCTTGCTTCTCCACAGCTTCGCTCCCTTCTGCAGCGCTTGGCTTCCTTCTACGCCGTCTTCAGTCCTCGCTCTGTGCCTGGATATGCAAATTAACCATCATCTTGGTTGGGTTAATTTGCATACTCGCTCCTGATTGGCTGGTGGGTGGGGCTGGTGGGCGTAGCAGAGGTAAGGTCAATTTGCATGTTTCTTTTAGATAGGATGTGTGTGTGTGTATATACTTATATGTATATACATACATATATATTTAAGTATGCATGTTATAATTTAAGAGTAATTATTAAAAGAGTAAAAATAAAAGTTTCCAAACCAGCAATTAAAATATGAAAACATAGAAAATAATTTTAATTCAGTCAAAGGCAGAAAAGGACAAAATAATATTCAACAAAAAAAATTAAACAGCATAGAAGTCCAAACCCAGGGGGACTTTTGAAACAAATTTCAAGAGAAACAACAAAGCTACTTGTTAATATACCGAGATAACCAATTTTGTAATCATGAGAAATCTCCAAATTTGGAGATCTCTGAATTTTACTAAAGAGTTTCCTCATATCCCTTCTCAGCTTCGCTGAGGAATGTTGACCAGCCCATGCTTCAGCACTTTCAGTGTTCGACCCCATTGCACCGCATTGAGTCAATCCAGTGATTTTTCAACCTTTTCCATCTCATGGCACACATAATTACTAAAACTCTAAGGCACACCAAAAAATTTATTTTTGTGGATCTGATCAAAATAATTGGTATGATTTAGATTCCTTCACACCAGGTGGCTTGTTGTGCATTGGCTGTTGTCATTTTCTTATTTGACAGTCTGTAAGGGCCAAGAGGTCAGTGCCTGACTAGCCAGTGCACCAGTTGAAAATTGCTGCAATAATCTATTTTGTTTCAACTCATTACCTGAATATAGTATTGCTTTTCAACGTCTAGACCAGACATGATTTGGCTTTTGAATTTTCTTTGTAAATTCTTTAGTTTTTAAAGGATGTTATTTCCCATAAGAAACTAATTTGGCAGCAGTGGCCTACATTTGGTTTCACCCATTAGCGCTACTCCCTTTAGACAGGCTGTACCCTCTGGTTCCCCGTTAACCTGTACTCATCTGGCTAGGCCTGTGATCCTTTGCGTGTGTAATCCTTGCAGAAGATATTTTCAATTATCACATTATTTCAACCATCCCAGAGTCCTCCAGTATTTCTAAAAGTAGGGGTGCACTGCTACTTTGTTGTGGTTCTTCCTCCAGAATGTACATTTTCACATATTGAAGGTTTAAGGCCATTACTTTTGGACATGGTTTTCTTGATAGTTTTTTTAATTTTACTGCACAGGAGACAGAGTCTGGCCATGGTATAATGGAAGAACCAGAACTTACGTTAGTAAGCACCAGTGACATCAGTATTACTGAAATGGATTTTGCAAACTTATCCATAGAAGAAAAGGATGAGGCAAAAAGTTTTCAGGTAAATGTCATAATACACTTGATACAGCAACCCATAGCCAAGAATTGGGGAACATAAAAGGATACTGGTTTATTTCACTTTTCTCTCCACAAGTCCATTAGAATTATCTGCAAACTAATTCTCTTCATTGTGGTTTTCTGCAAGTGCAATAAACTACAGTGAACAGGTGGCTTATTGTGCTCAGAGCAGAAACTGAGAGTTGACAGGAAATGCAAGCCTATCACCACCACCCCCTTGAAAAACATTTTATCGTGTAATAGTCCTAAATTTTTTTTTACCAATTCGTGCAGAAACTGGTGACATGACAGTGAAGACCTCAAATGCTCCTAAATACATGTATTTCTGATGCTTTAGATTTCACTCAGGCTTGGGTTGAATTGTTCCAAAGCTTAGGCAGCAAGATAAGGAAATCTAGAACTGAAATGGATATAACGAGTGCTATTCTACTATTAAATGCACATTCCCGTTCCTTTTTTTCCACCACAAGCAAACCATGTTTCTTGCCTGGCTCATAATGAATTCTAATTTAGTAAGGGCTCCAGGTTAATTGATTATATGCAAGTGTTTTTGTGGAATGATGCCTAATCAGACAGACAGGTAATCAGAGGGAAATTTTAGAGTAGGATGGGAAAGTAGGCTTGGCTTGGGGGTAAAGCTAGTCATTATTCTCTAGTACAGCTGGCCAGGCCAAATCAAAGACTTTCCCTAGCCAGAAAAATTCAATCCTAAAGCTGAACAGGGTTTAGCTAACCTTTGCTATACTTTAAGATTTCATCTGTGACTTCCTTGCAATTAGGAGAGTGAATTTCTGCCTCTTGTACCAGAAACAGAAAACTATGCACAAGACCATTCTGTGGAGGAAACAGCTGCAGTATCGGCAGGTATGGCCTTCAACATCTGAAATGGGTCAGTGAACCCAAGGACTAGTGGGAGTTCCCTACTGAAGTTGAAGTTCCAAGCTTGCATGTTGTGCTCAATGAGGTGAAAATAGCTTCAACTTTTTTTTTCTACCAGAAACCCTCTCAAAGTTTACACCTGCACCAGGAAGCTTACAAGAAGCATTTGCAAAGAGAAAAAAATCATTTATAGAGCGATCCTGCCAGAGACAGAAAGAAATAAAGAATAAAATACATGAAAACCAAGTACTTAAGGCAACACTTTCTATAGGTAAATTCCCAAAAACATTTGGTATCAGTTTCAGAAAGGGAATCTGGCTCATATTACTTGTTCTCTACTCAGGTTCACCTGTGAGTGGCCTAAAAAGTAAAGTTAGAGTGTCACTTCCCGAAGACGGAAAGACTGCACGGGCCCTCAAGCAGCAAAGAACTCTAAGGTATATGTGTGTGTGCGCGCTTTTATATTAATAATGTTCACATTTCTGTCTTTAATTCCACATAAATTTCTTACAGGTTACACAATCAGTTAGCTGAAGTAAAACGGCAAAAGGAGGAGAAAGCAAAACAAGAAGCTTATGCCCAAAACAGAGCTAGAGCAAAAGAATTTCATAAGGTGAGTAAGGTGCAAAGGGGTTTTTCATGTCAAAGGTACACAACAAACTAAATTTTACTTTTACTCCCTCCACAGAAAACACTAGAGAAACTTCGAGCCAAAAATACATGCTGACTTTCTACAAAAAGTATAGAGGGCTTTTATTATTTGTAACATAGGCACAATTATTTAAAGTTAATAAACTCTTATTTATTTAAGGAATTTCACATGTTCTTAGTTCTTCCACTTCCTTAGTTCCTCCTGAGTTTGCGTCTTAATCATCTTACTCCCTAAAAAAAAGAAGAGTAGGCAGTGGTTAAACTTGGAAAATTTATTTACTTTCCCACCTCACCAATCACTGATATGAGTAGCTAAATCATATATCTCTTCAGGACAAAATAGACACTATTGAGTGTCTATTACATCCTATGGAGAACTTCAATTTTAGGTCACAGCGTTAAGAGCTCCTGGTTTTAGTCCCATAAGCTCTCTTTGAAACGACCTATAAATTAATACTTTTCTAATGTGTACATACCTTTTTTGCTCAATCCTGATGTCATTTTGGTCTGTCCTATATAACAGGAATAGAGATTATCATAATCACAAGCTGTATGGTAACTGAGAAGGATTAGCTAGACAAAGGACATCAAGGCCCCAGACATCTAAGATGGCTATCATCAAATCTCACTGATTACCAACGGCTATTACAAAAACCTCCTATAGCTTGTGTTAGATTTATAGTGGACAGTGATCTGGCAATGTAAATTAAGGTTAGTAAAATGTTCCCAGTAGGCTGAATGCTATGCTATCAACATAGCAGAAATAAAAACCTATTGGGGAAATGTTTTGTGGTCATGTCCACGGCAGATGAGAAACTGCATTCTAAAAGCCTTGGTAATGACCATTATACTTTGGTGGGGGGTAAGATAAAGACAAATAACTTGCCACAATTCTTTTAGTTGAGCTTCTTTGATCTACACTTGAATATGGACATGCTTCAAAAACTCTGCACCTATGGATAAAGATTTTAATGTTAATATTGACTAAATTTTTCAAAATACATTTCATTAAGGTCCAAAGTATCCTAACAACCAGTTCCCAACTAGCATATATTGAAAGTTCCAGGCTTGAAACTGAAAATAATTGGAATAAGCATCTTTTCAATCAAATTAAATATTGGGAACAAATCTATTTTTAAAATAAGACTTAATCCATTTCCATTCATAAAACTCTCAGGAAATGTTTGTGTTTATCTTAGAGCTTTCATGTTTTAAAATACATATTATGTAGATGGATGTTCAGATGGCTATTTTTCATTCAGCTCATTCAGAGCAGTTGAACATTTTGCCCATCATCATAACATCATGCTGGTGAACAGTACAAACACAGTGGTCGGCTTCTTTAATGTCCAATTTTCTTTTGTGGGAGTAATAAGCCACCAGGATGGGCTACTGTAGTAAGTAAATAAATGCAAGGACATTAATACTGAAGTTTTAAAAGGAGCTTTAAGTCTCCTGTAAACTAAGAGGGAGTTTGAAGGAAAAAATTAAAATCTTACCTATAATCGTTGGGAACTAATTTCCTCAAGCAATTTACTTCAGGGCCCTAGAAGTTAAAATATTAAGAAAAACATTGTTATTTTAGCAGGTGATGTAAGATATAAATTGAAGTCTTATTACTCTACTCATTGAGCCTAGCAAAAAATGTTACAGGTCTCATTGTCATCACTGTAATAAAATTACTGTGATGGAAGCATAACCTGTGTCTCAATGTAGCCACATTAACAAATTTCTGGACACCATACACAAAAACAGTGCCCATTTTCATATAGAATGAGGCTTTATAAAAGTTTTTCTCAAGCTTATATGTACACTATGCAAAAGGCTTTGACATCTGTATAGAAGAAGTTCCTGCTGACACTTGCTATCGATAAAGGAAAGAAAACCCTAGCAATAAAAATAGAAAGGCTTACATGGTTAGGGTCTGAGCAGATGGATCTGCCTGGTTTTTTTCATTTCAGACACCCTAGAAAAAGACAAGTATTAGTTCCTACTGAAGATTACTTATGTCTAACTCAACAGTAAGAAATATAAGAATGTCTCAATAAAAATACCAGGTTTAACATGCACAAAGCCAAGAAAACCAACGATGCCAGATACTGAATTTATATTGCACTGTCCTTTGAACACCCAGCAGGAATAAACTACTGAATGCAGATACCATGCAGTGCATTATGACTTATCTGTGGATTAAATCTCATTGTGACAGATCCAGAAGCATGTTAACCAGCTGACAACTTATGTGCATAACCGATAGACACAGACAATAGTGTGAAGGCCTGGGCTGGTGAGGGGGGGAGGGAGAGCATCTATAATCCTTTCAACAATAAAGAAGTTTTAAAAAGCGAATTTCTAATTGTCATTTCAATGAGGCAACCATATTAATGCAATAAACTATAAACCTAAGTCACTATTCTCTTTACCCTCTGCAGTAGAAATGAAGGTTACCACTATTCAAACTGTTCTTAGGTGGAATTCCAAGGCTGTTACTAGGGTGCACCACATGGAACTGTCCATTTAATAAGAGGGTGCAAAAGGGAGGGGCCATTTTCATTTGGGACCCCTACACATGCAGTCTCTTCACCCCCCCAATTGTGTATATAAATACCATTATGGCAAATACTTTCACCCTAAACAACTATTAGTCACAACAGTAATGGAATGCAGTACAGCAGTCCTCGAACGAACACCCTTTTGTTCAAGGCGTCCTTATCAAGTTGCGATGCCATAGGTACTTCTCTCATCATTTAGCCTATTGTCAAACTGGCTTCCTTATACATCATTTCACTTAGTCTCAGAACCTATCGATAGTGTTAAGGGAGGACTTCCTCTACTCACAAATTGCATTTTTTCACAACTTTGAGTCCTTAATAAAGGAAATTAAGTGTTCCACTTACGCTAAACGTGAGTAAGTGCAAATCTTCACTCCTACAGATAAAACACCAAATAAAAAGATTGACAAATGTGTGATTAAAAACTAAAACTTATACAGTGCTATGTTCAGCTGTCAGAATTATGTTTTAGTTCATGTCTGTATCATTCAGCAGTTGAACAGTTAAATTCATCATTTGAACTGCAATGGTACCCTAAGGTTGTCACACTGTCACCAGTTAAAACTTACCTAAGCTATCACTCCCTAGAATAGTACAGCTCTTCAGGATATAAAAAAAAAAATACCTAAGATTAAAGAAATTAGAAAGATTATTAAGTCTGTTGCAGTTTTAGCAGCTGTCTTGTAACTCCTTCCCACAGATCTAACAAATAGTTCTGTGAATAAAGGAAGCAACATACTTATTCTATGAGGCGTTTCCAACGATGTAAGTCTACAGAAAAAGACCCATCGGGATAGACCTCAATCATTTACACATTTTAAAAGGCATAAGCAAACCTAAGTCTCTATAGGAAGACAATGAGAACTGATCTGCTCCAACCATTTGAACTGAAAATTATAAAAATAGTCAAACATCTTCAAATTTGTAATAAACTTAAAATTATCCCATAAAATTGATCACAAAGGATTCTAATAACGATGCTCAGGAAGTACATACTGACCCCCCCCCCCAAAAAAAATGGCAAGTAGCTACTCTGGATAACCCAAAGGAGAAATATCCATGTATAAATTATTGATTTTTTATGAATTTGGTACTGCCATCTTTCACCTATGAAATTCCCATATTACACAGTAAAGTTAATGTAATTTTTGCCTCAGAAATGAAGATCTATATGAAATATCTTCTCCTTAGCTACTTGTTATCAAATATAAATACAGGAAGTTTTAATGTGGCTTTATATTTATGTTCTTACCATTTGAAAACTTTATACCATCTAAACTTATAAAGTCGTGTCCTGTGTAGTCATTTCTAACATTCTAGTATTAAATCTACCTTTATAGTCCAACTTCCAGTTTTGGGACCCTTTCCTGCAAGTAAAGTGAGGCTGGCACAGTATCCCTATATAATGGTGATTCCCAAGATTCATTTTCTGAAATCGTGTCCTAATCAGAAGTTAAAAGGTCAAAGTTTCTTTTAATAATGAAACCTGTGGAGATTTAGATTATCTGACAATGTGCTACATTTAAACAAATCTGATCCAAAAACTCACCTAAAGAATAAGACTTAAATCCAGATATTGTGTTCAAGATAAAACCCTAATAAAAAAAAAAAAGTCAACTTTGTTACAGTGTTATCAACAGCAAAATTAAAATACTAAAGCAGTATAGTTGATATTTCCCTTGTATTCTATGCTTTTTAAATTATTAATCCTACAGTCCTGGAACCAGTGTTTTAGGTATCATGTTCCTTCTTATATGTATCAAAACTCATACTGAACAATGAGTTCTGGGTTGCAAAAGAGGCTTTATTTTTAGCACCTGTATGTAGTTTTTGTCCACAAATTACAAAAACAAACACAAGTGCTACTGTGAAATGCACTATATTTAGCAATATAATAGGTAATATTTATGGTGACAAAAGACAGATAGTTAATATTCCAGGCTGTCAAGAAGGGGAAATGATTAAATTCTTATCAGCACTGACAATCAAGATCACTTTTGTCTGAATAAAACTGGGATAAAAATTAAGTGTTTCAGATATCCTAAGAAGGGTGACTGGTTATCATTCATTAGTGATAAGACTTGATTTTTAGGATTACAATCTCTATACTTTGATTCAGTGCTCAAATGATACCTTTAAGCTCTTAGGCCGACATAAACAAGTATAGGCAAAAACAGTGGGACCCTTTCAAAATTTTTATTTTTATTTAATCCTCACCCGAGGACATACTGAAGAGAAAGGAGAGAAATATCCATTGGCTGCCTCTTAAACACGCCAACTGGGAAATCAAACCTACACCCCAGAGGTTATGTGCCCTTACCAGGAACCAAACCAGCAACCCTTCAGTGCACAGGATGACAACCAACTGAGCCACTCTGGCCAGGCAGTAGGCCTTTATTATTTTACAATAGATTATTTCTGCTATGAAAGCCTCCAATTTTTTGTACATGCACAATTTCACTTCAATTTTTCTTAGTATTTAACAGTTTCTTTCTCAAATTGGTTCAGAGGTTCTTTTTATTTCCACCATGGCAGTTTTATCACTGGACTGGCATATATATTCATTACTTTCTGTAAAGTTTTTCTCTAGTCTCTTTACCTTGACATTCATATTCCTATCTCCTTTTCAGGTCATTCTGTCTTCTGTCCAATGTTTTTTTTTGACTTTATACTCTTTTTAGACAAAGCAGCGTCTTCAGTATGTTCTTGCTCTAAATAGACATTCATCTTCTTTGGTAATTCAGAACTTATTATGAAATAATTATTCTCCTGCATAAAAGATACCAATATTAAGCAATAACTAAAACTTTATTGCTTTCTTAATTACACATAACTGAGTTCTGGAGACAACATCTAAGATTTTAAAAATCCAATTAACTTTTGCTTTTATTCTCATTTGATAGCCTAGTATCAAACCTAACAATAGTACTGAAAAGTCCATGTCACACTCAACTACCCAAAAAACATTTTTATTCTTGCATCTCCTGCACCAACTATTAAAGCCTTTCCAAAATTAAGCTGGGACTATAGAACAGTAACGACTGCATAAAATTCTTCCTGTACCATCTGAGACCCCCTCCCAAAAGGAAATAGAATAAAAATGTCACTTACCACCAATTTGATATCACATTCATCATCACGTTCAAGATTTGTAGCAACCTCATCCTCTTCTCTGCAATATTCAAAGTATCAGATGACTAAATCCTCTATAACCCAATTAATAGTATATTATATAATTATTACACACAAAATAAATAGCAATACTAGCCAAGGAGGAAAATTACATTGTCATGCATAACACCCAAAATTGGCTGTCATGTGCCAAGCTCATAGAGCTCAACTGTAATAACCCAAATGGCCTATTGTATCTTTGCTACCATCATTATTAAAGTATGAGCAAATTAAAAGCATAAGGATGAATGAGCATTAACATTAAAAACCATATAAAACCTATGACCAAAAATTTGACATGATTAAAACTTACACTGACTCTTCAATAGGAGAGATCGATCCATCGTCATCCAAGTATTTATATCTACGACTATCAAGGTCTTCTTTTTCTAAATCTTCACCAACATTCATCTGATTTAAGGATTCCTTAAGGTGGTATTCATACTTCAGTTTTTCAAGGTAGTTGAAAAATCCTCTTGCCACTGCTTGCTACAAATGAGAAAAAAATCACAGCCTTACAAAATACTTCCCTCCATCCCTCAACAGAGGTGTGTTCCAAAACAGCAAGGACCCCCTTACCAAAAGAGCTCTCAGTGATCTTGATTTAACTACTCTGCCATATGCAACTCATGTAATACAACAAATGCTGACTGTAAAAAGAACTCACTGCTACCTAGAAAATTATCAAACTTACCAAAGTTGGTACAACCAAGAACAAATCTTGTGTTGTTTGGTAATTACTAAAGACTTAAATGCAGATAAACAATCTTTTAACCCCCACCCGAGGTTATTTTTCTATTGCTTTTAAATAAGGGTGTGTGTGTGTGGGGGGGGGGGGGCATCAATGTGAGAAACACATGGATTGGTTGCCTCCAGCAGGAGCCCTCACCAGGATAGAGCCTGCAACTGAAATACATGCCCTTGCCCAGGAATCAAACCTGCAACCCTTCAGTGTACGAGCCGGCCAATGCTCTAACCGCTTAAATCAAGCCATCCAGGGCGCACATAAGCAAATTTTTGAGGCTTTATTATAATCACCTTAAGACATAGGTTAACTGCCAGGCTGGTGTAGCTCAATGGTTGAGCGTCGACCTATGAACCAGGAGGTCGCCGTTTCAATTCCTGGTCAGGGCACAAGCCTAGGTGGCAAGCTCCAGTAGGGGGTGTGCAGGAGGCAGCCAATCAATGATTCCCTCTCATCATTTGATGTTTCTCTTTCCTCTCTGAAATAAATGTATTTTTTTTTAAAGTTAACTAATTAATCCCATCAAATCAGAATTCAAATCAAGCAATTAAAAATTATGTAAACATTAAATCAAATACAGTAGTAGAGTATACTGCTAAGTACTAAGCATTTATCAGGCAATTGTGTCAAACTGAATGCTCACTGTCAATAAGAAAACGAAACCTACTAAAATCACTCAACACAAAAGGAGTGTTGTGTTTGTTTTTTTTTTGGGGGGGAGGGTTTGACCTACGTTACAATTGGGAACCATTGGAGTTTTTGGGATGTTAAAAACCTGACAGGATGAGATCAAGGGATTTTACAGAAACAGCCTTGGAGCACTTCATATACAGATATAGTCACTAAATACACCTGTGAAAATTTCACCTAGTAGCCAAGTGAAGTGTGAGCTGAAGTCGGTACATCTAATTTCTAAGTGACCAACATACCAATTCAAGCACTTTAGCTATGGGTACCCACATACACTAACTCACCTCAAAGGTTAAAATTTTTCTCCAAGGTAATGGTTTTCTTCCATTCTCTGACTCTACAAATGGGAACTGAGGTCTTTTAACTTTAAGTTGTTTCTTACTTATTTGTGACCTACTGTTTTTCCTTCCTTTTGGTCTTCCCTTTGGTCTTCCTGTTGGCTTATATTTCCTCTTTTTACGTTTCTTTGGTTTCTTTTTCTTGAATCGTTCAAAAATAGCTTTTAAAGTCAATGGTCTTGGTTCTATAGATGAGTCACTGGATGAATCTCTTGCTTGAACACTTTCAAGTGATTGAACACATTTCCTAATAGGATTTCTTTGCCTCCGTTTAGGTGAGGAAGGAACACATTGAGTTCTAAATAAGCTGCTACCAGAGGAAGAGCTATCACTAGGGGGAAAAAAGGGGAAAATTAATGTATCCTCTTTATATGACTGAATGCTTATTACCAGTAATGTACGTTTCTTCCAAGGACAGAAGCAGGAAAACCTGCTCAGGTTTGTGTAAACCAGGTTTTTCTATTCTTTCCTAATCCTTGAAAATTACCTTTACCACCACTCCTTATCTATAAGGATTTATGCTTTCCTGGTAATTCAAGTACAGTAAACATCATCAAATCTGTTGTCTTCTAGTGAAACTGTGGCAGTTGCCTTTGATATAAAAAATGCACTTACTTTTGATTTTCAATTTCCATAGCTGAATCAGATACTGTTATGTAGTCCGGAGAATCCATTCCTGATATCTTTTTCCAGTCTGTCTCTAAATTGTTATTCCTCACTTGTTCTTTGCTTTCACCAAATTTCTGACAACATAAAATACAGGACATTATGATGTCTAGTTTCCCTGAACAAGTGCCAGCAGAAGCTGCTAGTATCCAAGCAATGCAAAATTTTATGCTGATTATGTCATTATATGTAAATTAAGGCACAATCATTTACAAAGCCATTCATATTTTCACGTAGGAACCATCCATTTCAAATAAAAAATTCTAAAATCTAGAAATTTTATTGATGGGTTGTATCTTTCAGTTGTGCCTCAAATGCTATCCAGTGGAACAAGGTTCTAGAAAATGTCATCCTTCCCCCAAAAAATATCAAACATCTTTCCAATAACAGGAAAAAATGTAATTTTATCATTATTCATTTAGTAATGTGCAATTAATGGCCCAAAAGCCATTTTCCAAAAGCAGATGGGAACAAAGCAAGCCTCAGTATACCAGAAAAAAATAATTTACTCTCAGTCCATCACACCATTTTTAAACTCCTGGTCTGGGATTTTCATTGTGGCTTTTCCCGTTCATACCGATTCAACAAAATCACTATGAAACCTTTCTTGGCATACCTTTTTGTGACTATGGTTAGTAATTTAAAAGTTCTGAATTCTCTCTCAAATTCAATGAGGCGATTGGACTATTAACATTGATGTCCTGTATCTTCCTTTTTTAAAATTCCTTGCAGGTTTTACAGTAGTTTTGGGAAATAATTTAAAATTAAAAATAAAGCCCAGCCAGGGTGACTCACTTATGAACCAGGAGGTCCGGTTCCATTCCCAGTTAAGGGCACATCCCCAGGAGGGGGTGTGCAGGAGGCATTGATGCTTCTATCCCTCTCCCCCTCTCTGAAATCAGTAAAAACAACTTTTTAAAAAGTAAAATTAAAGGATGAGAAATTAACAGTGGTTCGCCCTTACAGAGGATGTCATCATTCTTCCACTTTTGCATTTTTCAGTGTTTAACGTACTTGACAATGACCAATGAGTAAAGATGAAAGTTATCTTAAAATTAACATAAAGGTATTGCAAATAAAGGGCAATCAATAAGGTCACATATATCTTAGATTTCCCAAAATGTCCAATGGACTCACATAGTAATTTCAGGGTTTTATTGTAGTTTGAATGCAAAATCAGACTATGTCATGAAATGCTCAAAAATAAAATTCAACAAAATTGGGTCCAACGGCACTGGTGGTATACCTGAGGTTAACATTTTTTTTTAAATGTTATTAGGACATTCTCAGAATAAAGTGTACTTAACTCAAAAGTCACTGTTTCGGAAACTTATTTAGAAAGCATTTCTGTGTCCCTTATTCCGAAATTCGGCGAGGCCACGTGGCCAGGCAGTGCACGCCCCCCGGCGCGAACAAAGCCTAACTACCTGACCTTGGGGTGACTATCTCAGGAATCCCCTAAACTCAGGCACAGAAAGTGGCCTAAGCATTACCTGGTATTTATTGGCCCAGAACACCTGTCCTTGGCTATATCGTCTACAACTCCAACACACTGGATCACACCCACTATAATTGTGGTTTGTGTCTCTCCACCCTGAGGCCTGACTTCTTCGGCTCGAACCTCGAGAGCTTCGCGGGGGTGGGGGGGTGGGGGGGTGGGGGGAGCTAGAGGTGCACCCCCTCCCTCAACCACCAGGCCCGGAGGGCACGGTCCTCTTCCTTACCCGTGTAAGTCAGCAGACGGCTTGCACCACCAAGCGCCGGCTCGGCGAGGGCCTCAGCTGCGTTCTTGCCACCCGCAACCCAGGCCTGGGAAGCCTGCGTCCAGGAACGGCCCAACCACAGCGGAAGCACGAGACGACCGCCGACGTCGGTCAAGTGCGCGGAGGAAAAGACTGAGCCCACCGCGAGACCTACTTAATAGTGGGGCCAAACTCTCGCGATAACAGTTTAGCTCCGGAAAGAACGCGAGAGGCGGGAGTAGGGGAAGCGCCGCTTGGGTGGCCGCGGAGGGAGGAGCGATTACAAGTGGGCGGAGCCTGAGCTCCTAACCCGGAGGAGGCGGAGCTGCCTGAGGCAGGGTTTAGGGTGCAGGCTTCCCTAACCGATTAGGTAAGTGTTAAAGCCAAGAACATTTTTAGGCAAATGACAGAAAGAAATTGTGCGGCCAAGTGAACAGAAAGGGTGTGAAGTGCGAGGAAACAGCCTGGTCTGTTTCCGGTGGTCTCGCAGTTGCAGATCTGGCGTCCAGGGCGTGGGTGAGTGGGGGTGTGTGGGGCTAGAGTGTGCTGTCGGATTGTGTCTACTTTGGCCTTCAAAAATCTCTTCTGTGTTAACGGAAAGGACCTTGCCTTGACTGTCACTCAAAATATGGAACCTTTGTACTGGAACCAGTGTTACTGCGTAGGGCACCCAGTTCTCTCCACCTTTGGACTTCTGTTAGCTCTTTAACTCTAAAGTGGGGTCAGCCACCCAGGAGTTGGTTAACATATCACTGGATATAAATTCCTTTTCTCAGCCCCCCCAACCCCCCGCCCTTAGTTCCCGAGTATTAACATAAACCAGTTTAGAAACTAGCTTAGTTTGGGTGGGGTTTCTTCCCCAAAGCAGTCACAAAACGGAATAAGCTGGTCTGATTTGTGCATTTTCAGACCTCTTGAGTCATATGATAAGCCAGTAAACCTGTCTAGTCTTAGGTTAGTTAGTGTGATCGCAGGATTGGGCAGACCTAGAAGGTAATCTGGTCTATTCACTCAGTTTTGATCCAAATAATGAACAGTTCCAGGCATAAAAAGTCTGATCCTGTGGGCATGTCCAGTCTATGAAATACTGTGAGCTCCAGGACAGGTGTGGATGTCCCATCCACTGCCGTATTAGAGAGCACTGGGCATGTAGTTTGTAAAGCTCATTACAAAATGAAAATGCAGGGTCACTTGTTCAAAAATCGGGAAAAGTATCATTAAAGGTCCTAAAATATAAGCTGTGAAATGATCATGCTTTGATAGCCACTCAAAATATGGAACCTTTGTACTGACTGGAAGCCAGTGTTACTCTGTAGCACACCCAAATATAAGCTCTTCCTTTCTTCTGTAGTGTCTCTTTTGACCTGCCATGGTGGTTTAATTAATAATATTAATTTGCTATTAATTATTGATAGCATTATTAATCATGCTATTAAATATTAATTATGCTATTATTTATTAGCATTCATTTGCTATTTAATTTACTCTAAAAAAATTTTAAGTTTACATTAACATGATTTTTACCATTCCTTATGTTGTGCAATTCCAGTTTTAAATCTATAATAATAAAAGCGTAATATGCTAATTACACCGGACATCCTTCCGGAGGAAGCTGGGACTGCAAGGGAAGCCCGGGTCCCAGTGCCAGAGGGAAGCCGGTGTCAGCAGCCGGGGGATGGAAGGCCTACTCTTGCACGCATTACATGCATGCATCGGGCCTCTAGTACAAATATAAGAACATTTGACGCCCTAACTGGTTTGTCTCAGTGGATAGAACGTCGGTCTGTGGACTGAAAGGTCCCAGGTTCGATTCCGGTCAAGGGCATGTACCTTGGTTGCAGGCACATCCCCAGTAGGGGGTGTGCAGGAGGCAGCTGATCAATATTTCTCTCTCATTGATGTTTCTCTCTATCCCTCTCCCTTCCTTTCTGTAAAAAATCAAAAATATTTTTAAAAAATATATAAGAACATTTGTTAAATCATTTGCAGAATCATTGAAATTTCACAATTTGTATTTCATAATGCATGCAAGCATATACTGTTCTTACTAGAACAGCAGAAAATGCATGAGACAAACTCACCTGTTTATTTTTCTTCCTTAATTACACTCTACCAATACTATGGAACCCAGGGACTTTGAGTCCCGCTAAACCCCATGGATCATGGGTCCACCAGAATTCTATGCTTACCCAGCTTCACAAATACTTCATGTGGAAGGGGGTAATTAGGAATGATGGTGGGCATGCACACTGCACCTCTCTTCTCTCATTCCATGCACGCTCCATTGCCCTATCAGTCTCAAACAAAAGTGCAAATGTGAGATGACAACCGAGAATTAAACCAAGTGCCATTCTGAGCATATGGCCTTGTGTAGCTACACAAGTTATACACACATAAAGCCAGCCTTGTCCCAGGGCCTTGAGTCTGGTACATTGTAAATGTTGAATAAATTGAGACTGAACTTACGTCAGTTGTTTACTAGGTACTTGGAACGGTTTATAAAAAAGGAACAGGGCAGAATGGAATCACTTTTGCTAAGCCCCTTCACCAAACCCAAACTTAATAACTAACCTAATTGCAGCTTCAGCCTCTCCCAGGATAAATGTTAAACCAATCCTTCTAGAATATCCAGATCAAAACTAGTGAGGTAATCTGCTTGATAAACAACCCTCCTCCTTCCCTTTCACCCCAAAAGAATAGGATTTGGCCTAAAAATAATCCTTTCTTTTCTTTTGCTAATAAATTGTCTGCCACACCCTTATGACTAGAAAAACCTTCCATTTAGGTACCATCTCTCGGAGTGCCCTTCTACTTACTGGATGGGATGCGGCCTGGCTCACAGATATCTTAATAAAGCCAGTTAGATCCTCAAATTTACTCTTTTGAATTTGTTCTTTAATAGAAGTCAGATGTGAGAAACAGCCCCATCTTTAAAGAGATGTCGGTCTAGGGGGACGCGGCGGGGACGGGACAAAGCAAACAGATCATCATAGGTATCCTCTGAATGCTGTAAGGTCACTCAGTACAAATTCGTTCTTATTGTGAGCTGAAATGTGTCATTCCTTCACTGGTTAACTGGCATATGTGATGAGTTCTGGCTTTGCAGTGTGTTAGCTTTGGCTTGAATTCTGTTTCTGCCACTTATAATAGCTTTGTGGTGTCAGGTAAGTACTGTATTCTCTAGCCAATTCCCTCTTATGAAATGAGGACATCAACATGGTTGTAAGAGATTTTGAGAGAATGTCTGTAAAGTGCCTAACATAGTGTCTGGTACATGAAATGCAGTTAATAAGTAGTTATCAGCTTGGTTACCATAGCTCATTCACCCATTTAGGCATTGTTTCTGCAGTTCCAGAATATTGGTTCCTACTAGTATTTCTATTCCCATCTCTAGACCCTACTTCTGGGCCACTGACTCTCAGCCATGGAGTATGAAAGGTAAATGCTGGGTGCCTCCATATGGCCCACAGCTGTCCTGGAGCCACCTTTCTATCCCTTCCTCTCATCACCCCTGCAACTCCCACTTATACACACACTACCACGCTGCCTTCTGGGCTGCTGGCTTGACTGAAGTTCTACATTTCTAAACCAGTTATTCAGGCTATAACCCCCCAGGGTTGGACTTTCTATTTTGGTGAAAAAGTAAACCAAAAAAACTGACCTTTTTAAAGATAGTAAAGGGTGTAAAATTAGGATATATTTGAATTTAAACTTGAGTCATTATTATTTGAACTAGAAGCAGAAATATCTAGAATGCTTTTATTATCCTCATTATAAATAAATTATATTAATTGAGCAGATTTTGAAATGTTCTTAATTAGTACTTGCTGGGCATATGGTAAAGAAAGTATGATGTTAACACTTGGAAAATCTAGGTGAAGAGTATACAGGAATTATTTATATGTATTTCTGTCCATCTGAAATTATTTCTAAAGAAAAAGTTAAAATGTCTAATTCCTGAGCAATTATAGATTATTCAATTAAAAATATGTTTGAGGCCCTAGCTGGTTTGGCTCAGTGGAAGGGTCCCGGGTTCGATTCCGGGCCAGGGCACATGCCTGGGTTGCGGGCTTGATCCCCAGTGTGGGGCATGCAGGAGGCAGCCAATCAATGATTCTCTCTTATCATTGATGTTTCTATCTATCTTTCCCTCTCCCTTTCTCTATCCTATATAATAAAGCCCTAATATGCAAATTGACCAAACAGCAGAACGACCGGTCACTATGACGCACACTGACCACCAGGGAGCAGACACTCAACGCAGGAGCTGCCCCGACCCCGCAGAGGGAGGTGAATGGCAGCAGCAACTGGGGGCGGGGCGCCACCAGCCAAGGCAGGTGCCAGTGGGGGGGACCCCTGATTGCCCTGCCCACTGGTCACCCCACAGATGGCCCTGATCGCCAGGCAGGCCTAGGGATCCTACCCTATATATTGGGAACAGTCTCTTAGATTTAAAAATTAAAACCTGGCAAGGCTACTCTAACACTGAAAAAACAGGATGATGCAGCGATGACATGCATGGACTCTGGCTTGCACATTTTGTGGTCGGCCTTGATTCTGACACTTAAAACTGTGTGACAAAGCCAATTTGCTTAACTTCTCTCTGCTTCAGTTTTTCCATCCATAAGATGGGGAAAATGGTACTACTGCCCCAGAAGGATCATGTTATGTACTACTTTTTATAATCAGGGCAAAAAATGTAGCTGCCCATACAACAGCAAGATGCCTTTCACCTGTATGGAAAGTATGGTCACTGGTGCATGCAGCGTCCAGGATTGCGAGAGGGATGTCTGACTGCCGGTTTAGTCCCAACATCCCTAGAGGGGTCCCGGATTGCGAGAGGGCACAGGCCGGGCTGAGGGAACCCCGCTCCCCATGCACGAATGTCGTGCACTGGGCCTCTAGTGAAATCAATAAAAGTATATTTTTTAAAAATATGTTTGAGATCATTGAATTATAATTATATAGAACTTGGGGCCCATTATCAACAGTTTATCTTTTATGTGGGAAACAAGAATATGCATATTAATTAAAGTATAGTAAAAGTTTGTATTTGATAAAGTACAGAAATAAATGTCAAGTTCTAAGTGTATGCAATAGCATATTTGTGGGAGATGTGTAGTTTGAAATTATCATCAAAACTAAAATTCAGTTTATAAGAAACCCGGGACCCTTTGGAAAAGTTAAAAAGAAACTTTTTTTGAAAGAATTTTTTCAGTGCTGCAGAAGGACCACCTTTCACTTACTGAGTAAGCATGTAGCTAGCAGAGACTATTCAGATTAAAGAGCTTTTCCATTAACAGTTTTAATGAGAGTTCCAACAGTGCTCTTAGAGACACCCTCAACTTTTGCCTTTGTTCCTTGTTGCACCTGGCCTAGAGTGGGATTTTCTGCCCGCCTTATTACTTTTATTCATTTCTTTTGCCTTCATTTTATTTATCTCCCTCTGCTTGCACACTTTATCACCTGAACATTTGAGGTAAGACCTAATTTCTGTGTATATATACCTACTTATTCTAAAATATACTTAGCATATATTGTTAAAATATCAAATTATAATTGGTTAGATTATCAGAAAAATTAAACATTGAAACTGTTTACTAAGAAAGTATGTTTATTTGTAAATGAAAATTTGAATTTCAAAAGCTAATCCTTAACAGAAGTTTATTTCTCTTAGTAATTTAAATTTTCTTTTTTAAAAATGATAATCTAAGAAGCTTGTTTAATTTTTAGCCTAAATGTCAAATATAGAATAGAAAACACAAATGATTTACTATATAGAAGTACTTGAGCATTCTGTACTGTTATGTACAACCATTTAATTACTTCATAAAGCTTAATAACTACTTTTTGTTTCAGGACCTGTAGTCCTTAGCCCAACCATTAGAAAACCCCATGTTCAATCCAGGTCTGTGACTAAAGAAAATGAACCCTGTGACCTCTTGGTTTGCCATTTCTTGTCTATTTTAAATGTCAATTATATAAAGTATCGGTATTAAAAGAGATTACGTGGACATTTTGTCACTGGGAATATTGAATACTAGAAGTTGTGATTGCCTTTCTTTTATTTATTTTTATTGATTTTATATATTTTTTTATTGCTTTCAGAGAGGAAGGGAGAGGTAGGTAGAGAGAGAGAGAAATGTCAATGATGAGAGAGAATCATTGGTTGGCTGCCTCCTGCATGCCCCGCACTGGGGATTGAACCCAGCCCACAACCTGGGCCTGTGCCTTGACAAGGAATCGAACCGTGATCTCCTGATTCATATAGGTTGATGTTCAACCACTGAGCCACACCGACTGGGCGTAGCTGCCTTTCTGTGAGAAACCTAATGTCCTTTGCCCTCTTTATATAACTGAACTCTTAATGTTCATTTCCAGAGCAGCAGCTATTCATGCTTGGTGCACTGTGAACTCCTGTGATAATTAGCCTACAGTAGTTTTATTTGTGCATCCTCACACGTGAAGAAGTAAGAAAATGGCCTGTGCTGAGTATTCTTTTCATATGCCAAGTCTAGAGGAACTTGTTGGAGGTAAGTACAATACTTAAAAGTTTTTAAAATTATTCTAAGGGAAAAAAATAAAAATATTCTAAGATATGATTTACGCAATGGCACTTTCAATGCAGAACTTGTTTTCCTTTTCAGTACCTGTTCTATACTATTTGTATGGAGAGTCCAAAATTCTGGCCCTCAAAAAAAATTAAACTCACTATTTGAAGATGCTTGATCATTTTACAGAATGAAAATAAATATAATAATCTACATTTAAGGTTTACGGGTGTGTGGTGCTCAAAGAATTACATAATTTTGCTGTATTAACTTTTTATCAGTTACAGTATTCTTTAAACATATAACCTACTGTGGTGTATTAATCAGGTTCCCAATATATTGTTCCCAACCCCATATGACAGACTGCCAATGAACTTGCTTGCTTATATGTTTCTGTCTCCATGTATTTTTAAGTATTTCACCTTGTTCAAACAAGAATTTAAGACAGCTTCACAAGATAAATTAGGCAAGATAGAAAATAAAAAGAAAAAATAGAAATATAAAATGAAGACAATAATTTTAAATGTGTTTTTATTGATTTTTAGAGAGAGAGGAAGGGAGAAGGATAGAGAGGTAGAAACATCAGTAAGAGAGAAACATCATCAATGGGCTGCCTCCAGCATGCACCCTTACTGGGGATTGAGCTTGCATCCCAGGTATGTGTCCTGACCAGGAATCGAACCCACCACCTTTTGTTTCCTTGGTTGATGCTCAACCACTGAGCCATGCTGGCTAGGCGAAGAAAGAATAATTGATCTGAAACTGGAGAGCCTGTCAGAATGCTAACGTTTGTTTGACAGCCTTTAGGTTGTATTCTGACGGTAACTCTAAAACCTAACCTTATTTCTCACAGTATCTGTCCTGGTAGTTCCTCTGTCCCTCTGATAAGGTTGAAGTCAAAAAGTGTACTCATATTTTACTTGGTTGTGGCTCTCTTATACCTTCCCATTTTTTCCCCAAAACTGAATGGCAGCTCATAAACAATTTGTATTGCTAGTACTCTTTGCTTGTATTTCTTTTCTATCAGTCTGATATGACAGGATGGACAGCTGAGGCTAGATTTAGGATTCTACAAGACTTAAACTAATGGTTGATACTACTTTCAGAGAAATTTTTATAAGAACTTTTCATCCTTAAAAGTATATTGCTCTCAGATTTATAACATTGAGACATCTATGTTTGCTTTTTTTACTTTTTTTTTAAACCTTCACCCAAGGATATGTTTTTTATTGATTTTAGAGAAAGGAAGAAACATCAATCAGTTGCTCCCATCCAGGGATTGAACCCACAATCTGGGTATGTGCCCTGACCGGCAATTAAATCCAACCACGTTTTGGTGTATGGGATGGTGCTCCAACAGAGCCACACCGGCCAGGGCACATATTGAATTATAATATATCTATAGTAAAGTACACTAATCTTAAGTGTACAGCTTGATGAATTTTAACATATTTATACCCACGACCATCAAGATCAAGATATAAAATATTTCCGGCATTGCAGAAAGCTCCTTCAAGTGCTTTCCCAGTCAGTATCTGTACCCAAGAGGTAACTACTGTCCTGACTTTAGTGATCCGTTTTTTAAATACATCATATAGTATATACTCTTTTGTGTCTTGTCTTTCTCAACCTGTAAGCTTCAAGGGAGTTGTTGCATGTAATTGCTTACTTTCTATCAGTTTAAATATTTACATTTCAATATGTCTTTGAAATCCTCTCCCCAAAAGAAAGGTAGTCCCCACCTGAGTGCAGTGTTTCTCCTCAGTGGTTTATAATCACTACTAGAGGCCCAGTGCACAAATTTGTGCACCAGTGGGGTCCCTTGGCCTGGTCTGTGGGATGGAGCTGAAACTGGCTCTCTGACATCCCCTGAGGGGTCTCAGATTGGAAGAGGGCACAGGTCAGGCCGAGGGACCCAACTGGTGCACGATCGGGGCCGGGGAGGGATGTGGGAGGTTGGCCAGCCAGGGAGGGACCACGGGAGGGTTCCAGGGCATGTCCGGCCAGTCTCTCAGTCCTGATAGGCCGGACCCCAGCAGCAAGCTAACCTACTGGTCAGAGTGTCTGCCCCCTGGTGGTTAGTGCACATCATAGCGAGTGTTTGAGTGGCCCCCTGTTTAATTACACAAGTTTAGATTAGAAGTGCGACACACACAAAAGTTGAGGGAAGATTTGATATGTGGTGACAAATTTTTACCTCATGGTAAGTAATCGCTTTCCTTGTCTGTATTAGTTCTGCAGAAGGGGCTAAAGGATAACTTTGCTGATGTGCAGGTGTCTGTAGTTGATTGCCCTGATTTGACTAAGGAGCCATTTACCTTTCCTGTAAAAGGTAAGCAATTTTTTGCTATTAGCTTTTTTTTTTCAGTCCTAATCTTTTTCTGAAACCAGAATGATTTTTAAGGATTAAGGATTATTTTAAGGTATCTACAAATAAGGATATTGTTTCAACTTTTAGACTAAATTGTGCTTAATTTCTATGCTCACTGTTTTCTTATGTTGGTCAAATATCATTTTGTACTCTTGTGGAAAGATGGTGTGTTTTATGTACTTTTGTAACTTTCACAGGATATATAATAAATATTTAGTAGGCTAGAATCCTTGCTATTACATGAGAATTTTGTTTTTAAGTGGTCAAGTGACTGTTAGGGAAGTTTACTTAAATATTTATTTATTTATTCAAGATGTGAAGAGAACTTAAAAACCTTGTATTTGAATCATCTCTTAAATACTTATATCCTTCAACAAATTTGCCAAGTGATCATCCAGCTCATGTTTAAAGTGAAAGTAATAGCCCTAGCGGGTTTAGCTCAGTGGATAGAGCATCAGCCTGCCGACTGAAGGGTGCCAGGTTCAATTCCAGCGAAGGGCACATGCTTGGGTTGCGGGCTTGGTCCCCAGTTGGGGGCATGCAGGAAGCAGCCAATCAATGATTCTCTCTCATCACTGATGTTTCAATCTCTCTCTCCCTGTCCCTTCCTCTCTGAAATTAATTTAAAAAAATATATTAAAAAATAAAATGAGAATTATAATTAATTAATTATTAATTATTATTAAAAGAAAATTAATATTGTGGAATAAATAGAATTTGACAGAGAGTATGATAGATACCTATATCTGATGTCTTAATTTTTACAATAACACTGCAAGGTAAGCACTAGCCCTCGTTTATAGATGTGAAAACTGAAGCAGGATTCAAATCTATGTCTGCTTCTAAAATACAACTTTCTCCTGCTATACCCTACTGTGATGAAAAATTTGAAGATAAACACTAATATTCATTCACTCTTTTAGTATGCAACTGACATCTTTGTTAAAAAATAGTTTTACATGAAAGTCCTGAACTCTAGTTCTTTCTCTGCCACATTCAGATTTCATTACCCTGGGAGATCTAATTAATGTACCTAGGGTTCATGGGGGATTTAAATGTCCTTTTGGGGGGTCTTTCCAGTTTAAATAGTCTTTGATTTTAAGTAGACCTGTAAATTCTAGAAGTTTTGTTTGCCAGATGGCAATTTATCTTCACACCTTGAAAGCATTTAGTGCAATGCTTTTTTAGTTATGTTTCTTCCAGTTTTTAGGTAATACATTCTCCCCCAATTAAAAAAAATAAAATAAATAAAATAAAAATCAGAAATCACAGAGGGTACAAAGAAAAAAATGTTTAATCTTAATTCTGTCATCCAAAGGGTAATACTTTGAACAAGAGGTTTCTTGTCAATAATTTGTGAGTCTTTAAATTACAATATTAAGGAAGTCAGATAGGTATATATGACCTTTCATAAACATAGTTAGGCACTTTCTACATGAACTGATCTTACTCATGTCCCTGGTGACCTTGATATGTTTACTAGCATTA
This sequence comes from Ia io, assembly GCA_025583905.1. Lineage (NCBI taxonomy): Eukaryota > Metazoa > Chordata > Mammalia > Chiroptera > Vespertilionidae > Ia > Ia io. The sequence goes on from JAJQQW010000015.1 coordinate 61,402,674, forward strand.
TTTGATCTCTTCATACTTTTTGCCCATTGTTACCTGACACTCTCTCTCCCCTTGGTTCTCCCCTCTCCTTCTTTTGCCTCATCTTTCTTGGTGCCTTTCCTACCTCTGTGATGTTCTTTTCTTCCTCATTTCTCCTGATTTCTTCTCTAACAGACTCAAATTTGGATGTTTTCCAGAATTCTTTTCTCAGCCTCTTCTTTTTTTTTTTTTTTTTTTAATATATTTTATTGATTTTTTTACAGAGAGGAAGGGAGAGGGATAGAGAGTTAAAAACATCAATGAGAGAGAAATATCAACCAGCTGCCTTTTGCACACCCCCAACTGGGGATGTGCCCACAACCAAGGTACATGCCCTTGACCGGAATCGAACCCGGGACCCTTCAGTTCGCAGGCCGACGCTCTACCTACTGAGCCAAACCGGTTTTGGCTCTCAGCCTCTTCTTATCTGTACAGTCTCTCTCGGATTTTCCATTTACCCCTGCGGTTTTAATGACTATTTGGATACAACAACTTTGTAATCCGTACATGTCGCCTAGATCTCTTTTTTGTTGTTGTTGTTGTTAGCTGTAGATCAATAATTCCAACTGTCATTTATAGGACATCTCCACCTATGTATGCTGAGAACTACTTGAGGTCAACATGTCTAAAATTTAACTCATCATAATTGCCTATTCTTTCTTTGTTCTTTTTCTTAATTTCCTTTTCATCTCTACAAGTCACCATTTTTAGCCATTACTTGTCTTTTCTCTGAACTACTAAAATAGTACTCAATTGGTGGTTTCTCTAAACTTCAGCATTACTGTCACTCATGATAAAGAGTCTTACCCATGAGTAATTTTTGCTGATCCCATGGAAAACGTACAAAATAGCTAATTATAAATGTAACCGAAAAGAATTGTGTACATCCACCATATGCATAGCTGAAGAAACAGAGCTATATCTACTTTACTGTGTAATGCTGTTAGTATGAAACTGATAAAACTACTTTTTCTCAGACAAAAGGTAATTATTTTCCACTCTACATTAAAATTAAAAGTCTTCTCCCAAATTGTGTCTAGCTGTACCTGTGATGTTGATTAAGAATGTAAGTAGAGCCCTGCCCAGGTGGCTCAGTTGGTTGAACCGTTGTCCCATACACCAAAAGGTTGCAGGTTTGATTCCCGGTCAGGGCACATACCTAAGTTGCAGGTTCAGTTACCAGCTGGGGTGTGTATAGGAAGCAACCAATCCATGTTTCTCTCTCACACTGATGTTCCTTTCTCTCTCTCTCTCTTTTCCTCTCTCTCTAAAAATCAATGAATATATCCTTAGGTGAGGATTAAAAAAATGAAAGTAGAAAGTTCCTAGCATCTGATGTTTACCACTAATTACTTTTCATTTTTAAAAACGACCTTAGGAAAAAACAACTTTGACAAGAGGATTTTGTATCTGGATTTCTAAAAGAACTAATATTATGTTTTACCACAGTAAAATATTTAAAGTTAAAATACAATTTTAGTTAAACCTCTCCCCAACTACCAAAAATCCCCCCAAATTTTAAAGAAATAGGTAACTATAGACAAGAAATTAAATTATAGAAACTTCATCCAATCCAAGTTTTGGCCCCAATTCTAGCCCTTTCCCTATTATAATCAACTTCATATTATTATTATGCTACCAACTATACCAAGGCATGCTTTGTTATGACAAATTAGAGCCACAGGTAGTTGGAATAGAACATGGGTCCTAGCTATTTACATCTTCCAATGCCAACTATTTGTAAAACTATGAGAATGGGAAAGTTATCTACTCGTAATAAATTAAACTAGTGTTTTCTGGCATTTTATAGTAATTGCATTAGATATTTGCCTAAATTTAAGATTTTTTTTTTTCTTTAGGAATCTGTGGTAAAACTAGAATTGCAGAAGTAGGAGGTGTGCCTTACTTATTGCCTCTTGTAAATAAAAAAAAAGTAAGTGTACTTTTACATGAAGATTGTAGAATTTGGGTTGATTCCTTTTATTAGAACACTAGAAGCCCAATGCACAAAGATTCGTGCTAGAATGGGCTTTCCTTTCCCTGGCTGCCAGCACTGCCTTTCCACTCCAGCCCAGCCCCTTTCTGCTCAGGCCCCGGAACTGCCTCTTTCCACTCAGGGAGCCACCTCTTTCTGCTCCAGCCCCACCTTCCCACACTGCCCAGAGGCCCTGAGAGACTGGGGGTGGGGCAGAACGCCTGCATCGTCGCCATGGCAAGCGTCCTGCCTGCCCCGTCACTAGCTCCTGTGTATGCAAATTAACCGCCATCTTTATTGGGTTAATTTGCATATCACTCCTGATTGGCTGGTGGCATAGCAGAGGTGTGGTCAATTTACATGTTTGTCTATTATTAGGTAAGATTACTGACCAATGTGGCAAGGGATTGTTGATGGACTCAGTCGTAAAAGTAAACCTGGGAATTTGTTTAAATTATGATTTAAATAATATTGTTTTCCTCTTATATAGGTTTATGATCTAAATAAGATTGCAAAAGAAATCAAGCTTCCTGGAGCTTTCATTCTTGGAGCGGGGGCAGGTCCATTTCAGACTCTTGGGTTCAATTCTGAGGTCAGCATATATATAATTATTTTATTTTATTGATTAGACATTTGGTTTGCCTTTTGCCTTTCCTTCTCTATCAGAAATCTTAACTTTCTGGATGAATTGTAAGTAGTTAATATCATGTCTCTCTATAGATTTGCTATTTGATACAGCTTTGTATTATAGCACATGCTCCAACTGATGCAACTATAATAGGGCGCTAATCCCTAATTTCAGATTTTCTTAAGGTATACACTCATTCTTAGGTGAGTCCAAGGTCATACTGTGGTCTGCTGTGGATCTGGATTGTGAAAGATTGTAATCCTTATACATCAGAGGATTTCAGCTTCTCCATAAATCTTTGCTTTTGGTACAAGAGCAGCATTCGATCAGAAGATGAGTGGAATATTTAATAATCTAGTCAATACCCCTTTTCCGACCAAATTGTAGAAACCTACACCAGTAGTATGATTATTTACAAAATGTAATATCTAGTACTGTGAATGTCAATATATTTCCAACATAAAAATAGCACTGTTTCTTCACATCTCATAAACAGAGGAGTGAATGACATCTTCAATGTGCCCATTCTCTCACAACCTTTACAGATATGACCATTAGTCAATAATCAAGTTCTTCTGCAGAATCAATATAATTTGCCTACTGTTCAAGGAAAAAAATTTTAATTAGACATTTTAAATAAAGCAAATGTTACAATGTAATAGGAATACTATAAGAAATACTGTAAACATTTTATAAAATGTTTTTTTCAGCTTTTTGATATTTGTAAATCTTTAACATTTTGTTTTGAATCTAAAATTAAATAGTTTATGTTTCATGTTTTCTTATTAGATATTGAAATAAAATGTCTTAAAACATAGGATAAAATTCTGTCATATTATTCAAGATACCCTGTTTGCAGAGAGATGTGAAGATTGACTAATTTTACCTTATTTATTTTTCTTTTCAGTTTATGCCAGTTATTCAAACAGAAAGTGAACACAAACTTCCTGTGAATGGAAGTTACTTTGCCTGCATTAACCCTGAAGATGGAGGGTGCCTACTAGAGAAATACAGTGAGAAATACCATGATTATGGGTGTGCATTACTGGCTAATCTTTTTGCCAGTGAGGGCCAATCTGGAAAGGTGATTTTTGTCCATAAAAACACAATGTTCTTCAGAAGTTCTCAGCTACAAATTTGAACTTTTATTGCAACAAATATGGTTTTCTAAAAAATATCCAAAGTGCAGTCAGAGCTCTTTAGCCTAGCTTGTTGTGGCTCAGTGGTTGAGCGTTGACCTATGAACCAGAAGACCACTGTTGGATTCCCGGTCAGAGCACATGCCCAGGTTGCAGGCTCAATCTCCACTGTGGGGCATGCATGAAGCAGCCAATTGATTAGTCTCTTTCATCACTGATGTTTCTATTTCTCTCTCCCTCTCCTTCCCTCTCTGAAATCAATTGAAAGCAGCTCTTTCAATAACCCAGTTATAAAAGATTCAGAGAGTACTACAGGTAGAGTGAAACTCGCATTTAAAACTGAGTTTAAGAATATTAACCCTTTGCACTCAATTGCTTTTTTCTCGATTCCTTTATTCTACTCGGGATTTAATTTTTTAAATACCCCAGATTTTACAAAGCGCGGCAGTAGAATAAAAAACTGGAATTTCTTTTCATATAAACTTATTTATTTGGATTTTTTTATATTTCAAATTATTGATACATTCAATACAATTCGACATACGAGCTGCTACCGATGCTAACCGTGTCGAGTCACACTCGACATCCGAGTGCAAAAGGTTAAGTAAGCAATACTCTTCTTTTTAGGAATTATAAGGTATCAGGACATCCATATGGGGTGTTAGTCAAATACACTGAGTGGCCAGATTATTATGATCTCTGAACGCATAATAATCTGGCCACTCAGTATATATATACACTAGAGGCCCGGTGCACGAAATTCGTGCATGGGATGGTGTCCCTCAGCCCAGACTGCACCCTCTCCAATCTGGGACCCCTTGAGGTATGTCCGACTGCCCATTTAGGCTCGATCCTGGTAGGATAGGGCCTAAAAGGGCAGTCGGACATCCCTCTCACAATCCAAGAATGCTGGCTCCCAACCGCTCACCTGCATGCCTGCCTGATTGCCCCTAACCGCTTCTGCCTGCCAGCCTGATCACCCCCCTAACCAATCCCCTGCCAGCCTGATTGATGCCTAACTGCTCCCCAGCTGGCCTGATTGCCCCTAGCTGCCCTCCCCTGCTGAACTGGTCACCCCCAACTGCCCTCCCCTGCAGTCCTGGTCACTCCCAACTACCCTCCCCTGCAGGCCTGGGTCCCCGCAATTGCCCTCCCCTGCAGGCCTGGTCCCCCCCAACTGCTCTCCCCTGCAGTCCTGGTCCCCCCCAACTGCCCTCCCCTGCTGACCCTGATCTTCCTCAACTGCCCTCCTCTGCTGGTGTGGTCACCCCTAACTGCCTTCCCTTTTTGCCTGATTGCCCACAACTGCCCTCCCCTGCAGACCTGGTCCCCCCCAACTGCCTTCCCCTGCAGGCCTGGTCCCCCCCAACTGCTTTCGCCTGCAGGCCTGGGTCCCCCCAACTGTCCTCCACCGCTGACCTGGTCTCCTCCAACTGCCCTCCTCTGCCAGCCCAGTCACCCCTAACTGCCCTCCCTGCTTGCCTGATTGCCCACAACTGCCCTCCCTTGCAGGCCTGGTCCCCGTCAACTGCCCTCCCCTGCAGGCCTGGGTACCCCCAACTGCCCTCTCTTTTGTCCTGGTCTCCCCCAACTGCCATTCTCTGCTGGCCTGGTCACCCCTAACTTCCCACAACTGCCCTCCCATGCAGGCCATCTTATGGCGGCCATCTTGTGTCCACATGGGGGCAGCCATCTTGTGTCTTGGAGTGATGGTCAATTTGCATATTATTCTTTTATTAGATAGGATTAGAGGCCCAGTGCATGAATTCATGCATGGGTGGGGTCCAGCCAGCCTGGCCAGGGGGAGGGGATGTGGGTGGTTGGCCGGCCTGCCTGCTGGTCGAACTCCTGGTCGAGGGGACAATTTACATATTAGCCTTTTATTATATAGGATATACACTGAGTGGCCAGATTATTATGTGTTCAGAGATAATAATCTGGCCACTCAATGTAGATGAACCATGTAGCTGATAATGTCTACCTATAATTAGAATCTATGCAATTTGTTCATTCCTGACTGATCAAACATTGATTGAATTAGAAATGATGGTAGCAAAAAATTATAGCAAGACAGAGGTAAGGAAAATTAATGCCTCACTTCAGATTTACTTCATGTTAGAACACAAAAGGATGATTTCAGTTTTAGCTTTGAGAACGCTTAGATTTTATAAATACAGATAGCTGCTTCAGCTACTTTGAGAAATGAGGTAGTAAAGTAAAAATACCTAATAAAGTGAAGATAACCTAAGTCCAGAATTTTAAAGGAAGTGACAAAATGTAATAATTTTCCCCTCCCCTGCAATTAAATAATCCAGTTATGGGAGATTCAGAAAGTACTATAGGCAGAGTGAAAGTCTCATTTCAAACTGAGGTTAGAAATTACACATAGTAAGCAGTACCCTTTCAGCCAGGGAATTCTCAACCCTTGACTGCCTTGACATGTAATGATAAGAATCTCTAGAGTTCAGTGAAGGATTTAGCCATAACTCTTTCTCAGTCCAAGAAAGCATGACTAAGAATTATTATTAGAGTAAATGTTCTATAACACACACACACACACACATATCTATAAAAAAGTGAATATTTGCTTAATGGCATTTAGATTGTATGTTTTACTTTGGTAGATATTTACATAAAATTTTGCACTTTAGAACAATGGTATGCATATTTATGTCCTCTCTAGGTCATTGAGGTGAAAGCCAAAAGAAGAAATGGAAAACTTAATTTTGTGACCTGTATGAGACAGACTCTTGAAAAACATTATGGAGACAAGCCTGTAGGGATGGGAGGTACTTTTGTAATTCAGAAAGGAAAAGTGAAGACTCATGTTATGGTAAGGGCCTGTGGGGGTCTGAATGCATGCATTTGTGGATATGTATGTGTGTGCATGTGTTTAAGATCTTAAGGATTTTTTTTTAATAAATCTGTATTGCACTGGCCAGTTTGGCTCGGTGGATAGAGCGTCGACCTGTGGACTCAAGGGTCCCAGGTTCGATTCCGATCAAGGGCATGTACCTTGGTTGCGGGCACATCTCCAGTGAGGGGTGTGCGGGAGGCGGCTGATTGATGTTTCTTTCTCATCAATGTTTCTAACTCTCTCTCCCTCTCCCTTCCTCTCTATAAAAAATCAATAAATTTTTAAAAAATAAATAAATCTGTATTGTTCAGATTTTTACAATTGTTCCTCTTTCCTCCCCCCACCCATAGCTCCCCTTGACCCGGTTCCCATCCCACCCTCTGCCCTTATCCCCCCCCCACCACTATCCTCATCCATAGGTGTATGATTTTTGTCCAGTCTCTTCCCGCACCCCCCATATACCTTTCCCCCTGAGAATTGTTAGTCCACTCCCTTTCTATGCCCATGATTCTATTATATTCACCAGTTTATTCTGTTCATCAGATTTTTTATTCAGTTGATTTTTAGATTCACTTGTTGATAGATATGTATTTGTTGTTCATAATTTTTATCTTTACCTTTTTCTTCTTCTTCCTCTTCTTCAAGAATACCTTTCAGCATTTCATATAATACTGGTTTGGTGGTGATGAACTCCTTTAGCTTTTTCTTATCTGTGAAGCTCTTTATCTGCCCTTCAATTCTGAATGACAGCTTTGCTGGGTAGAGTAATCTTGGTTGTAGGTTCTTGCTATTCATCGCTTTGAATATTTCTTGCCACTCCCATCTGGCCTGCATAGTTTCTGTTGAGAAATCAGCTGACAATCGTATGGGTGCTCCCTTATAGGTAACTAACTGTTTTTCTCTTGCTGCTTTTAATATTCTCTCTTTGTCTTTTGCTCTTGGCATTTTTATTGTGATGTGTCTTGGTGTGGTCCTCTTTGGATTTCCTTTTGTTTGGGGTTCTATGCGCTTCCTGGACTTGTAAGTCTATTTCTTTCACCAGGTGGGGGAAGTTTTCTGTCATTATTTCTTCAAATAGGTTTTCAGTATCTTGCTCTCTCTCTTCTTCTGGCACCCCCATAATTCGGATGTTGGTACGCTTGAGGTTGTCCCAGAGGCTCCTTACACTATCTTCAAATTTTTGGATTCTTTTTTCTTTTTGCTATTCCAGTTGAGTGTTTTTTTCTTCTTTGTATTTCAAATCTTTGATTTGATTCTTGCGGTCCTCTAGTCTGCTGTTAGGTCTTTGTATAATGTTTTTTATTTCAGTCAGTGTATGTTTAATTTCTAGTTGGTCCTTTTTCATATCCTTGAGGGTCTTGCTAAATTTATTGGCCTTTTCTAGGAAATTCTTGAAAAACCTTATAACCGTGGTTTTGAACTCTATATCCAGTCATTTGCTTTCTTTCATTTGTGACCTGGTTCTTTGTCTCCGCATTTTAGCTGCTTCCCTGAGTTGATAGAGTGGCTTTGTGTGCT